>JARQOD010000010.1:101793821-101873056 GCA_033576555.1 Oophaga sylvatica
ACCTTAAAATGAATAAAAATGAGGGGTCTTGACGAACTGCTATCTGACATTTCCCGTTGGGGAAGTTTCTTTTCTTTCTGAGCGCTCAAAAGACATTTAAAGAGAATTGGGAACGGCAAGCAGCAAACACTAAAGGGATAAATTTATCTAATTAAATTTCCATAACAGTTGGCGCCCAACGTGGGGCATTGGACGAAACGCACGAGGCCCGTCGACCGGAGAATGGGGGGGGTTGGCCCTGGCCTTGGCACAACGGGACGGAGACTGCAGCTCCAAAAGTAAGGTAGAAAACTCTGTCATCTTACCTAAATGTTCCCTGTGCCTAGTCCTAGCCTACACTTCTAGCCAGTCGGACGTGGTCATCACTGCATTCCCAGGTAGTGTAAAAAGTCCTTTACCCTTATTCAAAAGCCCTGGGATATAAGCCAAAGTTGTTTGCTGCTGTACTGTGTATTTGTTTCATGTTTTGTGTGGACCGGGAGAAAGTTGGAACGGTGACTGTGTTTTGCTTGCTGATTTCTGGGAGCTGTATGGCAAAAAACAAATTGCTGGATAAGTTCCAGCAGAAATCCTTCACACTTAGGTGGAGGTCATCCCAAAAAATCCAGGTGTGAGGGGCGGGAGCTTTGATTTGGATAAGTCCCGCAGTGATCCTTCACACATCGGTGGGAGGTCATCCCATCAAGCCAGGTGTGAGGGGCGAGGGCTTTGAATCGGTTAATTTTCTGCAGAAATTTTTCACCACACAGGAGGGAGGTCATCCCCGATCAATCCAGGTGTGAGGGCAGAGCTTTGTTTGGATAAGTTCTCACAATAACGTCCAGCAAGGGGGGGAGGTCATCCCCGTCAAATCAGACGTGGATGGTGAGAATTTTGATTAAGGCTATTACAGATTACTGTGACCGGCGCACCGGCCAGGGCGTCGGTTTTCAGAAAGTGATGGACCTGTACCTGTAGCATCGCCGTGCTCAGTGCAATTGGTGGTTATCAGTTACCAGAGCAGCTGTATGTGTCACAGATCATCAAAAGAGGGATTCGTATTCTCCCGGGTGTCTGTCTCATTGTACATGTCACTGTCTGTCTTGCAGGTACTGTCGCTTTAAATCTCATTCAGAGCAGCGTGCGCTCTGTCAGTATCTCATTCACTGCTGGCTGTAGCAGCGAGAAACCCCTTTGACCCCCCCTCCTCTGCTAATCACGTTGTCACATCTGTTTCCTGGTTTTGATCTTTTTAAGCTAGTTTTTTTGGCTACAGGCTGAAGCGTGAAAATTCTTAGGCATTCAGACTGAACTATATTCATTTTTGCTATTCTGAGGGATAATAATTTTTTTTTTTTGATACGTGATTTCAGTGCCTGTAGAGACAGCAAGCAGAGATATAAGGGAGGGGGGAAGTGCTGGCAGCAGCGAGATGACATTCCAGAAGGCGGTAGGAAAAAGCCTACGCTACCAGACAAATGTTTTAAAGTACTTTTCTTTTTGTTTTTATCATTTTACAATCAGTTTTTCCACCTCTTTTCTGTTTTTTTAATTAACTGTTTTAGTAACAAGGGTTGTTTTTCAGAGTTTTATGATTATTACGGTTTTTCTTTTCTCCCCTTTTTGGTGAATTTATTTTTTCTTTTTCTAGAGTTTTTTACTAAATCTAACTTTTGTTTTTAAAATTTTTCTTTTAAGTACATTTTTAAATAATTTTGGAGAGTTTTTTTTTCTAATCAATTTTAGTGTTGAGCGATACGATACTGCAAATATCGGGTATCGGCCGATATTGGCTGTATCGGAATTCCGATCCCGAGTTCCGATATTTTCGTCAGATCGGATACCGGAATCGGAATTGTCACTGTCACTGTCAGTGTCCGTCGGTCGGGTCTGTCAGGAGTCAGCGGCACTTACCTGGCAGAAGATCTCCGGCGGTCACATCCCGAACTGCTTCATGGCCGCCATCCTCTTCTCCCCGGCGGTCACATGCAGTATCTCGCGATAACTGCAGTGACTGCTGGGTAATCGCGGCCGTAAAGCAGTCAGTCCGATGACGTCACCGCCGGGGAAGCTGGTAAGCAGCTGTGCTGCGCCGGGATGTCAGGCTCTGCCTGTCATTCCGATGTAGCAGAGCTGGATCGTCGTGGGACAATCGTTACTATGGACTGCGTCGGACAGGTGGTATACTGTTGGTTTGTTTTTTTTCTTTTTTTACAGGAGATCGATGGCGTCGCAGGAATGAGAGAGTAATAAAAAAAATGAAAACTGTGTTGTCTCTTTTATTTCATTAAAAGACTTTTTTCTTGCTGTGTCTTTTTTTTAAACATTTAATAACTTTGGGATTAATAATGGATCGGTGTCTTATTGACGCCTCTCCATTATTAACCGGGCTTATTGTCACCGTGCAATCAACGGTGACAATAACCCCTTATTACCCCGCTTGCCACCGCTACAGGGCAAGTGGGAAGAGCCGGGTAAAGTGCCACAATTGGCACATCTTTTGATGCGCCAAATGTGGGGCTGCTGTAGCCTGGTATTATCAGGCTGTTGAGGGCCAAAATCCATGGGCCTTGACAGTCTTTTAATACCAGGCCGCAGCAGTCTGCATTTTACTTGGCTGGTTAACAAAAATAGGGGGGATCCCCACGCTGTTTTTTTTCGAGGGGATTCCCTATTTTTGTTAACCAGCCAAGCTAAGCAGACTGCTGTGGCCTGGTATTATCAGGCTTGCAAGGTCCATGGATATTGGCTCCTTAACAGCCTGAAAATCCAGGCCTCAGCGGTCTGCTTCATCTGGCTGGTTAACAAAAATAGGGGGGACCCCACGCCATTTTTTTTTTGAAGGGAACCCCTATTTTTGTTAATCAGTTCCCTTTGACGTCATTGATGGTGTCCCTGGCTGACCTGAAGTGAAAGTGGAAAGCAATCAATTAAGCTTTCCACTTCCTCTCCTGTCAGCCAGGAGAGGAACTCATTCATTTGGGGGTTTACTGTGAGGCTGCAGCATTAGCTGCGGTCCCTGCAGTAAACATTAACCCTTTCTGAAGGATTACACCGTGGGACCTGACTGTGCATCGGATTGGTAAGAATAATTTTGCTTTATTATTTTATTTTTATTACAGGAAATGGTTTTAGCAGGTAAATAAAATATGGTAAAAAACTGTGTGATTATTTCATTAAACTTCTTTTTTATTAAAGTGTGTGTGTTTGATTATTCTTTCATACAATAGGATTAATAATTGATAGTTGTCTAATTGACAGCTCTCAATTATTAACCTGGCTTAAAGTGACCTTTCAATTGCAAGGTCATTTTAACCCCTTATTAACCCATTCGCCACCGCTACAGGGCAATGGGAATAGACGGGCAAAGTGCCAGAAAGGGCAAATCTAATTAGAGATTTGCCCTTTCTGGGGTGTCTGGGGGCAGATGTTAGTAGCCGGGGGGGCCAAAAATAATGGTCCCTCTCTGGGCTATTATTATCTGCCCCCACTCACTGGCTTTGTCTGTCTGGTTGCGAAAATAGGGCGGGAGCCCACGCATTTTTTTTCAGCAATTTTACACCTCATATATATATATAACATGTCATTGAGTTTGTGACACATATATATATATAATATATATATATATATATTTATAGTTCATACACTTCTACATAGTATAATAGCCGCTAATTCAATTGCCGGCTTTTGTGAAAATGCAGAACCCGACATGAAATGACACTTGGTGTACATAGGGTTAACCATGTCCTTTGCTATCTGATTTGCACAAACAATTAAATCAGTCTATGTGTGCAAAATTTCACACCTGTAGGGGTTAATTAAAGGTGTAAATTCGTAGCAAAAAAGTCCGTTTTTTTTACAACGAATTTACACCTTTAATTAACCCCTACAGGTGTGAAATTTTGCAAACATAGACTGATTTAATTGTTTGTGCAAATCAGATAGCAAACGACATGAAAAGACATGGTTAACCCTATGTACACCAAGTGTCATTTCATGTCGGGTGCTTCTGTCTTTTCACTGAAGCCGGCTTTACCCGGCAATTGAATCAGAGGATATTTTACTATGTAGAAGTGTATAAACTATACATATATGTATATATATATGTCACAATGACATGTATATATATATATATATGTATTCTATGTGTGTATATTTAGTGTTTACAAGGAAAGAATGGGGTTTTTTTAGTTCCGATATTTTGTTCCCATAGACTTACATGGGACTTCCGGTATCGGTATCGGGTATCGCCGATATTTTAATGGTATCGGCGATACCATTCCGATTCCGATACTTAGGGGTATCGGAAAGTATCGCTCAACTCTAATCAATTTACTTTAGAGTTTTATTCTCCAACCATTTTTTTTTCTACTAGCTTGCTTTAGACCAAGGTCGCTCCACAGATATGGAAACTGCAGGCTGAGTGAGAACACACACACACAAACTGCGCAGCGGCTTGACTTACCCCTCCCATCAGGCATTCAGCGAAGACACACAGAACCAGAATGCAGCAGTTTTCAGATTTTTAATCACCTTTGTTGAATAGGTTTTTGGAATAGACACAGTACGTGAGAATCGAAGGACTAGGCATGTGAATAGAAGGTCAGAGTACGTGAGAAGCAAATGGAAAGGCAGACTTTACGCTGCATAATGAAATGTTTTTTTTTTTTTTGTTTGTTTTTGTTTTTGTTTGAAAGGTAACGGGAAAGTTTGTTAATAGATTACCATCTGCTATAAAAGAGCAGTGGTGCATCATGTAGAAGGTACAGCAAGTTAATTTGAACGGACCAGGAAGTGATTTTTTATGTGAATAAGATTGAAAAGGTGTTAAATCGTCTGTGAGAAAATGATCACTGATATGTCACAAAAGCAGAATTCAGAGTCACACACATCACATGTCCATCATGTGGAGACACGGGACAGGTGTAGGCTGCTCTCATTGAATAAGGAGCCTTGTACAGGGAAGAATGCTCCCCGCCTCTCTCCACAGGGAGAAGGCATTTTTGTTTCAATGGTCCCCTCTCAAGAGCTACAGGGGGTACACTCTCTCCTTTTTCTTCTCTCAGTTCCTTTCTCTTTCTTCTTCAGACTTTTCTCCTCTTTCCTCGCTGCCATCCCTCTCATTCCTTCTTTCCCCTCCCTCACATCTCTGACACATCCATTTTCTTCCTCTTCCTCTTCTTCTATCTCTTCCTCTCCAACTCTCATCTTCTACTTCTCCCCTCCATCTTTCTCCTCTCTCTCTCCTCCATCTTTCTCTCCTTTTCCCCTTCCACTCTACTCTCCCTCCCCTCCTTCATTCTCTTCCTCTTCTTCACCCTCCCCTCCATCTCTCTCCCCTCCTCTTTCTCTCGCTCCTCCCTCACACCTCCCTTCTCTTCCTTTTTTTTCTACTTCGTTATCAACTGGGTCAACGCCCAATCAAAGCAATGTGGTGTCCCTGTATTCAATGCCTCCAGCACAGTGCACCCTGTCTATCCCAAGCACAGTACAAACATTGCCAGTCATTATATCAGGAGAAGAAAGTGCAAATCTCCCTACACAAAATGTTGCAGGTAGCCCCCAGACACAACAACTAGCAGAGCCCACAGCTATGGCTTCACAGGGGGGTAGTGTAGCTGAAGACAAAAATGAGGAACCTCAGTGCCGAGCAGGGCTGCCAGCATGAAACCATGACACTGATCCACCGCAGCCTCAGCAAGGAAGTGGGAAATCCCCATGTAGCAAGACAACTTTTAAGCCCAAATCTCATCCAGTGTATACACCAAGTACACCATGTCACTTCTTATCTGATGAAGATGAAGATGCAACGTCACACATGCTGCCCAATACTAGGGAAGAAAACCCACAAACACCAAGAGAGCAGGGACAGGTAGAGGCACCATCCTATGAGCCCTCCATCCCAAGCCAGGTGATCAGTATGTTGCCAGACCCAGGGATACACCCCATGCCATTTTGCCAAAAAATGCAGCAGATCCAGCGAACATATGCAGCAGCCTGGATTGATCTCTGGACCGTAATGGAAATAAAAGCAGGTGATGCATTCTGGCCAATTATGAGAGAACACTTCAAGCTTCCAACAGAGTTAGATGCGTATGCCTGGGAGACAGGACCAAAGCTAATTGAGCAACTCAGAGAATGGGCCAAAAGCAGACTGACAGGACAAACTCTCAGCCTACATGACATGAGTCAAGACAAGACAGAGTCTGTGGAGAAGTTCCATGACAGAGTAATGCAAGTGTTTCAAGATTCGGGCCTCATTACCCATGATCAGACACACAGACGGATGTTGGCACAGGCTTTTGTGCATGGACTGAGAGAACCAATCAGGAAACCACTGGTAGTAGCCAGGCCTGAGTACACGTCAATAGCAATGGATACCCTGCTCGCAGTAGCAAAAAGGATTGAGTCCCGCCGGGACAGAAGGGATGTCCGGTGTTACAACTGTGGCGAGTTTGGTCATTTCCGGAACCGGTGCAAAACACTGACTTCGCAAAGAAGAAGAAGAAACACAGAAAGCAGTGAAGAACCCCGTCCATAGGACAGGAGCACACCAAGTCCACAGGGAACCCCACCAGTGGGACCAATATCCTGAGAGTGGATGGCGTAGTCAGATCTTTTCTTGTGGAACTCCGCAACCTCACCTATCTATCAGAATCTTCTGCTTCCTGCATGGGAATTGATGGTCAAGTCAGATATTTCCAGATTATGAAGCCCCTGAGCGTGTGGACAGTTTGTTGTGTCAAAGACCTGCACCCTCAACCTATTGGGAGTGGACCTACTGCAGAAGCTGAAAGCGACCAGAGTGTTCCAGGAAGATGGGACGATGACACTTTCTTCACCCCTGACCCAAGAAGAAACAGGAACAACCACACTGCAGACCTATCACAGGAGGTGCTGGACATAGTACCAGAAAAGCCACTCCATCACCCAGAGTCAAGATGTCTCTGACCAACTGAAGGTCTAAGTGAACTCGCCTAAGAAGACGGCCTGAGAACTTTGACATTGGCCAGGATATTCAACTCAAGAAGGACCCTACTCGCTTCATGGAATGGCAACATCTCATCCAGCTCCAACGCCAGAGATTCATCTTTTGCAAGTACCAGGAGGTGCCCCCTGCAATCAACCAGTTCACCCAGGCCCTAGACCGGCAAAAGGCCACTCAGCTCTTCAAACTTGTGCACAAATACTGACCTGAGACCGAGCTGGAGAAAAAGAAACTACTGATGGCCCGTGCTGAGAAAAAAGCAGCCGGTTAAGGAGACGTCCCAACAAGAAGACCCCCTGTGACCAGAGCAGGTGCTAACACAGTGACTGTCTTGGTGGAGAACAAGAAAGCCAGCTGGTCGTCATCTCTCATGATGTGGATCCTAGTAGACGGCTTGTTTTCCCGCCAGCTCTGCGCCAGCAGATGGGAGTCCCCTGCCGCATACTGAAGGACAAGGCCAAACTGGGCTGCCTCGCCCATCGGAATCAAAACCAGCTTTCCACAGTGAAGAAAAAGACTGTAAACCCCACTGAGTTCAGAATGGTGCAAGGCCTGGAGGCCGTGAAAGAGGCTACGGTATTTGAAACCTCAACAGTGCTGAACCGTCACACTCTGCTCTCAAGAGTCCCAGTCACCGTAACGGTATTCACGGTGATCAGCCTGGCCAGTACCTTCTTCAGTGTTTCCCCTCCACCTGGAGGCCTGCCTTCATGCACCAGTGCAGTGCATATGGACAGTGTTGCCTCAAGGTGCTCAAAACAAGCCCTTCAAGTTTCACCAAGACAATGTCCTCCATCCTCGTCAACTGGATTGCAGAATATGCAAGAGTCACTCTTCTACAACACGTGGATGACCTTCTCTTTTGTGTGGTTGACATCAATACCTGCACAGTCCATTCCTTGTCTCTCCTACTCTACCTGGAAGAACAGCAACGCAAGGTCTGGAAGAACAAAGTCCAGTGATGTCAGAAGCAAGTTACATCCCTGGGACACTGTATTGCCCACCAGACGAAACACATGTCAAAAGACTGGAAGACCACTGTGGAGAAGATGGCTCCCCCAACAACTCCAAGAATGCTGCAGGCCTTCCCTGGTCTAGTGTCGTATTGCAGAACCTGGATCCCTGATGCCTCAGTCCTAATGCAGCCTCTGTGCGCTTGCATCAACGCAACCCCGCTCTTTCTATCAGACGCAGCCTTCAACCCATTCAGGAGATTGGAAGAACTCCACAGTCTCAGCGCCAATACCAGGCCTACCTGACTACAAGAAGTCTTTCCGTCTACCTGATGGAAGAAAGAAGGTCATGCTACTGGAGTCCTGGCACGGATCCACGGGGGAAAACAGAGACTTTTAGGCTGCCTCTTAGCCCGTTTGGATCCAGTTGCAAGAGGAGCACCCTCCTGCCTGATGGCAGTATCTGCAGCACACACCTTCCTGGACAAGGTTGCTGACATCACTCTTGGACAGCCACTGGAAACTCTCACTCCACATGACATCTTGGCAATCTTCAATCAAGCTCAACCAACAATAATCTCCCCACCGCCAGGCATCTTTGTGGCGCCTCTATCGCCTTTGTCTCATAATGTCACCATCTCCAGACCTACAGTCCTCATCCCGGCTACTCTACTCCCACTCCCAAGGGGGGATACAATATGGACTTTCCAGAACAAAATTTACAGAATTTATCCTCTACTTGGATGGCTCCAGATTTGCAGATGATGAAGAAGTTTCCACACAGGAAGTGCAGTGACCAGCAATCAAGAAATCCTGTGGTCCAGAAGTCTGTCACCTAGCCTGTCAGCCCAGGAAGCAGAACTGATAGCGCTGACGAAGGCCTGCCAGATGGCAGAAGGCAAGACTGCAAACATCTACACCGACTACAGGTACTCGCATGGCATAGCACACGACTTTGGGCCCATCTGGGCTACAAGGGACTTCATCACAGCAAACGGGACAACCGTGAAGCATCATGGAGCCTTCAGGGACCTGCTGGGTGTACTCCAACTTCCAAAATGGTGACAATTTGAAAAATCAAAGTGCATGGAAAACTGAGAACAGAAGAGGCGTGAAGCAATAACATGGCGGACATGGCAGTCAAAGAAGCGGCCAAAGGAACACAACATGGAGAAGTGGGAGAGGTCGTAGAGCTGGACGGCTACTACATGACGACTGAAGACAAGAAACCTGACAAAAAGACGTCCTGGGATCTGCTGAAGAAGTTGCAAGACCAAGCTCCAAAAGGAGAAGAAGAGCTGAATGCGAAAAAAGCAACACGTGAAGAAGGAAGACTATCAATAATGGACTTCAAACTCTGCCTACCACAAAGTATACACCCTATGGTGGTCCAATGGGCACATGGACCCACACCCACATATCAAAGACACAGATGAATGATCTGATTGGTGCTTACTGGTTCGCTTCAGGGATCTCCACCCTAACAGCCAAATTCACCAGCAGCTGTCTGACCTGCGGCAAATGCAAGCCTGGATGTATGGAAGAAAGTCCCCCTCACCTCATCTGGAAAGACCACTCTACCAGCTTCAGAGGATCCAGATAGACCACATCCAGATATCGCCAAGTGAAGGATTCAAATACGCCATTGTGGTCAAAGAAGTATTTTCAACATGGACAGTAGCCTTCCAAGTCAGCAAAGACTGCTGCAAAGAAGCTACTTTCAGAAAATAGTGTGCAGATACGGGGCTCCAGAAGTGATAGAGAGTGATCAGGGACCCGCATTCACAGCAAATCTGACACAAGAGATCTGGTTAGCAGTAGGGTCAGATTTAGGCCTACACACTCATTACCACCCCAGAGCAGCAGGAAGGTAGAAAAACTGAACGGAACACTTAAGAATAGGATGTTAAAAATTGCCCAAGAGACACGCAAACCATGGCATGACACACTCCCAATTGCACTGTTTAGCGTAAGGCACACTCCCAGAGACCCAGAAAAGCTGTCACCATACGAAATTTTGTTTGGGTCTAGTCCCAAGTTAGGTACATTCTTCCCTCAGCAGCAGAATATGCAAAATGATATCTTGTTTGCTTATGTAATTGAATTGGTCAAAAACTAATGTCCATTCTCGAGTTTTTCTCTTCACTGCCAGATTTGATGGTCCTGTCCAAGAGCCCCAGATGACACCAACCTCTGTGTAACTAGAGGGAAAGCCTGCTTGGATCCACGTATCGCATTGCAAGGAAGCTCCCGTACCTGGAGAGACACCTAAGCCATGAAGGATGTCGTGGATGCTCTGACTGACCAGACAGATGACCTACCTGATGAAGAATACACACGTTTTTTTTCTGAACATGCAGTTAAATAAAGAGACTATGATTGCAAACACATGAACCCCTGCTAGGAACAGTCCTCCTGACCGCCCATTTGCGAAAAGTCTGTATTCGGTGGGGAGGCATGCGCTAGGCATATTCTCAACCCGCCGGCAGCACAAAAGAGTTGCAGCGCTTTGGGACAGGAGCAGGTTTTTAGGGCAAGTGGTATCTAAGGGGGGACTGTCATGGAAATATATATGTATTCCATATATTCAAAGTATATTCATATATATGCATTCACAGTTAGATAGATCTCACTTGCTAAAAATCCTGTGCTCACACATATCTATGCCAGCTATAATCAGTCGTTTTAAACGACTCTGGCCTTCATAAGGAACAAGTACATAGAGTCTTAGTTAGATATCTATTGTTTACTTTATAGTCATGCAAGAATGCTGGGGCAAAGAGCAGTAAACAATAAATCTGCAACTTCAGCCCTTTTATCATAATTATCATACTTACACTAGAACAGCCAATAATCTAGCAGCTTTTAATTGTATGTTAATTGACTAACCAGCCCCTTTTTGTAAACGTATAAAACCTTGAATGAATAATAAATGAGTGGTCTTGACGAACTGCTATACTGACACTTCCGTTGTGGACAGTTTCATTTCGTTCTGAGCGCTCAAAAAGACATTTAATAGAGAATTGGGAACGGCAAGCAGCAAACACTGAAGGATAAATTTATCCTAATTCAATTTCCATAACAAAGGGTACACGTCTCAGGATCCCAGACGAATGCAGGAGGACATCACGGGTAGATGCAGTCCAGGGTTATCTGGCATGGGCATACTTGGGCGGCCTCTCTCTCAGGCCTCAGGCGTAGCACAGGCTCAGCAGGAGAACATCAGACACCGACCTCAGACAGACTTCAGACGATGGCGGGATCATCACGGGTAGATGCAGTCCAGGATCATCTTGCACAGGCATACTAGTATGGCCTCTCTCTCAGGCCTCAGGCGTAGCACAGGCTCAGCAGGAAAACATCAGACACCGGCCCAGGACGAACGTCAGACGAAGGCGGGGTCATCACGGGTTGATGCAGTCCAGGGTCATCTGGCACGGGCATACTAGAACGGCCTCTCTCTCAGGCCTCAGGCGTAGCACAGGCTCAGCAGGAGAACATCAGACACTGACCCAGGACAGACGTCATCACAGGGTAGACCTCGGAGGAACCGGCAGGACATCGGGACATCATGAACACGGACTGGATCTCAGGTACTCAGGAACACAGACAGGACATCAAGAACACGGATTGGATCTCAGGAACATGGATTGGGTCTCAGGTACTCAGGAACACGGACAGGATATCAGGAACATGGATTGGATCTCAGGTACTCAGGAACACGGACAGGATATCAGGAACATGGATTGCATCTCAGGGACACAGGAACACGGATAGGAACTCAGGAACACGGACAGGAACTCAGGAACACGGACAGGAACTCAGGAACACGGACAGGAACTCAGGAACACGGACTGGAACTCAGAAACACGGACTGGAACTCAGAAACACGGACTGGAACTCAGGAACATCAGAACACTGGCATCGGACTCCGGACATCTGGCAACGATCGGCAGGCTCCGGACATCTGGCAACGATCGGCAGGCTCCGGACATCTGGCAACGATCGGCAGGCTCTGGACATCAGGCAGGGAGGATAGTATCCGGACATCTGGAAGTGGTCATCGGACATCAGGCTATGGTCATCAGGCATCGGACATCTGGCAGCGACCTGAAAAGGAACCCCAGCGGTCTGGTGCAAGCCCCGCCAGGCTCCACGGGAGCTGGCCGGGAATTGCACAGAAGCTGAGCACAGAGTAACAGAAACTCAGCACACACACCGGACTCCTCCTTCCAAGATGAACTCAGGTTATATAGCAAAGAATCACAGTCACTGGCACAGGGTTCAGGACACAGAAGGACTTCAGGAACATAACACAGAGGACATAGTTCAGACAGTCAGGTACAGGAACAGATCCAGGATCAGGGATTCAGGTAACAAGACACAGCAGGAACAGGCCTGGATATGCAGCCTCCAGGAAGGGCGATCTGGGTACTCAGCCCCTAGAACAGGCGGAAAGACAAGACACAGTTCAGACATTCAGGTACAGGAACAGATCCAGGATCAGGGATTCAGGGAACAAGACACAGCAGGAACAGGCCTGGATATGCAGCCTCCAGGAAGGGCGATCTGGGTATTCTGCCCCAGAGCTGGCGGAAACACAAGACACAGTTCAGACATTCAGGTACCGTAACAGATCCAGGATCAGGGATTCAGGTAACAAAACACAACAGGAACAGGCCTGGATATGCAGCCTCCAGGAAGGGCGATCTGGGTACTCAGCCCCCAGAACAGGCGGAAACACAAGACAGGACAAAGGGAATCAGCTCTCCAGAACTGATCGCACTCAGAGCAGGAGCTGAACACACAAACACACATGGCTAGGTTCAGGAACTCAATGCAAACTCAATGCAAAGCTCTGGCAACGCCCCACAGGGCTGGGGAACTTTATATATGAGCTGCTTCACAGCGATAGGCTGGAGCAGCAATTCTAGTGCACACCCAATCCTCATAAAAGCAGGACAGGTGTGGGCCGCGCCCCTATGCAGAGCCAGACAACTCAGCACAGAAGGACACCTGACAGTGGCTGCAGCCACACAAGTAGTAAGTCATGCACCACTGCAGAGGACTTTGCAACCTATGGGTGGCTTCTACAGCAGGCCAGGGACCGCACATGCGGGTGGTCATGCAACGCAGCGGAGACACTCACGCAAGTACGGCTATGTCACAAAGTGACATGACAGACGAAACCCCCCAAGGGATCCATTCACTTTAATTAGGCAGCAGAGTTACTCTGGACTCCATCTGGCCTTTGTTCAACAGTGTCCTTCTTTTCAGAAGTGCTCAAAACTGTGGTCAACTGCGCTTTTCTGCTCACGAACACCGCCAGATCACTGCTCCTGTAGCTTTCATTGTGCCTCCATCTGCCTCATTATAGGGAATCTTCCGCTGGGCGTTCCGTCTAAATCACATTTCAGAGATTTACATGGAAGCCCGGTCTAAGTGTTTAGCGCAGAGCGTAGGATAAATTTGAGCCTAACCTTACTGCGATCTTTTGTAGGCAGAATTAACAAATTAACAAATCAACTGCAGTTGAATAATTGATTTTATTTATTTTGTACGCATTCCTCGTATGGTATAAGTGATTAGATGACTTTATTGTTCAGGTCGCCATATTTAGACAGCTAAAATTTCTTTTTTCGGGACGATTTGAAGTTTTTATTGATAACATTTTGAGGCACATGACATTTTTTGATCACTTTCTATTTTAATTTTTGGGAGGTAGAATGAACAAAAACCAGCAATTCAGGAACTGTTTTTTTTTACCGTTCTGCTTGTGGTAACATTGATAAAGCAGCTTTATTCTTCAGGTCAGTACGATTGCAGTGATACCACATTTATATCTTTTTTTATGTTTTGGCGCTTTTACACAATAAAAACTATTTTATAGAAAAAATAATTATTTTTGCATTGCTTTACCCTGAGAGCTCTAACTTTCTTATTTCTCCACTGAAGGAGCTTTGTGGTGGCTTGTTTTTTGCAGTACAATTTTAATTTACATTTGTCTTTTTGATTGCATTTTATTGCACTTTTTGTTCGGCGGTATGATGATAAAGCATCATACCGCTTTGTTTTTTATTTTTTATTCTTTACAGTGTTCAATGAACTGGTTAACTAGTGAGACAGTTGTATGGACCAGGTCGTTCCGAAAGTGGCGATACCAAATTTGTGTACTTCTTTTGTTTATTTATTTTTTACCTAAATAGATGAATTTATTGGATTAGTATTTTTTCTTTTTTTTTGTTCTTTTTTTGTGGATTAAAAAAAATATTTTTATACTTTTTAATAACTTTATTTTAACTTTTATACATTTTCCCAGGATGGGACATCACTGTATAGTGACAGATGGTTGATCTGATACTCTGCAATGCACTGCAGCGCATCAGAGCAGCATCTGACAGGCAGGGAAGGAGGCATGTCAACTCCTGAACTTAGCTGGGGCTCACAGGCCACCTTCCCTGCAGGACCCTGAAGTACCGTGCGGCAATTTTGTGACGCTCTGTCAACATGGAGATTATTGACACAATGCGATCACATCGTACTGTGCCAATGGAAACAGAGAGGGAGCTCATTCCCTTTGCAATCTACTCAATGTCACTGTCACTATTGAAAGTGGCCTCAGAGGGGTTAAACGTCCACGATCTGTGCTAGCACATATTGTTGGTGTTGCTGCAGGGTGTCAGCTCTCACATCGAGTTGACACCAGCACCCGATCGCTGCAGTGCTTACTGTGAGCACTCACAATCACGGCGCCATACCTATACGGCAGTTTGCGGGAATGCAGTTCCCGCAGCACCGTATATGTATGGCACATGTCGGTTAGGGGTTAAACCACTATTATGTACCTGCATTGCCACAGATGTGGGCACCCTACAATTGCGCAAATGGCTCCAGCGCTCACCGACGGCTGTCACTTCTGGCATTAATAGACATTAGTTATTACAAGAAAAAAATAGCACAAAACTGAATTGTCAGTATGCCAAATGAGATCATCTACTATATAATCGTCAATTCTGTCTGTCTGTAACGGAAATCCTGCGTCACTGATTGGTCGTGCCCGGACGGACGCGACCAATCAGCGACAGGCTGGTGCTGGCACGCCCCTTGGATACCTGACTGCGGCCTTAGCAACGGCACAGGGGCTGTCACAGAACCGGTGTTAGAGAGCAAATGGATGGGAAAATAATTATTGCGGCGTGATGGCACGATGTGTGTGGGCGGCGGTGGGTTCATAAATAAACTACATACACACTCTAAAATACCCGATGTGTTAGAATTGGGCCACTATCTAGTACTACCATAACAATATCTGAAAAGGTGCCAAGTGTATTTCAATACATCCACCCCCTATAAGGGGCAAAGAACAATAAACAATAGTGCTATAATTCAGCAAAAACAAGCCAAAGCATAAACAAGCAAAAGATTTTGTTTTTATGATTGGAAATTAAGTTGTATTCAACGTAAATCATAGGTTTATAAGCACAGTAAAACCTGTCACTAGAAGTGGTTTAGGCTTATTAGTATAGTACTCACCCTACTCAACCACTATTGTGTCCCTGCCTTGCTGTGGAGGTTGGCACCCTATAATAGTTCAAATGGAGCCCCTGCTTATTGATATCTATCCCTTCTGGCCCCAATAGGCCCTAATTTTTGGAATGAAGAATGAAAGAAACCAAATTGACAGTATGCCAAATGAAATCACACTACTGTTACAGTAAATGAAAAAGTGAGGTCAACGTGCACATGTACCGATTCCGGCACCATTTTACTGAAGTTCGACATGAAATTAAGGTGCGCAAGCACTGAGTAAAGTTATGACGCCGCTGGCGCAAAATTTAAAACAGCGAGAAGATATAGACACCAGAGGCAGTGGAGGGACTGTGGCAGAGCCGAAGACCCTACCCACAGTCCTGCCCCAATGTACGAATAGTCTATTGCACCCAAACTTCTAATGATGATTAAAGAAGAAACAGGTTGCGGATTTCTACACTGAAGGTACCTACCTATTATATCAGTATAATAGTACCATTATGTCCATACCCGTAGTTAAATATGCATGATCCTGGTGACAGGTTGTCTTTAAGGCTGAGAAATAGTCTTGGAAATAGAAGAGGAAGGGATGCTACTTACATTTATTTTTTTCAAAAATGAAAAAAAAAATGATTTGCAAACTTTCCATGTTCGACAAAATGCTAAAAGAAAATAAATGTTTAGTTACTTTTTTACTTTTTAAGCTTTATTTCTACAAAACAGGAAATACAATTACATAGTGATATTAAATGATAACATAAACTTGAAGGCAGCTTATAAGAAACACCTAGTGAATCTGATTGATAAGATGAGCTTCTATTAGTTCAGGATGATATAAAACAATGGTGGCTTCATCATTTAACCTGTCTCACTCTGTATTCAGTAATGCAGGTGAGTGTAGATGGCATTGTTACTGCGGCAGCTTTGACCCATGCATGAGTCGATAATCCTGCACAGCGCTTCTTCATGGTGGGATCCATGCACACGGCTTACTGTAACTACTGAATACATCGCTTCTTGATCTTTAGAACCCTCATGGTCAATCCTGATGTCTGCTCACTGTCTGAATGATTTCCTTTGTATTAAAAGTTAGCGATAAAACAATGAAATTGAAAGTTTGAAGTGTATAATGTTCTGTGCGGCCTCTGCATAGAGATTACATTTTACTCCACAATCGGTAAGATCTTCAGTGTAAATACACAGCAGAGTCATGTCCGTATGATGTTTGTTCACAATGACTTTGTGTGGGTAAAGCCAATGTGATTGGCACAGAGAGTCAAGAGACAAGATGAAACATTTCTTTGCTATTGTACAGTAATTCTATTATAATCGGCTTTACATGAAGGGGTAACATCCTTTCCTGAATAGCTAACGAGACTTAACACAGAGAAAATAGAGAAGCAAAGTGTCCCCACAGTATAGCTGCATGTAAGGCACTGGTACTGATGGATAGGAAGGCTCAACGTAAAAATATTTCTAGGAAGAAGTACATTTTTTTACTTTTTAAAGCAGACCTCCACTGATATGCCTTTTTTAGGCTGCTTTCACATTTACGTCTGTACGTGCAGCGTTTGATCCACATAGATCCGCATGCGTCATGCATACATATCTTTAACATGGTGTATGCAGGAACATGCGTTTGCGTACGCATGCGTCATTTTTGCGGTGTCCGGCGAACGCAATATGTTGCATTTTTTGAAGCGTCAAAAATCCATCAAATATGGGCAGTCATGCGCATGCGGATGAGTGCATCAAAAAGACGCATTATTGTCTAAGGGAACGCATTGATACGCAAGGATGTGCGCATTGATGCGTTCGATGCACATGCGGACTTCAGACTGCGCACGTCCAGGAACTGATTACAGCACCTGGAAATATCGAACGCATGCGCATAAACAACACAAACGCATGCAAAAACGCATACAAATGCTGCGTTTTTTTGGCGTCATGTGTAAGATGATGCGGATAAAAAACGCTGCGCAAATATGCGTTTGCATGCGTTTTTGCATGCGTTTGCGTATGCAGATGATACGCTGCGCACATATACGCAAATGTGAACTTTGCCTTAGTCAGAGCTTTCATTTCCTATTAAAAAATACAAATTCTGAAACCTTTTAGCATTTGAAATGTATTAATGAATTGACAATTGGAGATACTAGGCCCCTTGTCGATAGGATGTTTCCTTACACATTTTAAACTTTCCAGTGTTGACAATTTCAGACGGTGTAAGGGCCCACCTTAGTGACATGCCTAATATTTATACCCAGTTGTCCATATATTTGTCCAAAAATAACAGAGGAATTGCACTACCAAGATCAGTGTTAAAGCACCAACCCATTTTTCTTTTTTTTCATCCTTGAAATGATGCTACTAATTCAAGTACCTGTGCTCTAGTATTAGGAAGGAGGTTCCAATAATAGTGGTTGCATATCACTTGCAATGTAAGTTAATTGTGCATTAGTCTAAGGCCGGCGTCACACTAAGTAGGAATACGGACGAGTGAGAGGTGTAAAAACCACGCATTACACACGGACTAATATTTCTCTATGGGTAGCTCTGATCATGCGTATTTTTTTCGGGCGTATATTACGGTGCGAGACACCCGCAGCATGCTGCCATTGTTCGCATATTACGCCCGTTGTACGCCAATGAAAGTCTATGGGTGCGAGAAAACACGGATTACACACGGACCAGGCGTGTGACTTGCGAGAAATACGGAAGACTTCAGCAACTCACAGGAAATGGTGCAACACATGCAGGAGGAAGCTGACACATGCAAATTAGCTCAAAAAGAGCGTCAGACATCCCGGAAGGACGCCTCCACGGAGTCGGCCATGATGCCTACGCTCATCAATGTGGACATGTTGAGAGTCTTGCTGCAGAAGAGGGCCGAAATGTGCCACAAAAGAGATGCACATTACGCAGAATGCGCAAGGAAAGAGGCGGCATGGAGGCGCATCTGTGGGCAGATGTTTCCCCACTTTGGCGACAGCCCACGCGAGAAGCATCAGCGAATCAGTAAGTTAGTTGATTTGTTTTCAATTTTTTTAACGCTCACAGCGTAGTTCTAAAGCAGAATTAGCCCCCCTTTTTTTGTTACATTTGTCCGCCAAATGTTTTGTATAGTCGCCTTCTACTAGACCCCCATGACTACGTGTCTGTAGAATAATTAGGCTTTGTCCAGCTAACTAAATGAGGACATTATATGTCTCATTGCAGTGGATGTTATGAGAAGATGGAGAAGCAGCCGCGACCAATACAGGCACCAACACCAGCAGAGGGCCACGAGCGAGTCAACAGCACACAGAAAGCGAAAGTACGTTTACTTAGACAGGCTGGGATTTCTTCTACCTATTCTGGCTCTCAAACCGTAAGTACATACAGTACAGACCAAAAGTTTGGACACACCTTCTCATTCAAAGATTTTTCTGTATTTTCATGACTATGAAAATTGTAGAATCACACTGAAGGCATCAAAACTATGAATTAACACATGTGGAATTATACATTACACTTTACAAAAAAGTGTGAAACAACTGAAAATAAGTCTTATATTCTAGGTTCTTCAAAGTAGCCACCTTTTGCTTTGATTACTGCTTTGCACGCAGAAAAGGTGAACGGATGGACTCTACATGCCTGGTTCCCACCGTGAAGCATGGAGGAGGTGGTGTGATGGTGTGGGGGTGCTTTGCTGGAGACACTGTTGGGGATTTATTCAAAATTGAAGCGGTGAGCGGTCCAGCTCACCCCAAACCATCTCGATTGAGTTAAGGTCTGGTGACTGTGGAGGCCAGGTCATCTGGCGTAGCACCCCAACACTTTCCTTCTTGGTCAAATAGCCCTTACACAGCCTGGAGCTGGGTTTGGGGTCATTGTCCTGTTGAAAAATAAATGATGGTCCAACTAAACGCAAACCGGATGGAATAGCATGCTGCTGCAAGATGCTGTGGTAGCCATGCTGGTTCATTATGCCTTCAATTTTGAATAAATCCCCAACAGTGTCACCAGCAAAGCACCCCCATATCATCACACCACCTCCTCCATGCTTCACGGTGGGAACCAGGCATGTAGAGTCCATCCGTTCACCTTTTACGCATGCAAAGCAGAAATCAAAGCAAAAGGTGGCTACTTTGAAGAACCTAGAATAGAAGACATATTTTCAGTTGTTTCTCACTTTTTTGTAAAGTGTAATGTATAATTCCACATGTGTTAATTCAAAGTTTTGATGCCTTCAGTGTGATTCTACAATTTTCATACGAAAAAATAGGAACAGCATCCAATCCAGGTGAAGTATAACAAGTCTTTATTCAGCCACCATAAAATACGACGTTTCGGCCATTTTCAGGCCTTTATTGAAAATGGCCGAAACGTCGTATTTTATGGTGGCTGAATAAAGACTTGTTATACTTCACCTGGATTGGATGCTGTTCCTATTTTTTCGTTGGACTGTTGTTCATTTGGATCCTTGAATGCCTGAACGTGCATCCGTGCTAACTCCCGAGTGCTGTCAGCTGCTTGAATACTTCTACAATTTTCATAGTCATGAAAGTACAGAAAAATCGTTGAATGAGAAGGTGTGTCCAAACTTTTGGTCTGTACTGTACATCACACCACATACCACACATGCAGTTTTTGCTCACCTCTCAAACATGTTCTAATCCCCTTTCATTTCCCAACAGATATGATGATCCTCCTGCACGGGCGCCTACACCTCTTCCCATTCCCCCACCGAAACAACGTTGGCAACTATAGGGTCAGATGGCTGCGTATAATCCGACTTCCCAATATGACCACTTGCACAGATCCAGTGTTGCAGGCTGCTCCCAGCCTGGATGTGCTCAAAATGGTCATATTGGGGGGTGTGAGTCTCGTGGGTATCATCTTCCACAGGAATATAATCTCCCTTATCTGTATGGCAATGTGCCCACACACCAACCTGACCATGGCCAGATGTTAGCTCAGGGGTCTGAAAATCTAACCCAACTGGGTGATGGTCAAGGTGGTGATCCAAGCCAACCACAAAGAGATGCTGGGAAGCCACCAACCCCACCACCCACATACCACAAGCTGTGATTTTGTCTGAAAATTATATTTTAGGATTTACAAACCAGTTAGTAATGGTTCTAGATTTACTTTATCCTCTTATTGTGTCTAAGACATTAGCAGTAATATACATGACTGTTAACATATGCTAGCAATATGCTGTTCACTAGGCATAGTCAACGTCTATTATTTAAATTATTTGCTCCTATTGCGAGAAATGTTAGTTCTTTGTGATAATTTATTTTAACAACATGTTGTGTAACGCATATTTGCACTAATCTGAATGCCTACAAATACCATATGGTACTCAGCTGGTGGTATATGGGATATGTGAAAATATTATTTCGTTAGATATTATAATTTCTACCAATGTTTGTTATTTTGTTCCCATCCTGTTAAAAATTGTTGGCTAATGCATCATTGCATTAGTCTAGTCTTAGAACCTAACCATATGGGGCAGATATGGTGCTCACTAGTGGTAATGAAAGTTGGTTATTTGGTTACATTAAATTTCACTCCATGTTGGCTACTGCATATTTGAAGTAGTATAATCTTGTCAAACAAACATATGGGTCACATATGATCAGCAGTACCCATAGTGACTATAGTTTTAGGCATTTATATACTATGATGTATGGAGCAATTTGGAATGTTGTGATGCCTTCTTTTGGTTCTTGTGTAAGACTGCAAACTTACACAAATGTGGTGTTAATACATATACCATATAAAGCAATTATGGTTGTCACTACCTTAAGTGCCAGTTAGCACATATAAATATGTTTTTGGATACAAAGTTTGGACTCTTTTTTCCTAAGTTGTTTGTACTCAACCACCAACACATGTGTTATAACCATTAACACCAGACAGACACTATGAGAATATGGCAAGTTTCATTGGTCCTCAAATCCCCTGTCAATCCTCTTCCACTCTTCCATCTTTGGCTCAGCCATCACCAGTTGATGAAGTCTGTAACACAGTTGTGAGCAGGCATCACGAACAATGGCAGAGATGTTGGACGTCACAATCCAAAAATGCAGATGGAGTGCGGAATAGGATATGTCAGTAGTTAATAACTTACAAGTAAGCCAATGTACAGACAACAATCAATGCACATGCACAAAGGTTTAACAAACACACTATACATAAGCCTTACATGAGGTTCAGAGAGATACATAAAGTGCATGTATACTAATGCTAGAAGCCTCACCAACAAAATGGTGGAATTAGAATTAATTTTGTTGGAACATAATTATGACATGGTGGGGATATTTGAGACTTGGCTGGATGAGAGCCACGACTGGGCGATTAATTTACAGAGCTATAGTCTGCTTAGAAATTACCGTAAAAATAAGCGAGGTGGGGGTGTGTGTTTATATGAAAAATCATCCTTAACCCCTTAATGACCAAGCCATTTTGTAGGTTAAAGACCAGGCCAATTTTTACAATTCTGACCACTGTCTCTTTATGAGGTTATAACTCTGGAACGCTTCTACGGATCTTGGCGATTCTGAGACTGTTTTCTCGTGACATATTGTACTTCATGATAGTGGTAAAATTTCTTCAATATAACTTGCGTTTTTTTATGAAAAAAATGGAAATATGGCAAAAATTTTGAAAATTTTGCAATTTTCAAACTTTTAATTTTTATGCCATTAAATCAGAGAGATATGTCACAAAAATGAGTTAATAAATAACATTTCTCACATGTCTACTTTACATCAGCACAATTTTGGAACCAAATTTTTTTTTGTTACGAAGTTATAAGTGTTAAAAGTTGACCAGCAATTTCTCATTTTTCCAACAAATTTACCATTTTTTTAGGGACCACCTCACATTTGAAGTGAATTTGAGGGGTCAATATGACAGAAAATACCCAAAAGTGACACCATTCTAAAAACTGCACCCCTCAACGTGTTCAAAGCCACATTCAAGAAGTTTATTAACCCTTTAGGTACTTCACAAGAATTGAAGCAATGTGGAAGGAAAAAATGAACATTTAACTTTTTTTCCCAAAATTTTTCTTTCGACACAATTTTTTTAAATTTTGTCAAGGGTATCAGGAGAAAATGAACCACAATATTTGTTGCACAATTTCTCCAGAGTACACCGATATACCATGTGTGGGGGTAAACCACTATTTGGGCGCATGGCAGAGCTCGGAATGGAAGCAGCGCCATTTGACTTTTTTGGCTGGAATTGAGATTGGACGCCATGTCGCATTTGGAGAGTCCCTGTGTGCCTAAACAGTGGAAACCCCCCACAAGTGACCCCATTTTGGAAACTGGACCCCTCAAGGAACTCATCTAAATGTGTTGTGAGAGCTTTTAACCCCCAAGGGCTTCACAGAAGGTTATAACGTAGAGCCGTAAAATTAAAAAATCATATTTTTTCCACAAAAATGATCTTTTCATCCCAATTATTATTTTCCAAAGGATAAAAGGACCCCAAAAATTATTGGGCAATTAGTCCTGAGTACGCTGATACCCATATGTGGGGGTAAACCACTATTTGGGCGCATGGCAGAGCTCGGAAGGGAAGCAGCGCCATTTGACTTTTTTGGCTGGAATTGAGATTGGACGCCATGTCGCATTTGGAGAGTCCCTGTGTGCCTAAACAGTGGAAACCCCCACAAGTGACCCCATTTTGGAAACTAGACCCCCAAGGAACTTATCTAAATGTGTTATGAGAGCTTTTAACCCCAAGCGCTTCACAGAAGGTTATAACGTAGAGCCGTAAATTAAAAAATCATATTTTTTCCACAAAAATGATCTTTTCATCCCAATTTTATTTTCCAAAGGATAAAAGACCCCAAAAATTTATTGTGCAATTAGTCCTGAGTACGCTGATACCCATAGGTGGGGGTAAACCACTATTTGGGCGCATGGCAGAGCTCGGAAGGGAAGCAGCGCCATTTGACTTTTTTGGCTGGAATTGAGATTGGATGCCATGTCGATTTGGAGAGTCCCTGTGTGCCTAAACAGTGGAAACCCCCCACAAGTGACCCCATTTTGGAAACTAGACCCCCCAAGGAACTTATCTAGATGTGTGTGAGAGCTTTGAACCCCCAAGGCTTCACAGAAGGTTATAACGTAGAGCAGTAAATTAAAAAATCATATCTTTTTCCACAAAAATGATCTTTCCACCCCAATTGTTATTTTCCAAATGGTAACAGACCCCAAAAGTTATTGTGCAATTTGTCCTGAGTATGCTGATACCCCATATGTGGGGGAAACCACTATTTTGACGCATGGCAGAGCTCGAAAGGGAAGTAGCGCCATTTTTCAATGGACTTGATGAATGTGGTGTGTCAGTCACGTTTGGATAGCCCCTGATGTGCCTAAACAGTAGAAACCCCCCACAAGTGACCCATTTTGGAAACTAGACCCCCCAAGGAACTTTTCTAGATGTGTGGTGAGCAGCTTTGAACCCCCAAGTGCTTCACAGAAGTTATAACGTAGAGCGTGAAAATAAAAAATCATATTTTTTTCCACAAAAATAATCTTTTTGCCCCAAATTTTATTTTTATGAAAGGAAATAGGACCCCAAAAGTTATTGTGCAATTTGTCCTGAGTACGCTGATACCCATATGTGGGGGGGAACCACTATTTTGACGCATGGCAGAGCTCGAAGGGAAGTAGCACCTTTTTAAATGCAGACTTTGATGGAATGGTCTGTGGGTGTCATGTCACGCTTGGAGAGCCCCTGATGTGCCTAAACAGTAGAAACCCCCCACAATGACCCATTTTGGAAACTAGACCCCCCAAGGAACTTTTCTAGATGTGTGGTAGCACTTTGAACCCCCAAGTGCTTCACAGAAGTTTATAACGTAGAGCCGTGAAAATAAAAAAATCATATTTTTTTCCACAAAAATGACCTTTTTGCCCCAAATTTTTATTTTTATAATGGGTAACAGGAGAAATAGGACCCCAAAAGCTATTGTTCATTTTGTCCTGAGTACGCTGATACCCCATATGCGGGGGGGAACCACTGTGATCGCCTTACTGCGATCTTTGGGAGGCACAATGAACAAATCTACCAAAGGTGAAGAATTGGTTTTCTTTTTTACACCGTTCCTCGTGCGATATTAGTGATTAGGCGACTCTATTCCTCGGATCGGTGCAATTACAGCGATACCAGATTTACACCCTTTTTTCATGTTTAGCTTCTGTCACACACTAAAAGATGCTTTTTTTTGGAATAATTTTTTGTAAGAATTTTTTGCATCGCCGTATTTTGAGAGCTATAATTTTTCCATATTTCGGCCGACAGAGTTATCTGTGGGCTTATTTTTGCGGGACGAGCTGACGTATTTATTGGTACCATATTCGGGCACATAACGTTTTTTGATCGCTTCCTATTCCGATTTTTGTGGAAGCAGAATGAACAAAAACCAGCAATTCAGGAATTGTTTTTTTTTTAATTTTTTTTCCCCGTTCCGCGTGTGGTAAAATTGATAAAGCAGCTTTATTCTTCGGGTCACTACGATTACAGCGATACCTCATTTATATATTTTTTTTATGTTTTGGCGTTTTTTTACACAATAAAGAATTTTATAGAAAAAATAATTATTTTTGCATCAATTTATTCCGCGAGCTATAACTTTTTAATTTTTTCGCTGATGATGCTGTATAGCAGCTTGTTTTTTGCAGGACAAGATGACGTTTTCAGCGGTACCATGATTATTTATATCTGACTTTTTGATCGCGTGTTATTGCACTTTTTCCAAGCGGTGTGATGATACCGCTTGGAAAAAGTATAATTTACTACTTTTTTGTGTTTTTTTTTACGGCTTTCACTGAAGGGGTTAACTAGGGTTATGCTTTTATAGATGGGATTTTTACGGACATGGCGATACCTAACATGTGTATTTTTTTGTTTTTTATTTTTTTTATTACATAAAAATGTGTATTTTTTAGGGGATTTTTTTTTAATTATTTTTTAATATTTTTTTTACAATTTTTTTTAAAAAATGATTTTTTTCAACTTGTCCCTTTATGGGACTTTCACTTTTTTTACTTTTTATTGCAGTTACAATGCATTGCAATGCTCTGGCATTGCAATGCATTGCAACTATAGTGGAAGCTGCTGTGACATGATCACAGCAGCTTCCCGTAGCTAAATGACCCGGAGGTTGTCATGACAACCCCCGGGTCATCAAGGCAGAGATCGGCCCCTGCAAATACAGTGCAGGGTGCGATCTGAGGCAGAGGGAGCTCCCGACCCTCTGCCTCCCCCCCTGAGCTCTGCGATCGCGCTGGATCGCAGCAGTCAGGGGGTTAACAGCCAGGGGCGGTGGGGGCTCCGCTCCTGGCTGTCAGTGCAGGAAGCCTGGCCACTGCAGCGCCGGCTCCTGCACTGATCGCGCTGGGGAAGCTGAAATTTCAGCTTCTCCTGCGCGATCGCTGCTGTGTTTGGTCAGTCAGATTGACTGACCAATCACAGCGCTGTGAGTGCGGGGACCGACGGCAAAGGTCCCCGCACCGCTTGCCGTGCCTGTCAGCTGTCTGTGACAGCTGTCGGCACTGATCTACCACTGCGTGTTTACACGCAGTGGTAGATCAAAGGCATGACGTGCAGAGTCCGTCCTGGTGCCGGAACTGGCACCTTGCCATGACGGACTCTGCACGTCAGTGGACATTAAGGGGTTAAATCCCATCCTGCGTGATATCTGTGAATCTAATGAAGATGTAGAGTCTCTGTGGGTGGAGATTAGGGGAGGGGGGAAAATAATAAATTACTGATAGGGGTTTGTTATAAGTCTCCTAAAATAATGGAAGCAACAGAGAATATCCTCGTAAAGCAAATAGATGAAGCAGCAACTCAAGGAGAAGTCATTATTATGGGGGACTTCAACTACCCTGAAATACATTGGGGACCAGAAACCTGTAGTTCCAGCAAAGGTAATAGGTTTCTGACAACTATGAGAGACAATTACCTTTCACAACTAGTTCAGGACCCAACAAGAGGGGGGGCACTGCTAGACCTAATATTATCCAACAGGCCAGACCGCATATCAAATATAAGGGTTGGGGGTTACTTGGGTAATAGTGATCACAAAATAATAAGCTTTCATGTATCCTTTAATAAGATGTGTAGTCGAAGGGTTACAAGGACACTAAACTTCAGGAAGGCAAATTTCCAACGGATGAGAGATGATCTTGGTGCAATAAACTGGGACGATTTCCTGAGACATAAAAATACACAAAGAAAATGGGAGACGTTTATTAGTATCCTGAATAGGACCTGTGCACAGTATATACCCTATGGGAATAAACATGCTAGAATTAGGAGGAAACCACTATGGCTAAATAGAGCTGTAAGGGGCACAAAAAGGGACAAAAAGAAAGCGTTTAGGGAATTAAAGCAAGTAGGTAGTGAAGAGGCATTAAATAAATACAGAAGACTGAATAAATTCTGTAAAAAGCAAATCAAGACAGCAAAGATTGAGGCAGAGAGACTCATTGCCAGAGAAAGTAAAAATAATCCCAAAATATTCTTTAACTACATAAATAGCAAGAAACTAAAAAATGATAGTGTTGGTCCCCTTAAAAATAGTCTGGGTGAAATGGTGGATGAGGATGAGGAAAAAGCCAATATGCTAAATGACTTTTTTTCAACTGTATTTACACAAGAAAATCCCATGACAGATAACATGATCAGAGATAAAAAAAATTCTCTATTAAATGTCACCTGCTTAACCCAGCAGGAAGTATGACGGCGTCTAAAAATCACTAAAGTTGACAAATCCCCGGGCCCGGATGGGATACACCCCCGAGTACTGCAGGAATTATGTACAGTTATAGATAGACCATTATTTTTAATCTTTAAAGATTCCATAATAACTGGGTCTGTACCACAGGACTGGCGTATAGCAAATGTGGTGCCAATATTCAAAAAGGGGGCAAAAACTGAACCCGGAAATTATAGGCCAGTGAGCTTAACATCTACTGTGGGTTAAATCCTGGAGGGTTTTTTAAAGGATACTATATTGGAGTATCTGAAGCTGAATAACCTCATGACACAGTATCAGCATGGGTTTACGAGGGACCGTTCTTGTCAGACTAATCTGATAAGCTTTTATGAAGGGGTAAGTTCAGGACTGGACCAAGGGAATGCAGTGGACGTGGTGTTCATGGACTTCTCAAAAGCTTTTGATACAGTGCCACACAAAAGGTTGATACATAAAATGAGAACAATGTGGATAGGGGAAAATATGTGTAAGTGGGTTAAGAACTGGCTCATGGATAGAAAACAAAGGGTGGTTATTAATGGAGCACACTCGGACTGGGTCACGGTTAGCAGTGGGGTACCACAGGGGTCAGTATTGGGGCCGCTTCTCTTTAACATATTTATTAATGACCTTGTAGGGGGCATACAGAGTAGTATTTCAATATTTGCAGATGACACTAAACTCTGCAGGGTAATAAATACAGAGGAGGATAATTTTATATTACAGGAGGATTTATGTAAACTAGTAGCTTGGGCTGATAAATGGCAAATGAGCTTTAATGGGGATAAATGTAAGGTCATGCACTTGGGTAGAACAAATAATATGTATAATTATGTGCTTAATTGTAAAACACTGGGCAAAACTGTCACTGAAAAAGACCTGGGTGTATGGGTGGACGACAAACTCACATTTAGTGGCCAATGTCAGGCAGCTGCTGCCAAGGCAAATAAAATAATGGGATGCATTAAAAGAGGCATAGATGCTCATGAGGAGAACATAATTTTACCTCTATACAAGTCACTGGTGAGACCACACTTAGAATACTGTGTGCAGTTCTGGTCTCCGGTGTATAAGAAAGACATAGCTGAACTGGAGCGGGTGCAGAGAAGAGCGACCAAGGTTATTAGAGAACTGGGGGGTCTGCAATACCAAGACAGGTTATTACACTTGGGGTTATTTAGTTTGGAAAAACGAAGGCTTAGTGGTGATCTTATTACAATGTATAAATATATGAGGGGACAGTACAAAGACCTTTCTAATGATCTTTTTACTCTTAGACCTGTGACGGGGACAAGGGGGCATCCTCTACGTCTGGAGGAAAGAAGGTTTAGCCATAATCACAGATGCAGATTCTTTACTGTAAGAGCAGTGAGACTATGGAACTCTCTGCCATCTAATGTTGTAATGAGTGATTCCTTACTAAAATTTAAGAAGGGACTGGATGCCTTTCTTGAAAAGTATAATATTACAGGCTATATTCACTAGTTTCCTAGATACAGCGTTGATCCAGGGAGCTAGTCTGATTGCCGTATGTGGAGTCGGGAAGGAATTTTTTTCCCCAATGTGAAGCTTACTGTTTGCCACTTGGTTTTTTTTGCCTTCCTCTGGATCAACATGTTAGGGCAGGTTAGGATAGGATATGGGTTGAACTAGATGGACTTAAAGTCTTCCTTCAACCTTAATAACTATGTAACTGTGACTGAATGTCCAAACAATCATAAGTTTAATGTAGGCCAAGTACTATTTTTAAGATTCACATCATTGTTCAGGTATGTCAAGGTGATATATGGCCTATATTATGAGGATATTTCTGCAACAGCCATAAGGGTAAATGGAAACTACTGCTAAAACACATCATCAATAGACAGTATGTAGGTCATAAATCCAGACGGTTGCCTAATGATAAGTCGCTCCTGTGCAGAGATTGGTTTCCACATCCTGCTAGGTGATCCCTGGCCGCACAATCTCCCACAAAACCTCAAGACCTGAAATGGTCATCAGACAAAACTGACAAAATAATATGGAAGAGTCTGCAGACATGCATACAGCCCTGTAGCAATATGTTATATGCTGAGCTGCCTCTAGGGGTCTCACTACCTGGATGTATTCAGAGGATAGAAAGGAGGGACTTGTTGGTAAGAGCTAGAGACAGGAAGCATTCATGTAATGGTGGCTGAGAGAACCTGCACACAATAAAGTAACCCGTTACCACAATCGTGTCAGAGGCATAAACGAGAAACAGAACATGGTGGCAGCAGGGCTGAACCTATAAAGAACAAGTGTACAGACAATCCAGGCAGCTTGTGGTACAAAGCTCAACTGTAAGTACAGTGCCCACAGTACAGCAATTATGGAGACCTGCATCTAAAACCTCCTCAGAGACTAGACATCATGTCCTCAAATCTATCGCAGACCTGGAGACATTGGAAGGAGGAGTTTACTCTGTATGTGGATCTTACAGTAGACACCAATGATCAGAAGCGTTAGGTGAAGCTCTTCTACTATCTGATTGGAGAAAAAGGCAGAGAACTTGCTCAGACCCTGATCCAGGACGGTACGGACAGTCTGGCAGACATTGTACAGGCATTTGATAAGCACTGTGACCCCAAGAAGAATGAGACAGTGGAAAGATTTAAGTTTTTCACCAGAAATCAGGAGATGGGAGAGAATATAGACGCATATGTGACTGAGCTGAAAAGACTGGCAGCAACATGCAGCTTTGGAGATATCAGAGATTCTCTTATCAGAGATAGAATAGTGTGTGGCATCAGAGAGCCACAGCTAAGAGAGAGACTGCTGAGAGAGGGGGAGTTAACCCTAGAGAAATGCATGCAAATAAGCAGAGCTGCAGAGGTAACAAGAGACAGCCTGAAGATGATGGCAGACACCACTGAGGAGCCAGTACATGCAGTAACCATGAGAGGAAAAGCAGAGCACCAAGCGAGAACAGTCCAATGCAGATACTGTGGCAGAAGACATGAGAGAGACAAAGAGAAGTGTCCAGCATATGGACAAAGCTGCAGGACCTGTGGTAAGATTAATCATTTCGCAGCTCTCTGCAGACTTAAGCCCTTTAAAAAGCACAGAGAAATTCACAGTGTGACACAGGACAATGACAGTGCAGAAGATATTACATGGATACAGCTACAGTCTGCAACAGAGAATGTCAATACAGTCAGACAGCCAGAACCTAAAGATACAAGACAACTGTTTGCAACTCTTTTATTAAATGACAAACCCATTAGATTTCAGTTGGACTGTGGAGCAAGTTGCAATTTCATACCGGAGGATCTACTAAATGAACAGGTGTCCATTGAACCTACTGATAAGGTACTTATGATGTACAACAAAACGATACTGAAACCTCTTGGGACATGCAAACTGAAGGTTAGTAACCCATGCAACAGAAAGAGTTATAGAGCCCAATTCACAGTGCTGCAGGGTGGTGACCACATACCGTTACTAGGTATAAAAGCAGTTCAGGCAATGGACTTAATAAAGGTACAATTCCATAACATTATGTCTGTGGAAGTCAAACAGAGTATGAAGGATATCCCAAAAGCAGACAGCAATCTAGATTTACAGATTATAAAAACACAGTATGCGGATGTATTTGAGGGTGATGGATGTTTTGAAGGAAAACACAAACTGGAAATTGATAACACAGTACAACCTACCAGATTACCGACAAGAAAAGTTCCTGTAGCGCTACTTCAGCCATTGAAAGAAGAACTACAGGATTTAGAAAAGCGAGGCATGATAGAAGTCGTCCATCAGAGCACAGACTGGATAAGTAGTTTGGTCATAGTGCAGAAACCATCAGGAAAACTAAGAATTTGTATCGATCCCAAACCACTCAACAAAGCTCTCAAAAGGAATCACGATCCGATGCCTACAATAGAGGATGTGCTACCAGATTTATCAAAGGCAAAAATATTTTCAGTTTGTGATGTAAAAAATGGATTTTGGCATGTGGAACTGGATGAAGAATCCAGTTTATTGACAACGTTTTCTTCTCCATTTGGTCGCCGTAAATGGCTGAGAATGCCCATGGGACTGACACCAGCTCCAGAAATATTTCAGCAGAAGTTGATGCAAGCTTTGGAAGGACTCCCAGGGGTAAAGACGATAGCAGATGATATATTAATAGTGGGAGAAGGTGACGATATGCAATCAGCAATAAAGAATCACGATACAAGGATGCTACGATTTTTAGATAGGTGTAGAGAAAAAAGGATAAAGTTGAACTTGGAAAAGTTGAAACTGAAAATGACGGAAGTGCCATATATAGGACATCTTCTAACCTCAAATGGAGTGAAAGTGGATCCAGAAAAGGTGAAGGCGATACAAGAGATGCCTACCCCAACAGATGTGTGTGGAGTACAACGATTTTTGGGCATGGTGAATTATCTGTCCAAGTTTTGCAAGAATCTATCAGACATGTGTGAGCCAATGAGACAGCTAACTCACAAAGATGTGTTGTGGGAATGGACAGAAGCACAGGAGACGGCTTTCCAATCAGTAAAGACAGCCATTGCAGACACAGCAACCTTAAAATATTTTGATCCACAGTTAGAGGTGGTAGTCCAATGTGATGCGTCAGAAAAAGGCCTAGGTGCCACATTAATGCAAGAGCGGCAACCAATCACATTTGCAAGCAAAGCGCTAACACCGACAGAGCAGGGATATGCCCAAATCGAAAAGGAGTTACTAGCTGTGGTGTTTGGAATGGAAAGGTTTCATCAGTACACATACGGTCGACAGGTAACAGTACAGTCAGATCACAAACCGTTGGAGAGCATTACAAAAAAACCACTACTAAATGCACCAAAGAGACTGCAGCGCATGCTTCTGCGACTTCAAAAATATGATTATGAAATTGGATATTGTCCAGGAAAAGACTTGTTGATTGCAGATACTCTAAGCAGAGCGTACTTACCCAACTCAGAGGATAAAGGACAAGAAATGGACAACATCAATATGTGTGATTATCTTGCAGTATCTAAAGATAAACTGAAACAAATACAGACCTTCACAGTAAAAGATAAAACACTACAGATATTAAAAACTGTGATCCTGCAGGGCTGGCCAAAATATAAGCAGCATGCTCCAAAGGAAGTTGCTCCATTCTTCCATATACGAGATGAACTGTCAGTACACCAAGGAATCATCATAAAGGGAGAAAAGGCAGTGATACCGGAGACTCTGAGAAGAGACATACTACAGAAATTACACTCGTCCCACTTGGGCATTGAAGGATGTTTGCGGCGAGCAAGAGAATCAGTTTATTGGCCGGGTATGAATGATCACATAAAAAGTTACATAGCACAATGTGAGATATGTGTGTCCGGCGGGGATAAACAACCGAAAGAGCCATTGCAACCGCATGCCGTTCCAAATAGACCATGGTCAAAAATAGGAATAGATTTGTTCACATTGGAGGAAAGAGAATACCTGGTAACTGTGGACTATTTTTCTAACTTTTGGGAAGTGGACCATTTGAAGGATACAAGAGCTAGAACAGTTATTAAAAAACTCAAGGCTCATTTTGCCAGATATGGGATTCCAGAGATTGTTTTTACTGATAATGCCGCTCAATTTAGGTCAGAAGAGTTCAAGGAGTTCAGCAAGTTATGGGAATTTGAACACAATACAACATCTCCTGGATATCCTCAAAGCAATGGCAAAGCGGAATCAGCGGTGAAAACAGCAAAGAAGTTGATTAAGAGAGCGAAACAGGCAGGGACAGATGTATATCTATCTATACTGGACCACAGAAACACACCTTCCCAAGGTCTAGACAGCAGCCCAGCACAGAGGCTTCTGAGTAAACGGACAAGGACACTCATACCAACAGCTAGTCGTCTTCTGAAGCCAAATCTGGTGAGGGGAATGAGGTCAAAACTAAAGAAAAATCAGGATAGACAAGCGTTCTATTATAATCAGTCGGCAAAAGATCTACCAGAACTGAGACAAAATGACAACATCAGGATGCAGCCGAGCAAATATGACAAACAATGGAGAAAAGCAAAGGTGCTCCAGAAACTAGGACCTAGATCCTACGAAATTGTGACAGAGGAGGGAAGAAAACTAAGGAGAAATCGGAGACATCTGAGGAAAATGCAAGAAGGATCTGATACATGGTCATATGAACAGTATCCTCATATCCAAGATGAGGAAACAGCAAGTCTAAGCAGAGTGGCTACAGGGATGGCCCAGGTTCAGAGTGGAGATTCTGGTCGGAGACAGGCAATACCAGATGCGGTAACGCCCGAATCGAGAGAACCACCGAATAGTGGCAGTAACGCATCGTATGTTACTAGATCGGGCAGAATGATCACAAAGCCAGCACACCTCAAGGACTATATATACAACCAAGTATTTTAAAGTATCTTAATAGCATGATATTTGCCAGTTATGTTTATGTCACCAATATCTTGAATATTGAAATGTTCACATGTATGTTAGTTATATTAGCTTAGTTATTTCTTCAGTTAAAAGACAAAGGATGTAGCAATATGTTATATGCTGAGCCGCCTCTAGGGGTCTCACTACCTGGATGTATTCAGAGGATAGAAAGGAGGGACTCGTTGGTAAGAGCTAGAGACAGGAAGCATTCATGTAATGGTGGCTGAGAGAACCTTCACACAATAAAGTAACCCGTTACCACAATCGTGTCAGAGGCATAAACGAGAAACAGAACAAGCCCATGAAAATGTGCTCTATTGAGTCGTTGCCTCAAATGCGGAAAAGCCCACATTCGCCTCCTTCTGCGTGGATCAACGATCACTGGGTAAGGCTGGCCAAAGCGGCGGGACAAAAACCAGTTGTACAACACTCTATCAGTTTGGGTGAACTGAAGACTGTCAGACATGTTGGCAACCAAGCAGCAGCCCTCCAACACAAGCACACCACCAAAATGGCAAGATTGAGGGTTGCAACCGGATGCAGAGGCAATAAATAGCCTTGCTGATGATGATTTGAATGAGTTTCAGGCCTAAAAACTGTTAAATGTCCATTTTGCAAGGCTGTGAGAAAAATACGCTATACGGATGCCATACGGATTGCATATGGATGGTTACATGCGCAAAATACGCAGTCGCACCCTGAAAACGCATGAAATACGGATTGGTGTGCCTGCAACATTTTTGCGTAATACGGCTGTACAATACCGTCCGTATTTTTGTACGGTGAGTGTGTCCCCGGCCTTAGGGTCTCTATTGGTCAGAGCAATTATGTGCTACTATTGGTTAATGTAAATTAGTATCAAGATTTTGAGTGATCGGATGACCTTTGTATGTGATGTGATAGCCAAGTATTTAAAAGGTCTAACTGTCGCACAGCCAGTTCATTATAGCCTCATTCCCCTGATGACATCGTAAGGTGAAACATGTTGGGAAAAATAAAGGCTGCTAAATTTTAACTGCATGTGCTAAGCAGTATATACAGTGGATTGAATAGCCAGAGAGCTGTTGTAATGAGTCTTAAAAAAACGGTAATTAGCAGAGAGACAGAGTTCATGTGCATGTATTAGCATCCATACTACAGAAAAATGATATCTGACAAACTGATTTATTAGATATCCAGCAAACTGATAAAACAGCCAGAAATTTAGGAATTTACTGAAGTGTGCTGATATACTGGCAACCGATTTATCCTATTCTAAGACTACATTTTTTGAACTGCTACCATGAAGTGAATACAATATAGATAGTGTGGATGAAACTAGTCAGTTAATACCAAGTGACAATTAGTTGCCAGATAGTTTACAATATCAAACAGAGTAACTACCCTTCTGCACTTATAATATGGCAGCAACTGCTATTTAAACTGCCAATAAATAAAAGCACAAGCACTTTACATCTCTGTAAATAAGATATATTGACGGAATAATTTTCACTGTCCAGTACTTTGTGTTTTAATGAGTGTGATTCCCACTGTTGTTTATAAATGGGGATTAAAAGTTCAGTTTTCTTTAGACTCATTAATAGGGGATCTTCCTTTGCCTCTGGCAATTTGTGTGAATATCATGATAACCCTATATTGATCTTTGAATAGTATTACTCTACTGGCTTTAGTATTATACTCCCAAGCCACCATCTTCTGCTTTTCCCAGGGTTTCTCCAGTCCCGAGCCGCTAACTTGTGACCGCAACTTCTGACTGACCGGAAATCAGAGGAAATGGTCACATGCTCTCAATTTAAGTCTATGAGATTCTTGTTCTGGCTCTCTTTGTAATGTATGGAGTACAGTTCATATAGCGTCTTGTGCTTGGGTGCGATGAAAACACATGAGTCACAGGTTTGATATAGAAGATCTTGTATTACTTCATACAAGTGGCAAAAATAGTCACACAGTTTGCAGATACAAAAGCAGGAGACACAGCAGGCCAGAGTAACTTAAGCTCAGCAATCACTCTCCACAACAGGTTCAGGATCTCTTCTCTGTTACCGTAATTCATGCAAACGTGGATTTATCAAATAGCAGGGTTCCAGAGTCCACGAGTGTTCCAAAGTTCCTCAGTAGGAAATAGCTGGAGAACAAAGTCCAAGGCTTCCAGGAGTCAGGTCACAGGTTCACTGCAGGCTTGATTCTGAAGCACTGATTGCTCAGCTGTGGCTGCTTAAGAAGCAAGAGGGAGAGAATCAGGGCGGGAACATGAAAGCTGGAAACTCCATATTGACTGAGGGCAAGATAGCTGCAGCAAGACAGAAAGTAAAATGGCTGACGGAAAAACTGAGTTTCAAGAAACATGTACAAAGAACCTTACATTACTCCCCCCTTAGGGACAACCTCCGGATGACCTCAGACCAGGCTTGTCTGGGTACCTCTGATGAAACTGGCGGAGCAAGCGAGGAGCATTAACGTTATTGACTGGTTCCCATGAGTTGTCCTCCACTGGGTAGCCCTGCCATTTAATCAAATATTGTAACTGATTTCTGTAGAACCTGGAATCTAGAATCCTCTCCACCACAAACTCTTCCTGACCATCGACCAGCACCGGGCCAGGGCAAGGAGAAGAACGTCCAGGAAACGTATTGGGTGTTGCAGCCTTTAGCAGGGATACATGAAAGACAGGGTGGATTCTCATAGTTCTGGGCAGTTGAAGACGACAAGCAACGGCACTTATAATTTTACTGATTTTATAGGGTCCAATGTACTTATGTCCCAACTTAGACGATGGAATCCTTAACTTAAGATTTCTAGTTGACAGCCAGACCAGGTCTCCTACCTTGAAAGCTGGTGCAGGTTTACGAAATTTATCTGCTGCTTTCTTGTACCTTTCCTGAGCCAATTCCAGATTTCCCTTTAGAAGATCCATATTCTTTTGTAAAGACGTGATTCTTTCAGCCACTGCTGGCAAAGGCGTTTCTATGGGAAATCGAGGAAGAATGTTAGGATGATAACCTAAATTAGAGTAAAAAGGAGACTGCTTAGTGGAGGCGCTCTGAGAGTTGTTATAAGAGAACTCAGCCAGTGGAAGTAGATCCACCCAATCATCCTGTAGTTGGCAGATAAAGCAGCGGAGATACTGTTCCAGGGTCTGATTGGTTCGTTCCGTCTGTCCATTAGTCTGGGGATGAAAAGCAGAAGAAAGGTTTACTTTAATGTCCAATGCGGCACAGAAATTTTGCCAGAACCTTGAAGTGAATTGCACCCCTCGATCCGAAATAACCTCATCCGGTACTCCATGTAAACGAAACACATTCTTAATCATCAAATCTGATGTCTGTTTTGCAGTGGGTAAGCCGACACAAGGAATAAAATGAGCTGCCTTTGTTAAACGATCAACCACCACTAGAATGGTGTTCTTCCCTTGAGAGGTTGGTAACTCCACAATGAAGTCCATAGAAATGGATCCCCACGGGCGGGACGGGGTGGGAAGAGGTTGTAACAGACCAGTTGGTGAGGAGCGAGGTGTTTTGCATCTTGCACAGACTTCACATGAAGTGACATAGTTTAAAACATCCTTCCTGCAAGTGGGCCACCAAAAGAAACGAGAAAGAAATTCCTGTGTCTTTAGAATTCCTCTATGCCCAGCTATCTTGGAATCGTGAATGAGTTGCAATACTCTCAATCTGACTGTTTCAGGAATATACAGACGTTGTCCCTAAATCCACACACCATTCTTAAAGACAAGACTTACGTCCCTTGGGGGTTGTGCCAACCAGGAATCCGCATGGTATGCTTCCTTGATGTCCTTAAGTAGGTCTTGATTATGAATCACTCCCAGGAATCTAGAGTCAGGAAGAATAGTCTTAGGAGGAGCAAGTGGACGGGTCTCTGCTGAATAAATCCTAGAGAGTGCATCAGCCTTTCCATTGCGCGATCCTGGTCTATAAGAAATGACAAAATTAAATTGGTTTAAGAAAAGATTCCAGCGAGCCTGGCGAGGAGTCAGGCATTTAGCCGACCTGATAAATTCAAGGTTACGATGATCTGTCAGGACGACTATTTGCTGTGCAGCTCCCTGAAGAAGATGTCTCCATTCTTTGAAGGCGGCAATAATGGCCAACAACTCTCTATTGCCCACATCGTAGTTCCTCTCAGCCGAAGACAACTGCTGGGAAAAGAAGGCACAGGGATGCAAGACATTCTTCTCACCTGTTCTCTGAGAGAGTATAGCTCCAACGGCACAGTCTGAAGCATCCACCTCTATTATGAAGGCAAGTTCGGGGTTGGGATGTACTAAGATAGGTGCGGTGGTAAATTTATCTTTTAGACGGGAAAATGCTTCCTGGGCTTGGGGAGTCCAGGAGAACCTAGACTCTTTCCGGGTAAGTTGGGTGATAGGTGACACTACCTCAGAGAAATTCCTAATGAAACGTCTATAGAAGTTGGCAAACCGATGAAGCGCTGCACCTCCTTCACATTTCTAGGAATTGGCCAATCCTTGATGGCTTGGGTCTTGCTTCCATCCATACTAATTCCTTGTGTAGACAGTACATACCCCAGAAATTGAATTTCGGTCCTATGGAATTCACACTTTTCAAGTTTGATGTAAAGATGATTTTGTCTTAGACGTTCCAAGACCATTCTCACATGTCCATGATGTTCCTCTGTGGAGTTAGAAAAAATTAGAATATCATCCAAATAAATCACCACGAATGTATCTAGGAGATCCCTGAAGATGTCATTCACCAAGTGTTGGAAAGTGGATGGGGCGGTACTCAGACCAAAAGGCATCACTAAATATTCAAAGTGTCCATAGCGTGACCTGAATGCAGTCTTCCATTCATCCCCAGGTCTAATACGGACCAATTTATAAGCCCCACGGAGATCCAGTTTAGAGAAAATTTTGGCATGCCGCACTCTCTCCAATAACTCAGGGATTAAAGGCAATGGATAACGGTTTCTAATAGTAACCTTATTGAGTTCCCTATAGTCTACGCAGGGTCTCAGAGATCCATCTTTCTTCTTCACAAAGAAGATGGGTGCACCTGCAGGAGATGAAGAGGGGCGTATGAAGCCCTTGGCTAGATTTTCGTCTATGTAATCCTTTAAAGCCTTTAGCTCGGTCCCCGCCAGGGGGTAGATCTTACCAAAAGGTATCTCTGCTCCAGGCAATAATTCAATTGGACAATCATATGGACGGTGAGGGGGAAGCTGGTCAGCGTTCTTCTTGTCACATAAATCCACATAGTCCTGGTATACAGCTGGTAGTTCAGGGACTGACATGGTTCCTTTAGGAACAGAGCAAGCTGAAACTTCTGGACTCATCTGTTTCTCTGGAAAGTGTAATTCCTTGGTCTCCCAGTTAATGGTAGGGTTCTGAGCCTGCAGCCATGGTAGCCCTAGAATAATGGGAAAGTGGGGAGAAGAGATAAGCATAAAGGACAGTTTCTCTTGATGATCTTTACCCATAAGGACCTTCAAAGGCTCCGTTTCCTGATCCACTGGTCCAGAGGTCAGCAGGGAGCCATCCACAGTTTCCATCTGTACTGGAGTAGCCTTCTTCACTGAACGTATCCCCTGTTTCAGAGCAAAGGAGACATCCATAAAATTTCCACTTGCCCCTGAGTCGATCATAGCAGAGCTAGACACCCAGACTGAGTCAACCCAGAGTTTGATGGAAAGGAAGCAATGAGAATTGTTTTTCCTACAACTCAGCTGGGACACCGCTGAGGAAACTTGAAAAATTGCAGCGTTTACACAGTCATCGTCCTCAGAAGTAACGGAGTTTAAGTCCGAGAAATCAATAATCTGTTGCTGCAGATCTCTCTGGAGCCTGAGGCTCGGACCTGACAGATCTCCTCTCGCAACACTCACAGTGAATGAGTGCTGCAGTAGTCTTACGAGAACGGCTGGGGCAGTTTATAATGAAGTGCCCTGACTTACCACAATAGAAACATAGATTTTCCTTAAAACGATGTTCTTTGCGTGCATCACTAACCCGTCTTTGTAAAGAGTCTACCTGCATGGGTTCAGGTTCAGGTTCCCGTGTGATCCTACTCAAGGTTCCTTAGCTGGGGAGGAAGGTAGGAAAAGGTTAGTGCGATTGCTTTCGAACCATCTCTCTTGCCTGCGTTCAGTCAGACGAGCATCAATGCGGATGCAGTAGTTAATAAAGTCACCTAACGCAGTGGGAGGGTCGGCACGAGCTAGTTCATCCTTAATCAGTGGAGACAACCCTTTTCGAAAAATAGATTTTTTGGCGGAACTGTCCCAAGTGGTATCAAGGGCCCATCTCCTGAAATCCAAGGCATATTCGGCTACCGAGTGCTTACCTTGGCGCAAAGTTAACATGGCTGCTTCAGCTGTTGCACCTCGATTGGGGTCATCAAACACCTGCCCCATGGCTGAAATGAAAGCATCAAGATGATCCAAACATTCATCCTCAGTCTCAATCAGAGGGTTTGCCCACATCAAAGCTTTGTTGGTAAGCAACATAATTATAGTAAGCACTTTAGATCGTTCAGTAGGAAATTGTGAAGCATGTGCAGAAAAAAAAAGATTGCATTGATTAATAAATCCCCTGAATTTCTCACGTTCACCGCCAAAACGAAAAGGGGGCAACTTGGGAATCCCAGAACTCGGGGCTACGGCAGGAGCCTGGACTCGCTCCTCTAGAACCTCAATCCTGGCTCGCAAATCCTGGGCAGTCTGTCCAAACACTTGCAAATTGTGATTAGTGAGGTCCTGTAGGTTTGTAAAATGGGTTTTTATAGTCTGTAAATCTGCAAGGATATTATCAGTCACTCCGCAAAGTTCCTTTATGCGGGCTTCCATCTTCCAGATCTTTTAAGACAGGAGTACTGGAAGGAGAAGAGAAAAAGAGAAAAAAAAAAAAAAACAATAGTGTTTACCTGTGGTAACACTGCAGAGGAAAAAAAATTAAGGGAACTGCTCACCTGGAATGGTTGTGAGAAGTCACAACCACTATCATCACAGAAAGTACAACCGAACCTCTGATATCCACAGTTACAGCAGACACAGCCTTCCCAGACCCAGCAGACACTAACGTTTGGCTTCAGAATCTTGTAATGTATGGAGTACAGTTCATATAGCGTCTTGTGCTTGGGTGCGATGAAAACACATGAGTCACAGGTTTGATATAGAAGATCTTGTATTACTTCATACAAGTGGCAAAAATAGTCACACAGTTTGCAGATACAAAAGCAGGAGACACAGCAGGCCAGAGTAACTTAAGCTCAGCAATCACTCTCCACAACAGGTTCAGGATCTCTTCTCTGTTACCGTAATTCATGCAAACGTGGATTTATCAAATAGCAGGGTTCCAGAGTCCACGAGTGTTCCAAAGTTCCTCAGTAGGAAATAGCTGGAGAACAAAGTCCAAGGCTTCCAGAAGTCAGGTCACAGGTTCACTGCAGGCTTGATTCTGAAGCACTGATTGCTCAGCTGTGGCTGCTTAAGAAGCAAGAGGGAGAGAATCAGGGCGGGAACATGAAAGCTGGAAACTCCATATTGACTGAGGGCAAGATAGCTGCAGCAAGACAGAAAGTAAAATGGCTGACGGAAAAACTGAGTTTCAAGAAACATGTACAAAGAACCTTACACTCTTACACTTACACTGAGTTTTGATTTCCAGCTCACTCATCAAACACTGAAGTGATCCAGCAGGTCACAATCTGCAGAAGAAGACCGGAGCGGTGCCGAGAACAGGTGAAGACAGTGGCTTGTGAGTATAATAGTAGGGGCAGGGAACTTAGATTAGTGACACCACCACAGTGGTAAATAAAACCCCAAAATGTTGCAGTGGTGCTTCAATAAGGTGTCTAAGATATTTACAAAAGTCATAATATCCTCAAAATAAGGATATAATCAGCAGATAGCCTCCTTGTTGATGGTTTTCAGGTAACATTATTATTATTATTCTTATAACTGTTGCATAATTTGGTCACAGAAGAAACTTGTGAGAGTAGATTATATGGGGTAATTCAGCTTTTATCTTCACAGAACATGAGGTACAAGCATCAGCTTCTTAATACAGCATAACATGAAGTTTGAAGGACCTTTTACCAGAGAGAAGGTGAAACCAAAGTACAACAAGTATATACATTACATTCAATAAGCATATAACAGTAACATCGCTATCTACTGTCAGAAAAGTGTAAATTCCTCCTGCACACAAATAAGTCTGTATCTGTTGCATATCTGTCAACACCCTTTCTCAACAGTAAGGACTTATTCAGTTAAGCCTAATTTCTTCATCAGTCTCTGATGTCTTTCAGCATTCAATGCCTTTGTGAAAATATCTGCTGTCATATCTTCAGTTGGGCAGTACTCTAAATTTAGGATTCCTTGTTCCTGGTGATCCCTTAAGAAGTGAAACTTCACATCAATGTGTTTAGTTCTTGAATTAACTCTTTCCATCTGAGCAAGAACTAGACATCCTTGATTGTCCTCATACATCTTTGTAGGTCCCAATTGTTGTTGTCCTAAGTCTGTTAGCAGTTGTGTTATCCATAGAACTTCTTGACTGGCATGTGCTGCAGAGACATATTCTGCTTCTGTCGACGACAGTGTTAGTATAGATTGTTTCTTACTGGTCCAACTAATTGGTTCAAAGAACAAATGCGACCAAGAAGTCGAAAAGTATAATAAAGATCAAATAATTTAATTAGTAACCAATAGAAACATGTAAACAAGTGGTACACGCTAAAGTGCAAATGTGCAATCCAAAAAACATGGGATGCAGAAGTACTACCTTATATTATACCCGGATATTAGCATGTTTTACCGCACAATTGGTGATCTTGTATTTATTTCTATGTAGCTACATAGTGGGCCCCAAGAATGATTTTCTCTGGTGGGCCCAAGGTGTTCCAGTCCGACGCTGCACACACACATATATATTATATATATATATATTTATAGTTCATACACTTCTACATAGTATAATAGCCGCTAATTCAATTGCCGGCTTTTGTGAAATTACAGAACCACCCGACATGAAATGACACATGGTTTACATACATTTAACCATGTCATTTCATGTAGTTTGATATATGGTTTTCACTAACAAGTACATGAGTGTATGTGTGCAAAATGTCATACATGTAGGGTTAATTAAAGGTGTAAATTCATTGAAAAAAAATGCGTGGGCTCCTGCGCTATTTTCTCAACCAGACAGACAAGCCAGCGAGTGGGGGCAGATAATATTAGCCTAGGGAGGGTGCATTATTTAGTGCCCCCCCTGGCTACTAACATCTGCCCCAGCCACCCTAGAAAAGGCAAATCTATAATTAGATGCGCCCTTTCTGGCACTTAGCCGTCTATTCCCATTGCCCTGTAGCGGTGGCGAATGGGTTAATAATGGGTTAAAGCCACCTTGCTATTGAAAGGTGACTTTAAGCCAGGTTAATAATTGAGAGCTGTCAATTAGACAACTATCAATTATTAATCCTATTGTATTAAATAAAAATAAAACACACACACTTAATTAAAATCATTTAATAAAATAATCACAGTTTTTGACCATCTTTTATTTACAGGTAATCCATGCAAAGCCCTTGTTCTGTAATAAAAATAAAATAATAAAGCAACATTATTCTTACCTATCCGGTGCTCTGTCAGGTCCCACGCTGTAATCCTTCACAAAGGGTTAACTGGCTTACAGCAAGCTGCGCAGCTAATGCTGGCAGCCTCACTGTAAGCCCCGAATGAATAAGTTCCTCTCCTAGCCAACAGGAGAGGAAGTGATTAGTGTGGGAAGCTTAATTGATTGCTTCCCAGGCTAATCAGTTCACTTCAGGTCAGTCGGGACTCCCTCTGATGTCACTGATGCTGTGCAGTGTCCCCGGCTGACCTGAACTGATTAGCCTGGGAAGCAATCAATCAAGCTTCCTACACTAATCACTTTCTCTCCTGTCAGCTGGAGAAGAGATGATTCATTCGGGGATTTACTGGGAGGCTGGCAGCATTAGCTGCGGTCCCTGCAGTAAACGTTAACCCTTTCAAAGCATTACATCGGGGTACCTGACTGAACCCTGGATAGGTAAAAATAATGTTGCTTTATTATTTTATTTTTATTACAGGAGAACAAGGGAATCGAGGATTAACTGTACAATAAAAGATGGTCAAAAACTGTGTATTTATTTCATTAAAATGATTTTTCATTAATGTGTGTGTGTATTTTTTAACCATTCATACAATAGGATTAATAATTGAGAGTTGTCTAATTGACAACTCTCAATAATTAACCTGGCTTAAAGTCACCTTCCAATAGCAAGGTGGCTTAACCCATTATTGACCATTCGCCACCGCTACAGGGCAATGGGAATAGACGGGCTAAGTGCCAGAAAGGGCGCATCTGATTATAGATTTGCCTTTTCTGGGGTGGCTGGAGGCAGATGTAAGTAGCCAGGGGGGCACTAAATAAATGCACCCTCCCTAGGCTAATATTATCTGAGCCCACTCCTGGCTTTGTCTGTCTGGTTGAGAAAATAGCGCGGGGCCCATGCATTTTTTTCACAAATTTACACCTTTAATTAACCCCTACATGTATGAAATTTTGCACAGATACACTCATGTAATTGTTAGTGAAAACCATATATCAAACTAAATGAAATGACATGGTTAACTGTATGTAAACTATGTGTCATTTCATGTCGGGTGGTTCTGTAATTTCACAAACCGGCAATTGAATTAGTGCTATGTAGAAGTGTATGAACTATAAAATATATAATATATATATACATATATATATATATATATATATATTATATATATATGTATATATATACATATATATATATCTTATTATATGTCACAATGAAATGTATATATACAGTTTATATGAAAAAGTTTGGGTACCCCTATTAATCTTAAGCTTAATGTTTTATAAAAATTGGTGTTTTTGCAACAGCTATTTCAGTTTGATATATCTAATAACTATTGGACATAGTAAAGTTTCTCCTTGAAATGAGGTTTATTTTACTAACAGAAAATGTGCAATCTGCATCCAAACAAAATTTGACAGGTGCATAAGTATTGGCACCTCACCAGAAAAGTGACATTAATATTTAGTAGATCCTCCTTTTGCAAAAATAACAGCCTCTAGTCGCTTCCTGTAGCTTTTAATGAGTTCCTGGATCCTGGATGAAGGTATTTTGACCATTCCTCTTTACAAAACAATTCCAGTTTAGTTAAGTTTGATGGTCGCCGAGCATGGACAGCCCTCTTCAAATGATCCCACAGATGTTCAATGATATTCAAGTCTGGGGACTGGGATGGCCATTCCAGAACATTGTAATTGTTCCTCTGCATGAATGCCTGAGTAGATTTGGAGTGGTGTTTTGGATCATTGTCTTGCTGAAAGTCCATCCCTGCGTAACTTCAACTTTGTCACTAATTCTTGAACATTATTGTCAAGAATCTGCTGATACTGAGTGGAATCCATGCGTCCTCAACTTAACAAGATTCCCGGTGCCGGCATTGGCCTCACAGCCCAAAGCATGATGGAACCTCCACCAAATTTTACTGTGGGTAGCAAGTGTTTTTCTTGGAATGCTGTGTTTTTTGACGCCATGCATAATGCCTTTTTGTATGACAAACAACTCAATCTTGGTTTCATCAGTCCACAGGACCTTCTTCCAAAAGAAATTGGCTTCTCCAAATGTGCTTTTGCATAACTCAGCCGACTCTGTTTGTGGCGTGCTTGCAGAAACGGTTCTTTCGCATCACTCTCCCATACAGCTTCTCCTTGTGCAAAGTGCGTTGTATAGTTGACCGATTGTAAGGTTCTGTGTATCTGTTTCTGAAACTCAGTTTGTTCGTCGGCCATTTTGCTTTCTGTTTTGCTGCAGCTATCTTGCCCTCAGTCAAAATGGAGTTTTCCAGCTTGCATGTTCCCGCCCTGATTCTCTCCGTTTGCTTCTTAAACAGCCACAGCTGAGCAATCAGTGCTTCAGAATCTAGCCTGCAGTGAACCTGTGTTCTGACTCCTGAAGCCTTGGACCTTGTACTCCAGCCATTCCTACTGAGGAACTCTGAAGCACTTGTGGACTCTGAACTCTGCTCTTGAGAGCCTCACGTTTGCATGGACTTGCGGTAACAGAGAAGAAGATCTGAATCTGTTGTGGAGAGTTATTGCTGAGCTTAGATTACTCTGGCCTGCTGTGTCTCCTGCTTCTGTGTTTGCAACCTGTGTGTTTATTTTTGCCAATTTGTATGAAGCAATACAAGACTTTCTTTATCAACCTGTGTCTCAAGTATTTTCATCGCACCCAAGCACAAGACGCTATATGAACTGTACCACATACATTACACCGATGCACAGTGACACCATCTGCAGCGAGTTGATGCTGCAGCTCTCTGGAGTGGTCTGAGGATTGTCCTTGTCTGATCTCACCATTCTTCTTCTCTGCCTTTCTGATGTTTTTCTTGGCCTGCCACTTCTGGCCTTAACAAGAACTGTCCCTGTGTTCTTCTATTTCCTTACTATGTTCCTCACAGTGGAAACTGACAGGTTAAATCTATGAGACAGCTTTTGTATCCTTCCCTGAACAACTATGTAGAATAATCTTTGTTTTCAGATCATTTGACAGTTGTTTTGAGGAGCCCATGATGCCACTCTTCAGAGGAGATTCAAACAGGAGAACAACTTGCAAGTGGCCACTTTAAGTAGCTTTTCTCATGATCGCATAAACCTGGCTATGAAGTTCAAAGCTCAATGAGGTTACAAAACCAAAAAAAGTGCTTTAGTAAGTCAGTAAATGTAGGTAGGAGTATTTAAAACAAGAAAATGATAAGGGTGTCTATACTTATGCACCTGTCAAATTTTGTTTGAATGCAGATTGCACATGTTCTGTTAGTACAATAAACCTCATTTCAAGGCAGAAACATTACTGTGTCCAATAGTTATTAGATATATCAAACTGAAATAGCTGTTGCAAAAACACCAATTTTTATAAAACATTAAGCTTAAGATTAATAGGGGTGCCCAAACTTTTTCATATAACTGTATATATATATGTATTCTATGTGTATATATCTAGTGTTTACAAGGAAAGAAAGGGTTTATTTTAATTCCGATATTTCTGTCCCATTGACTTGCATTGGTTTCCGTTATCGGAATCGGCGATATCCGATACTTTTTGGGTATCGGTCTGATCCAATCCGATCCGATATTTCTTGATATCGGAAAGTATCGCTCAACACTAGCGACAACAGACACACCGCGGAGGTACTGGCCGACTACTTGCATCGAGAAACTGAGTCATGGCTGGGCAGTCTACATCTTGAGCCTGGCAAGGTAGTCAGTGATAACGGCCATAATTTTGTGGCAGCCATAGCCCTGGCAAAACTCAGACACATTCCTTGTCTGGCTCACACCTTGAACCTGGTGGTGCACTGCTTCCTAAATAATTATCTGGAGTTAACAGCCCTGCTCCATAAAGTGCGACAACTGTGCTCGCACATCCGTCGCTCGCCCAAAGACTCCAGTCGTATGCAGAGGCTGCATCGATCGCTCCACCTCCCCAAGCACCGCCTAATCATAGATGTTGCAACAAGCTGGAACTCCACCATGCACATGGATGAGAGGCTGTGCGAACAGAGGCAGGCTGTAATGCATTTGTGGGAGGATACACGGGCAGGCAGTTTGAGGGCAGACATGGAGTTGTCGGGTGTGCAGCGGTCAAAGCTGAAAGACCTCTGTAAAGTCCTTCAGTGTTTTGAGGAATGCACACGGCTGGCAAGCGCAGACAACATCATAAGCATGAGCATCCCACTTATGCGTCTGCCATGCAAACTTTAACGCACATAAAGAATCAGGCGTCTGCAGCGGAGGAAGAAGAGGAGGAGGGAAGCCTTGATGATAGTCAGCCATTGTCTGCTCAGGGAACTGTCCTGGACGAGTTGGAGGAAGAAGAGGAAGAGGAGGAGGAGGAGGAGGATGAGGGGATGATTATTTTGGGGAGGATGATGCTTCTCATGGGGTAAGAGAAAATGTTGGCTTGTCAAGGTCAGGTACAGGGTTTGTGCGTGACAGGAGGGATGTGGATTTGGCAGAAAGTTATCCTCCACCCACCACTGGCAGTGCATCCTTGACACTTGGAACATTGGCCCACACATGTGATTATGTCTTTCGGATCCTAAAAAGGGACCCCCGTATTGCCAAAATGATGAAGGATACTGGTTGGCCAGAATCCTCAATCCACGCAATAATGGCAAATTACAGAACATCATGCCACAGGAGAACCTAGTGCTAATATTGGCAAACAAACAAGCAACTCTGGTAAACCGATTGTTAGAGGCCTTTGCCACCACACAGCAGCAGTGCAGGTTCTACCACGAGCCGTACTGGGCAACATGGAAGAGGTGTTCGTGGTGCACACAGCTGAAGTGGCGTTGGAGACAGGGGTTTCATGACCATGTTGTGGACTGATTTCTCGAGTACCGCTCACACGACAGGTATTACTGAATCGATTGCAACAGACAGGAGACAGCAGTTGTCAACTATGTTTCAAAGTTACCTCTCCTCCCTATCGATGTTCTCCCTCACAGTTCATTCCCCTTTGACTTCTGGGCCTGAAAACTGGACACCTGGCCTGAATTGGCACAATATGCCTTACAGGAGCTCGCTTGCCCTGCTGGTAGTGTGCTATCAGAAAGAGTCTTCAGTGCTGCTGGATCATTCCTGACAGAAAGAAGGACACAGCTGTCGACCCAAAATGTTGGTGATCTCACCTTCATTAAAATGAACCATGCCAGGGTTTCAAAGGATTTTGTACCACCTTCCCTGATGACACATAGGTTGCCAGCAAAATGGCTCGCTTTGTCCTCCTCTTCCTCCGACTTCTCCAATTCCTCCATTTGCAGCTGCTGAACGTCCAGCCTAAACCTCAACATATGCAAGTTTTTACACCTCCCTAACTGGGTTTCCCCCCCAGGGCCGGCGTAAGCACCTGGCGCACCCTGGCAAGTGCCGGTGCCCTGAGTAGGTGGGGGGGCCCACTCGTGGGCGACGGCACTAGCACAGGGCCCCTCTTAGTACGCCGATGTCTCTGATGGTGGGGGGCCCACTCGCCGTCAGAGACACCGGCGTACTATGAGGGGCCCTGTGCCAGTACCGTCGCCCACGAGTGGGCCCCCCCTGCTTGCTCAGGGCCCCAGCACTTGCAATACTTACCTCTCCCTGCTCTACCGCTGTGACATCTTCCGCGTTTCCTGACCGTGAAATTCAGGTCAGAGAGCGCAATGACGTCACATCTGTACGCCCTCTGCCTGAACAGTCAAAGTGCAGAGAGCTGGAAGATGGTGACGCTGAGGAGTCCAGAGTAAAGCAGTGCCCAGAGAGGAGAAGTATTTCATTTTTTTTAATGTTTGGAGCAATATATGGGGAGCATTATAAACTGGAGAATTATATATGGGGCCGATCATACACTGGAGCATCATATATAGGGCTCATTATACACTGAAGTATTATAAATGGGGCCCATTATATATGGAGCATTATATAGGCCCATCATACACTGGAGCATCATCCATGCGGCCCATCATACACTGGAGCATTATAAATGGGGCCCATTATATATGGAGCATAATATAAGCCCATCATACACTGGAGCATCATCCATGGGGCCTATCATATACTGGAGCATCATATGGGGTTCATTATTTATGGGGCATCATATGGGGCCTATTCTGTATGGAGCATTATATGGAGCCCAATGTTAGAGGTCGAGTTCCCGCTTCTGCACAGGGGGAATCTCGAGCCAGTCCCGCTGCGGTCCCCCATCCGTCTCCGGCCACAGTGGAGCCTCCTCAGCAGAGACGTCGGTCCCAGCGTCTTGCACAGCCTAGTACTGTGCAGAGGTTTACTGCTGCCTCTCCAGGTTCTGCTATTGTAGCCAGTACAGGTCAGCGGCGAGCAGATGTCTTTGAGACTAAGTCCTGCGTTTCCCCTTCTCAGCATGCCCAGGGTAAGATCTCTCATTGAAGATCAGGGGTCACATGCTCAGGTACTGCAGCAGCTCCTATTGGTCCGCCAGGAAGGTCCTGAGACTGCTTGTGTTCTGTAACAATTTCTCATTGGTCCTTTTCTGGAAGGTCCTGTAGCTGCTGCTATAAAAGGTGCTCATGGCCGCTCGGCCGTGTGCTAGTATCAATTTCGTTATGTGCTTTGCGCCAGTGTGATCATGCACGCATGTGGTTAGGGCTCGGCTGAAATAAGCCCCTAGAATACCGGCACCTCCGGTGAGGAGATTTGTATGCATGTGTTCAGGGCTTGGCTGAAATAAGCCCTGGAATATAGGCTTCTCCGGTGAGGAGTTGCTTGTTTGCTTTGCTGACTGCATGACCACGGACTGCTATCCGCACAGCAGTTATCTGTGTATCCCTGTGGTGTTAACAGGACACAGTCTCTATCTCTGCGTCTCTACCTCAGCGACTCTGTGGTGTAACAGAGTTCGCTTATACCGCCATATAGTGTCACAGCATCTATGTTTACGACTCTCTGAAGTAACAGAGTTCACCTATAGCACCATCTTACTAGAAGCAGGCTCTGCCTGCATGGTGGACCCCGGGCTGCGAACGCACCCACTGTTTATATTTATTTGGTGCGTTCCGCAGACCCTAACACCCATTCTGTATGGAGCAATATATGGGGCCCATCATATACTATATAAAGCTTTATATGCGACTCATTATACTGTATGGAGCAATATGTGGGACTCATTATACTCTATGGGGACAGTCCTATACTGTATGGCATATTATATGGGGACCATCATATACTGTAGCATTAAGTGGAGCTCATCATATACTGTATGGAACATTATATGGGACCAATTATTCTGTATGGAGCAATATATGGGCTCATTATTCTGTATGGCGCACTATGTGGTGGTCATAATACTGTATGGAGGAATATACTGTCCGGTTTTTGAGCTATTGAAGAATTTAAAATAGATATCAGTCATGTAATGTAAGAAGTGAAGTGTTATGTTTCGGTAGCTGAGGAGAAATAGCAAAAATAGCCAAAGTTGCAATACACAAGAGAGGCTGGAAACTACTGGGTTGCAGGGCCCTAAACTAACCGCAACACTAGAAGTAGCCATGGAGCGTACCTACGGTGATCCTAGACGCCTCGTCACAGCGGGAGAGATAGTAACACTCAAAGAGAGAAAGATGAAAGCCCCGTAGCAGAACCCCCAAAGAAATAGGAAGCCCCCAAACATTTAATGGCGGTTAGACAAGAAGAAATTACGAACACAGACAGAGAATGAGCAAACGCTGGGGCCCAATCTGTCTAGATAGAAAAGTATAGAAAAGAATTCTGACTGCAACCCAAAAAACCCTGACAAAAATACCAACACTTCTGATTAACAAAAAACCTGAGATCACACGATCTCTACCACCTAAATCAGATCTCTGGTGTAACACACAGCAATTCAGCAAATAAAAAGTGACACAAGAACAGAGCAAAAGTGCAAACACAAACTGAGCACAAATGCAGCGCCAGACCCCAAAAGGGGACCAGGCTGAAGTCCACTGCAAAACAGCAAACCAGTAAGGAAAATCCAACCAGAGGAAAAAAAACAGCAAGTCACTTATCTGAATGAAAGCAGGAATGCAAGCTGAGCTCCAACCAAGACCTGGAAGAACAATTTGATTACCGGCAAGGCTGATGGGAGTTCAGGTCACTTATATCAGACCATTCGGACCCAGCTGAAAGCCATTCAGCAATTGGTTCATTACCCTCAGCAACCACCGGAGGGAGCCCCAGCTCCGAAGTCGCCTCCAACGTGTTCACAACAGTGAAGTATTTGACATTGTACTATACCTATATTTCTCTTCCGTATCGGAGCATCATGAATTGTGGTATGTATTAAAGGGGCCCACTGAGACTCTTTCGCCCGGGGCCCACGAAAACCTGGAGCTAGCCCTGCCCCCCCACAACTTTAGCCAAATAACCCCCAGTTTTCAATGCGTAACTATTATTATAAAGTAAATTAAAGTTGACAAGCTTAAGTAATAAGAATTGATGTAGTTGGCATTGAAATGGGCACTGTAGGTGTGTTTACTGTCCTCCACTCCCTGCCGACTTTGCTTCCCCATTGACTTTCATGGGGTTTCGTGTTTCTGTCGGTCCTTCGACTTTTGCTGATAGTCGGCGGATTTCGTTCGACTCAACTTTTGTGAAAGTCGGGTGGTCCGAAACCCGACTCGACCTCCCTGAGGCAAAGTCGCTCATCTCTATCATGGAGTTTATATGCTCCTGTATGTCTTTCCTTGCACTTAATCTCATCTTGTAAAGTTTTATTAGCAGGAATAGCTTATGATTTAAGATGGATCTTTCATGTAGCTTTCTCAATGCTTCCCACATTCCCTTTGCTGTATACTCATTCCTTATGTGGATTAACTGACCATCCTCCACTAATAAGCAGATAGTAGCTCTTGCTTGTCTGTTATTATCATTGGGTCTGTCTGTAGTGATTACAACCCATAAATCCCATAAATCATCTTTAGACAATAGCATCTCCACTTTAAACTTCCATATCTAGTAGTTCTCATTGTTCAGCTTAGCTACGATGAGTCTCAGCTCTGAACTGTTGCTCATCTTTAACTTATTTTTCTTACTTGTTTGGAGAGAATTGCTCTGAAGTATTCTTTTCCATTCATTAATTCCTTTTTGTCTTCTGTGCTGGGCCCATAAACTGTTGCATAGTTTGGTCACAGAAGAAACTTGTGAGAGTAGATTAATGGGGTAATTATTATTATTATCATACACTTTTATAGCGCCATTTATTCCACGATGCTTTACATGTGAAAGGGGCAAATATAGACAAGTACAATAAATATAAGCAAAACATGGCACACACAAGTACAGAAGGCGAGAGGACCCTGCCCGCGAGGTCTCACAGGGGATGGGTGAGGATACACTAGCTCTGGGTAGAGTTGCTCGTGCGGCGGTTCAGTAAACTTAGGATCACTACGGGTTGTAGGCTTATCAGAAGAGGTGGGTCTTCAGGTTATTTTTGAAAGTTTCTGTGGTAGGGGAAAGTCTGATGTGTTGGGGTAGAGAGTTCCAGAGCATGGCGGAAGCACGGGAGAAGTCTTGTATGCGCTTATGTGAAGAAGACATAAGAGGAGAGTAGAGAAGGAGATCTTGAGAGGATTGAAGGTTGCGTGTATGTAAATAACGGGAGACCATGTCACAGATGTATGGAGGAGACAGGTTGTGGATGGCTTTGAAGGTCATAGTTAGGGTTTTGAACTGGAGCCTCTGGACAACAGGAAGCCAGTGAAGGGTTTGGCATAGAGGAGAGGCTGGGGAATAATGGGGAGAAAGGTGGATTAGTCGGGCAGCAGCATGTAGAATGGATTGGAGTGGTGCCAGAGTGCTAGAGTGGAGGTCAGAGAGTAGGAGGTTGCAGTAGTCGAGGCGGGAGATGATAAGAGCGTGCACTAGTGTTTTTGCGGTTGTTTTATTTTGTTGAGAAAAAACAGATCACAGACATGGCACAAAACTGAAGTTATTTCAAATGGCAACTTTCTGGCTTTAAGAAACACTAAAATAAATCAAGAACAAATAATGTGGTAGCCAGTAATGGTCATTTTTTTAACCAAGCATAGGGAACAAATTATGGAATCACCCTGTAAATTTTCATTCTCAAAACTAACACCTGCATCAAATTAGATCTGCATCTAATAATAATTAATTTCAAAATTACATTAATAATAAAATTAAGAAGAATACACTATGTAAGAGACAACACTATACATAAGAGCAGAGGAAGCTATATAATAAGGGACGGCACCATATATAACTAGAGAGGATCGTACGTAATAAGGGACGGTGTTATACATAATAAAAGATGAAACTATGTAACTAAGGATGGTCTTATACAGAATTAGTGAGTACACTATATACTAAGGGACTGTGTTAGACATAATAACCGATAATAATGTCTTCCTCCACCTTCCCTGTTCCTAAGTCCATTATAAATCCCCCTTCCTCCCATCCCAATCCCCCATAATCCCTCATTGTCCTCCTCCCTTCACATCCCATTATTGTCCTCTCCACCACCCCATCATTGCCCTCTTTATCACCTCCATCATTGCTTTCTCCCCTGCCACCCCATCATTGCTCATTCCACCACCTCCATCATTGCATTCTCCCCACCACCTACATCATCATTACTTTTTCCCCACCACCCCATCATTGCCCTTTCCACCACTTCCATCATTTCCTCCTCCCACCATTCCCATCATTGCCTTCTCCCCATCACCCCCTACATTGCCTTCTCCCCAATACCCCTTGATTGCCTTCTCCCCACCCCTCATCATTGCCTTCTCCCCATCACCTCCATCATTGCCTTCTCCCCATCACCTCCATCAATACCTTCTCCCCATCACCTCCATCATGGCCTTCTCTCCATCACCTCCATTATGGCCTTCTCCCCATCACCTCCATCATTACCTTCTCCCCATCACCTCCATCATTGCCTTCTCCCCATCAGCTCCATCATTGCCTTCTCCCCATCACCTCCATCATGGCCTTCTCCCAATCACCTCCATCATGGAATTCTCCCCATCACCTCCATCATTACCTTCTCCCCATCACCTCCATCATTGCCTTCTCCCCATCATGGCCTTCTCCCCATCACCTTCATCATGGCCTGCTCCCCATCACCTCCATCATGGCATTCTCCCCATCACCTCCATCATTGCCTTCTCCCCATCACCTCCATCATTGCCTTCTCCCCATCATGGCCTTCTCCCCATCACCTCCATCATGGCCTGCTCCCCATCACCTCCATCATGGCATTCTCCCCATCACCTCCATCATGGCATTCTCCCCATCACCTCCATCAATGCCTTCTCCCATCACCTCCATCAATGCCTTCTCCCCATCATGGCCTTCTCCCCATCACCTCCATCATGGCCTGCTCCCCATCACCTCCATCATGGCATTCTCCCCATCACCTCCATCATTGCCTTCTCCCATCATGGCCTTCTCCCATCACCTCCATCATGGCCTGCTCCCCATCACCTCCATCATGGCCTGCTCCCCATCACCTCCATCATGGCATTCTCCCCATCACCTCCATCATGGCATTCTCCCCATCACCTCCATCAATTCCTTCTCCCCATCACCTCCATCAATGCCTTCTCCCCATCACCCATCATTGCCTTCTACCCATCACCTCCATCATTGATTTCTCCCCATCATTGCCTTCTCCCCATCACCTCCATCATGGCCTGCTCCCCATCACCTCCATCAATGCCTTCTCCCCATCACCTCCATCAATGCCTTCTCCCCATCACCCATCATTGCCTTCTACCCATCACCTCCATCATTGATTTCTCCCCATCATTGCCTTCTCCCCATCACCTCCATCATGGCCTGCTCCCCATCACCTCCATCATTGCCTTCTCCCCATCACCTCCATGATGGCATTCTCCCCATCACCTCCATCAGTGCCTTCTCCCCATCACCTCCATCATTGCCTTCATCCTATCATCCCCATCATTGCCTTCTCCCCATCACGGCCTTCTCCCCATCACCCCCATCATTGCCTTCTCCCATAACCCCCCATCATTGCCTTCTCCCCATCACCCCCATGATGGCCTTCTCCCCCATCACTCCCATCATGGCCTTATCCCCATCACCTCCATTATGGCCTTCTCCCCATCACCTCCATTTCCCCATCACCTCCTTTATGGCCTTCTCCCCATCATTGCCCTATCCTCCACCTACACACAGACACACACAGCAACATTCACCTGTTTGTACAGTCCCCCGCAGCGCTGCGCTACACATACACACCCACACACACACCGACCACCACACAGCATCTCTCACCTGTCCGGCGTCCGCACCGCAGGCTGTCCCATAGCATCACCGGCACCCGCGCTTTCTCTCTCTGCCACAGCCGGCCGCTGAATGATGACGTCATCCAGCGGCGCTGCTGTGAGAGGAAAGGCAGGCGCCGGGCAGGACGGATCGCTACAGCTCCGCTGCTATTTTCTCTTGTTAGCAGCGGAGCTGCAGGGATCGCTTCCTGCCCACCGTACATGAGGGCAATCTGGCCAGGGGCCCTCAGGGCTGGATACATAGGCCAGATTGCCCTCGTTAACCGCCCTGCAGGGGCCCCTTGGAGTCTCTGGGCCCCGGTGCAGCTGCACAGGTTGAACCGGCGGTATGTCCCCCCATGACTCCAACCAAGTCTTACATCACCAAGAACAATACCAAGCACCAAGCAATGAATATAATGGTGTAAAGTATGAATGATCTGTGGAACTAATCATGTTTATTTGGCAGGCTGGTGGATGAGTCTGGGTTTGGTTAACACCTGTTTGATGGAGGATAGCAAATGCTGTGGGGGTTATTTTTCAGGGGTTGGGTTGCCTAGACCCTTTGCTGATGGAAAAGTAGTCAATCCACGCTGTGGTAGTATTTAATAGTAGATGTATTACATGTTTCAAATTTGTATCGAACTCTTTTCTTAAATAAAATAGACTACATACACTTTTTTTTTTCAACATTTAGCATTTCGTGTGATCTCCATGAATTTTAAGATGGCACCAAGTCCTCAAGGCATTAAATGAACAAATTGGTGACATACTGCAGCATGTCTTTTTCAAGAGCTGCCTTTTTAGAGTCTGGATGCTGGATGGACAATGATGCTCAACTTGTCTCTTCAAAATTCCCCATAGGTGTTTGATTGAGTACAGATCAGGAGACACATTTGGCCACTGAATCACCTTCACCCTGTTCTTCTTCAGAAATGCAACAGTGGCCTTAGATGTGTGCTTTGGATGATTTTCATGTTGTAAAAATGCACATCTTTCAAGGGCTCTTTCAATACAGAGCAATACATCTGTGAATTCAAGATACCGTCAATAAAATGTAGCTCTCCGACACCCATGCAGCCCCATATAAGGACACTGCCTCATCATGTTTCACTGTAGGCACCATGCATTTTTCCTTTGTAGTCCTCACCTTTGCATCACCATACAGTTTTGAAGCTATCAGTTTCAAAAAAATTTATCTTGGTGTAATGACTTCAGAGTATAGAGTTCCAGTCTTCTTCATATTTTTCAGCATGGGCCTTGGCAAATTGTAGGTGGGATTTTTTTGTGAATGGACTTTAGGAGAGACTTCCTTCAAGGACTACACCCATCCATAATAATCCTCTGCAGTTCACACTGCATTATGTAATGGTAAACATGCACCCCGATTTGGAATACTACTTCTGTAACTAACTACTGTGAACATGCTTGTCTACTTTTTTTCAACTCTTCTCACCAGAAGAAGTCCCAGTTTAGGCATTAATGTCTATTGTTGGCCTGAACGTCGCATATGTGAGATGGCTGCAGTTACATCTAGGAGAATACATTTTATGGTTAAATGTATTATCTGCTGGATACCCCTTTAATGGATTATTTCACTGACCTGTGGTGGCATTTTTGTCATGTACAACCCCTGGCAAAAATTATGGAATCACCGGCCTTGGAGGATGTTCATTCAGTTGTTTTATTTTGTTGAAAAAAAACAGATCACAGACATGGCACAAAACTGAAGTCATTTCAAATGGCAACTTTCTGGCTTTAAGAAACAATAAAAGAAATCAAGAACAAATAATGTGGTAGTCAGTAGTGGTAATTTTTTTAACCAAGCATAGGGGAAAAATTATGGAATCACTCAATTCTGAGCGAAAAAATTATGGAATCACCCTGTAAATTTTCATTCTCAAAACTAACACCTGCATCAAATTAGATCTGCATCTAAAAAGGAGTGGTCACACCTTAGAGAGCTGTTGCACCAAATGGACTGACTTGAATCATGACTCCAACATGGGAGATGTCAATTGAAACAAATGAGAGGATTATCAAACTCTTAGAAGAGGGTAAATCATCACTCAATGTTGCAAAAGATGTTGATTGTTCACAGTCAGCTGTGTCTAAAATCTGGACCAAATACAAACAACATGGGAAGGTTGTTAAAGGCAAACATACTGATAGACCAAGGAAGACATCAAAGCATCATGACCAGAAACTTAAAGCAATATGTATCCAAAACAGGAAAAGCACAACAAAACAAATGAGGAACGAAACTGGAGTCAACGTCTATGACTGAACTGTAAGAAACCACCTAAAGGAAATGGGATTTACATACAGAAAAGCTAAATGAAAGCCATCATTAACAACTAAACAGAAAAAAAACAAGGTTACAATGGGCTAAGGAAAAGCAATCGTGGACTGTGGATGACTGGATGAAAGTCATATTTAGTGATGAATCGCGAATCTGCATTGGGCAAGGTGATGATGCTGGAACTTTTGTTTGGTGCCGTTCCAATAAGATTTATAATGATGACCGCCTGAAGAGAACATGCAAATTTCCACAGTCATTGATGATATGGGGCTGCATGTCAAGTAAAGGCACTGGGGAGATGGCTGTCATTACATCTTCAATAAATGCTCAAGTTTATGTTGATATTTTGGACACTTTTCTTATCCCATCAATTGAAAAGATGTTTGGGGATGATGAAATCATTTTTCAAGATGATAATGCATCCTACCATAGAGCAAGAACTGTGAAAACATTCCTTGAAAAAAGACACATAAGGTCAATGTCATGGCCTGCAAATAGTTCGGATCTCAATCCAATTGAAAATCTTTGGTGGAAGTTGAAGAAAATGGTCCATGACAAGGCTCCAACCTGCAAAGCTGATCTGGCAACAGCAATCAGAGAAAGTTGGAGCCAGATTGATGAAGAGTACTGTGTGACACTCATTAAGTCCATGCCTCAGAGACTGTAAGCTGTGGTAAAAGCAAGAGGTGGTGCAATAAAATACTAGTGATGTGTTGGAGGGTTTTTTTGTTTGTTTGTTTTTCATGATTCTATAATTATTTCCCTCAGAATTGAGTGATTCCATAATTTTTTCCCTATGCTTGGTTAAAAAAAATATCCATTACTGACTAACACATTATTTGTTCTTGATTTCTTTTAGTGTTTCTTAAAGCCAGAAAGTTGCCATTTGAAATGACTTCAGTTTTGTGCCATGTCTGTGATCTGTTTTTTTTTCAACAAAATAAAACAACTGAATGAACATCCTCCAAGGCCGGTGATTCCATAATTTTTGGCAGGGGTTGTAGAATAGTGTATTCTAAAATTTAGCTTTGCTACTAAGACTTTTATTGGGATGTACTCATATTTGCAACATAGTATAGAAGCAATTTTTCAAGAAAATTACTTTTTGGGGAGTGCAAAATAACAAATCTCATTTGCAATCATTGGCCACCATTTGTGGGAGTATTTTGTAGTATGGTATCCCATGTTGGTTCTGAATGGAAACAAAAGGTTTTCTTACAAATCTGTTTGGGAAGCAGATAACCATGACAAATGCCAACATGGCCGAAATGCTGGATATTATTTGTATACACTGATCAGGGAAGAATAAAAAGCATTATAGTATATATATATATATATCTATAGATTATATATAAATAGATAGATATATCTATCTATCTATTTATATCTATCTATCTATCTATCTATCTACTATCTATCTATCTATCTATCTATCTATCTATCATCTATCTATCTATCTATCTATCTATCTATCTATCTATCTATCTATCTATCTATATTCCACTACCACCTGATATCTAACTTAGTAGATATTATTATTTCACAGAAAATAGCAATATAGCAGCTCCTTTGTTATTCTGTCTGTAAATATTTATATAAATTAACTTCCAAGTATCAGGATTCCCCTTCTAAAATAATACGTTCCTTGAAATGCTAATATTGTAAGCAGAAATATCAGATAAATCTCACTACGCTGTAATTTTATGGGAACTGCAAGCTGACAAGTCTTTTTACATTGCCTCTTACTTTTGGTATCACTACTGGTACCAGAGGTGTTCCCCAATCCCTAGAGCAAAGCACCACTAGCCTCCGCTAACTACACTTAATGCTTTTAGAAATAAAAAACTATTACATCACATGTTTTTTTGTACTAATGTTCTCTGATCCAAATACATATCGTCTTGTCTGTATGAGTTGAGTACAATGCTACCAACTTTGTATAAACACACTCATCCACTATTACTGCCACCGCAGCAGTGTGAAGACAAACTGTTGTGATTGTTAAATTATAGCCATTCTCGACTCACGGCATATTATCTTGTCACTACACAAGAGGAAGCCTATTGCGGAGATAGCAGCAATTTCTGGAATAGCTGTAATTTGTTATGTCTGATCTGGTAAATCAATCTACTTTGCAGTAAATCATCTTCTCTGCTTTCATAGACATAGAAATTAACCAATATGTAATCTCCAATCTGTCGCGAGGAAAATATAAAAATTAAGTCATAATTGTACGGTGCATCTTTACAGACTTTAGCAAGTGTAAGAGGTATTAGTACTGTAAAATTTCCATTTTTTTTGTGGGCTGTTTTCATTCCCCCTGCATGTATAAATGTATGCAAAATAATATGCCATGTAGGTGACTACAGGTTGGTGATGGACATGTCTAGAATTTTTATGTTTAAGTTATTCTTGCTGAAATGCACAAATATTTTTAATTTTATATATGATCTTTGCAGACTTCCTGTGCAATTAGTGCTGGGCTGGTGTGTCAGGGGTTAACGGCCAGAATAGGGAAATCTTATGAGATATCTATGTGCACAAAAGTGTGTCTGGATGTCGATGACACATGATGGTCTAGGGAATCGAGTAGGGAGATTTTTCGCTATTAGATTTGTCAGGGCTTATGGCAGGGACCACAAGAGCAGCTGGAAGTGAGTCAGAACTTACTGCCTCAGTTTCTAGGAGAGGTCAATGTATCACAGAGAAGCAGTTCAGATCCCTTGAGAGGGGAGAAGCCGAGTTGTATTAAAGCTGTTGGAGTACAGGCATGGGCCAAATACAGGAAGGTTGGAAGGGGCCAAGGCCATTTATAGACAAAGTCGAGCTCTGAGCAAAAGTTTAAAGTGGTACCCTAAATGCTGACGTATTGCACCCGAACACAGAAACATTTACATTGCATTTACATGGGCTGAGTTCATGCCGTTAAATGAGCACGATTGACAATATTGAAATCCTTCGGTGCTTGTTTCCGGGCCTCTTTACATTGGCTGTGGGAGAATGATGGGCATAGAACGATTACTAATAGATTAATCTGTCCCCATACAGTATCATGTTATCAACAGCATATCTGCTGTTTGCACTTGGCGATGTGCTACTGAGAACAATAATTTTTGTTCTTGCACAAACAATCCAATCACCCGACGAAATGGCAGCATTTTGCTCGTTCGTTGGGCGCTTGCTGATGTTTACACCTATGAACTTCCATCTATGCTACCGGTATTTATAAATGTGGATGCTAAACACACACAGAATGTGACACATACATATACACAAACTGCATGTGACACTCACACCTATATACACATAGCACACACATATATACAGTTACAGTTGTGCTGAAAAGTTTATATACCCCTGCAGAATTTTTGTTTTCTTGACCTTTTTTCAGAGAATATGATTGATAACACTAAAACTTTTTCTACACTCATGGTTAGTGGTTGGGTGAAGCCATTTTTTGTTAAACTACCATGTTTTCTCTTTTTAAATCATAATGTCAACCCAAAACATCCAAATGACCCTGCTCAAAAGTTCACCCATACCACATTTCTTACTATCGTGTATTGCCCCCTCTAACATCAATGACAGCTTGAAGACTTTTGTGGTAGTTGTGGATTAGGTTCTTTATTTTCTCAGTTGGTAAATCTGCCCACTCTTCTTGGCAAAAAGCCTCTGTATGGACATTCTTGTCTGGTGCCTCAGGGGTTAATGCTGGTGACCTCTCTGTGGCTGTGGGGGGCTTTAAATAGCCTCTTTTGGGCTCTGTCCATTGTCAGTGATACTCTTGTCCTCGGCTGAGTTAGTTGACCCTTGAGTGCTTGTGCTCTGTGCCTTTTCTCATGTGATCCCCTGTTTCTGACCCGGTCTGTCCTCCCGTTTTGCACTTGTTCGCTGATTCTGTATCGTCTGTTGTTTACCTGATATGAACTCCTGCTTCGTCTTGTGACTGCCCATTTGCCTACTCCCCTTGTACCTCCGTCGCCCTTCCCGGTTTCTGACTCTTGGCTTGGACCTGACCATTCTCTTTTCTCTCGTTCTGGTACCCCACTGACCTCTAGATATTGACCTCGGCTCGCCTGACTTTTCCTTTTCCCTGCCGGTCCCCTCCGCTTTCTGCTATCTCCTCCGGTTGTCCGGAGATTGTCTCCACCCCTGACCCTCCCTCACCAGTCACATGTCTCAGGTCCTGCACGTGATGGTCATGCCCGTCCCGGCTAAATATGTGTGCGCTGAGTTCCAGGTTATCCTTGTACCCGGGTGGACACGTGGACTGATTATGCATCAATCACAGTGTCCCTGATATTATCACTGACCGACTAAATTTTTCCAGTGTGTGGGGATTATGAATACTATGCGCACCCTCTCTGAGCAGGTGAAACAGCTGACTCAGATGATGCAAAAACTGAGTGTGGAACACCAGGCCCTTGCTCAGTCTCAGTAGCTGATGACTGATTTGGAGCAAGGGGCTTTGGCTTCTGGGGTTCAGGGGGCAGGTGCCAGAGAGGTTACTCTAATTTCTCCTGAACCTCCGGTAAAGTTGCCAGACACCTTCTCTGGAGACAAAGAGAAATTTAGAGTCTTCAAGGAGGGGTGTGAACTTTTATTTTTGTTAAGACCCCACTCCTCAGGGGATAAAAGCCAGAGAGTGAGCATCATTATATCTCTGTTAAGAGGAGCCCCTCAGGCTTGGGCCTTTTCACTCCCTTCCTTGGCCCCTGAGAGAATGTCGGTGGATGCATTTTTTGAGGCCCTACGATGAACCTGACCGAGTGGGTATGGCTGAGCACATGGTGATGAGTGTTTGTCAGGGGAAGCACTCAGCCGAGTTGTTTTGTGCTGAGTTCAGGCGTTGGCTGACTGAGGTTTCTTGGGATGATGCCGCACTCAAGAGCTTATTCCGCAGATCTCTGTCGGAGCGTTTAAAGGATGCCTTGGCACTTCATCCCCACCTGATTCTCTGGAGGACGCTATGACCCAGGCCATCCGTATGTACCGCAGGCTACGAGTGAGAGGGGTGATGCATTTGGAAACCCCGTTGTTCCCCAGTGGGAGTGAAGCCGTTCGCGCATCTGAGGCTATGTAGGTGGGCGCCGTCACCTTCAAAGAGAAAGAACGGAGACGCCATATTGAGAAGCAGCTGTGCTTCTATTCTGGGGAGTCTGGACTCTTAAGGAAGGACTGTCCCTCCCGTCCCTCATCGGTCAAGGGACTGGGAAGCGACTAGGTCTGGGTAGTTGTTGAGGAGACCATTCAGACCTTCAGACCTTCAGGTACATTCAGGTACATTCTTCCTCATTTTCTAAGGTTTTGTTTCAAGTAGAACTGCTGGTGGATGGTTGTCCCTCTTTTTCTCCAGCTTTTGTTGATTGCGGTTCATCCATCAACTTGATCGACTCCCGTTTGATTTCGCAATACAAGATAGGGACAGTTAGGCTGGAGACTCCGGTTAAAGTGGTGGCCATTGACTCCTCCACTCTCACCAAAGAAGGGATTCTCTATGTTTCGGAGGTCTTCTCACTTAAGGTGGGCTCTGTTCATACAGAAGAGATAATTTGTTTTGTTTTGGAGAATTTGCCGGCTGGGTTTGTGTTGGGCATGCCCTGGTTGCAACGTCACAACCCAGTCATCAATTGGGAGACTGGGGTAAATTGTGCAGTGGGGTCCTAACTGTGTCGATCTATGTTTTAAATCTGCATTATTGTGTGAATCTGTAAAATCTGTCTCTGTGTTGTCTGTCGGTCTGGAGGGTATTCCAGAGTATCTAAAGGACTTCGAAGATGTGTTCTCAGAAAGCGAGGCCAAGGTATTCCAGAGTATCTAAAGGACTTCAAAGACGTGTTCTCAGAAAGCGAGGCCCAGGTTTTACCGATATATAGACTCTTCGATTGTGTTATTGAGTTAGTACCTGGGGCTAAGTTGCCGAAAGCCCGTCTGTTCAATTTGTCCGGCCCTGAACTTTCAGCCATGAAGTAGTATATTGCGCAAAGTCTCTGTAAGGGGCATATTCATCCCTCCGTCTCTCCTGTGGCTGCAGGGTTTTTTTCGTTAAGAAAAAAGATGTCGGTTTACGTCCCTGCCTCGACTTTCGAGAACTTAACAAAAAAACCGTGAGAAACAGTACCCTCTTCCCCTTATTTGAGATTTGTGTAACCAGTTGTTAGGGGCCAAATAGTTCTCCAAACTAGATCTCCGGGGAGCCTATAATCTGATAAGGGTTCGGGAGGGGGACGAATGGAAAACTGCGTTTCTCACATCTGAGGGACTCTTTGAAAACCTGGCTATGCCATTTGGTCTTACTAATGCTCCCGCCATACAGTCAGGGCCAGAAATATTTGGACAGTGACACAATTTTCGCGAGTTGGGCTCTGCATGCCACCACATTGGATTTGAAATGAAACCTCTACAACAGAATTCAAGTGCAGATTGTAACGTTTAATTTGAAGGGTTGAACAAAAATATGTGTTAGAAAATGTAGGAATTGTACACATTTCTTTACAAACACTCCACATTTTAGGAGGTCAAAAGTAATTGGACAAATAAACATAACCCAAACAAAATATTTTTATTTTCAATATTTTGTGGCAAATCCTTTGGAGGCAATCACTGCCTTAAGTCTGGAACCCATGGACATCACCAAACGCTGGATTTCCTCCTTCTTAATGCTTTGCCAGGCCTTTACAGCCGCAGCCTTCAGGTCTTGCTTGTTTGTGGGTCTTTCCCTCTTAAGTCTGGATTTCAGCAAGTGAAATGCATGCTCAATTGGGTTAAGATCTGGTGTGATTGACTTGGCCATTGAAGAATGTTCCACTTTTTTGCACTCATGAACTCCTGTGTAGCTTTGGCTGTATGCTTGGGGTCATTATCCATCTGTACTATGAAGCGCCGTCCAATCAAGTTTGCAGCATTTGGCTGAATCTGGGCTGAAAGTATATCCCGGTACGCTTCAGAATTCATCCTGCTACTCTTGTCTGCTGTTATGTCATCAATAAACACAAGTGACCCAGTGCCATTGAAAGCCATGCATGCCCATGCCATCACGTTGCCTCCACCATGTTTTACAGAGGATGTGGTGTGCCTTGGATCATGTGCCGTTCCCTTTCTTCTCCAAACTTTTGGCTTCCCATCATTCTGGTACAGGTTGATCTTTGTCTCATCTGTCCATAGAATACTTTTCCAGAACTGAGCTGGCTTCTGGAGGTGTTTTTCAGCAAATTTAACTCTGGCCTGTCTATTTTTGGAATTGATGGATGGTTTGCATCTAGATGTGAACCCTTTGTATTTACTTTCATGGAGTCTTCTCTTTACTGTTGACTTAGAGACAGATACACCTACTTCACTGAGAGTGTTCTGGACTTCAGTTGATGTTGTGAACGGGTTCTTCTTCACCAAAGAAAGTATGCGGCGATCATCCACCACTGTTGTCTTCCGTGGGCTCCCAGGTCTTTTTGGATTGATGAGTTCACCAGTGCTTTCTTTCTTTCTCAGGATGTACCAAATTGTAGATTTTGCCACTTCTAATGTTGTAGCAATTTCTTGGATGGTTTTTTTTTCTGTTCTTGCAGCTTAAGGATGGCTTGTTTCACCTGCATGGAGAGCTCCTGTGACCGCATGTTTCCTTCACAGCAAAACCTTCCAAATGCAAACACCACACCTCAAATCAACTCCGGCCCTTTCATCTGCTTAATTGAGAATGACATAACAAAGGGATTGCCCACACCTGTCCATGAAATAGCCTTGGAGTCATTTGTCCAATTACTTTTGGTCCCTTTAAAAACAGGGTGGCACATGTTAAGGAGCTGAAACTCCTAAACCCTTCATCCAATTTTAATGTGGATACCCTCAAATGAAAGCTGAAAGTCTGGACTTCAACTGCATCTGAATTGTTTTGTTTAAAATTCATTGTGGTAATGTCTAGAACCAAAATTAGATAAATGTTGTCTCTGTCCAAATATATATGGACCTAACTGTATTTCAAAATTTCATTAATGTGGTGTTTGCTGACCTCATAGGCTGTTTTATAGTTATCTATCTGGATGACATTTTGGTGTACTCCGCTGATAGTCATATACACCTGCTCCATGTACGAACTGTTCTCCAAAGACTCAGGGAAAATCTATTGTTCTCCAAATTGGAGAAATGTTTGTTTTTTGTACAGGAGCTAACTTTTTTGGGCCTGATTGTGTCCTGTGAGGGGCTTCGTATGGATCCCAAGAAGGTGCAGGCTATTGTTGACTGGGTCCAACCCCGGGATCTTAAGGGTCTTCAGCCCTTCTTGGGATTCGGCAATTATTATCATAAAACTAATTGGAGGGTTTTCACAGGTAGTTAAACTGCTCACTGATTTCACACGCAAGGGTGCAGATGTAAAAAATTGGTCTGCATCTGCCAAGGATTCATTTTTGATGCTTAAAAAATGTTTTGTGTCCGCTCCGATTTTGGTGCAGCCAGACCCGTTCAAACATTTTATTATCGAGGTGGACACCTCTGAGGTGGGGGTGGGAGCAGTGTTGTCCCAGGGACCTGCCACTTTGACCAATCTCAAGCCGTGTGCCTTCTTCTCTAAGAAGTTCTCTTCAGCAGAAAGAAATCACGATGTGGACAATAGAGAACTTCTTGCAATCATGTTGGCATTTGAGGAATGGAGGCACTTTTTGGAAGGGGCGGTTCATCCTATCACTGTGATTACTGATCATAAAAATTTGGGGTATATTGAATCTGCTAAAAGACTGACCCCCAGGCAGGCCCTCTGGTCACTTTTTTTTTCTCGGTTTCAGTTTTCTATTACTTTTCGTCCTGGGTCTAAAAATGTTAAAGCATATGCTTTATCTTGTAGTTTTGATTCTGTGTCTCCCCCCGAACCGCCGTCCTCCATTCTTTATCCCGGAGTGGTTGTGGCGGAGGTCTAGTCAGAGCTGGAGTGGGAGATTGTTGAGGCTCAGTCTCTTGCCCCTGCCTCTAAGCCAGGGGGTAAATTGTTTGTCCCGGAACAATTTCGGTATAGACTCCTTCAAGAGTTTCATGAGTGTAGGCTGTGTGCTCATCCTGGAATTTCGGCCACGCGAGAGGCCGTGGCAGGGGTTTTTTGGTGGCTCTCGTTAGGGTCAGATTTAAAAAAATCTGTATCTGCATTTGGGGTTTGCACCCATTCTAAGAGCTCTCATAGTTGGCCAGCCGGGGAACTGGTGCCTTTGCCAGTTCCTGATAGACCATGGACTCACCTGTCCATGGATTTTATAACCAATCTCCCTCCTTCCAGGGGTAATACCGTTGTGTGGGTGGTGGTGGACAGGTTTTCTAAGCAGGCCCATTTTATACCCTTGTCCGTATTGCCCTCAGCTGAAACCTTGTCCATGCTGTTTATGCAACACGTGATCCGTCTGCATGGGGTACCCATGAATGTGGTGTCTGACAGAGGTGTGCAATTTGTGGCTAGGTTCTGGAGGGCATTCTCTAGGAAAGTGGGCATTACATTATCTTTTTCTTCTGCGTACCACCCTGAGAGTAATGGGCAGACTGAACGCACCAATCAATCCCTTGAACAAATTCTTAGATGTTTGGCCTCTGTTAAGCAGGATGATTGGTGTGATGCATTGCCATTGGCTGAGTTCGCCTTCAACAGCTGCGTAAATCAGGCCACCGGTATATCCCCATTCCTGGTTAACTATGGGTTCAGTCCACATTTTGGGGAATTTTCTCGCTTAGATTTTGGTTGTCCTGCGGCGGAGGGGTCTGTACAGCGTTTAAAAAATCTGTGAGCGGAGGTCCGTCATAATATCTCCAAGGCTCAGGGTAGGTATAAATTCTTCTCAGACAAGAAGAGAGTCTCAGGTCATACATTTCAGGTTGGAGAGAAGGTTTGGCTTAACACGCAAAATATCAAACTTAAGGTTCTGTAAGCCAAGTTTGGTCCAAAGTTCATTGGTCCATATGAAATAATGGAAATGGTCAATCCCATAGCCTATAGGTTACGCCTCCCAGCTTCATTCAAGATTTCCAATGTGTTCCACAAGTCCCTTTTAAAACCCTTGGGTCTGTTGAGGAGGGTTCTTTGCCAGCAGTTCACCCGGTGTTGGTGGAGGGGTACCTGGAATATGAGGTTGAACACATTGTAGATTCTCGTCTTGTACGCTGCACCTTGCAGTATCTGGTACACTGGAAGGGTTATGGCCCTGAGGATCGTTCTTGGTTCTCTGCTCAGTCTGTACATGCTGATCATCTGGTTCGGGCATTTCATGCCAGACATCCTGTGAAGCCTGGGTGTCCGGTGGCCCCCCGTTGAGAGGGGGGTACTGTCATGATCTGTATGGATGTTGTTGTCTGGTGCCTCAAGGGTTAATGCTGGTGACCTCTCTCTGACTGTGGGAGGGCTTTAAATTGCCTCTTTTGGGCTCTGTCAGTTGTCAGTGATACTCCTGCCCTCGGCTGAGCTAGTTGACCCTTGAGTGCTTGTGCTTTGTGCCTTTTCTCGTGTGATCCCATGTTTCTGACCCGGTCTGTCCTCCTGTTTTGCACTTGTTTGCTGATTCTGTACTGTCTGTTTGCCTGATATTGACTCCTGCTTTGTCTTGTGATTGCCCATTTGCCTGCTCCCCTTGTACCTCCGTCGTCCTTCCCGGTTTCTTACTCTTGGCTTGGACCTGACCATTCTCTTGTCTCTCATTCTAGTACCCCGCTGACCTCTCAGTATTGACCTCGGCTCGCCTGACTTTTCCTGTTCCCTGCCGGTCCCCTCCGCTTTCTGCTATCTCCTCTGGGAGTCTGGAGGTTGGCTCCACTCCTGACTCTCCCTGACTCGTTACGTGTCTCAGGTCCTGCACGCCGATGGTCGCGCCCATTTCGGCTAAATCTACATGCGCTGAGTACCAGGTTATCCTTGTATCCGGGTGGACACGTGGACTGATTGTGCATCAGTAATGGTGTCCCTGATAGCCTCCAGGTCTTGTAAATTCCTGGGCTGTCTAGCATGAATGAACTACACGCTTGAGATCTACCCAGAGTGGTTCAATGATATTGAGGTCAGGAGACTGAGAGGGCCACTCCAGAACCTTCACTTTGCTCTGCTGTAGCCAATGACAAGTTGACTTTGCTTTGTGTTTTGGATTGTTGTCATGTAGGAACGTCAAAGTACGTCCCATTCGCAGCTTCCGGACTGATGATTGCAAATTTTCCTACAGTATTTGCTGATAAAGTGCTGCATTCATCTTTCCCTCAACTTTGACCAAGTTTCCTGTGCCTTTGTATCTCACACATCCCCAAAACATCAGCGATTCACCTCCGTGCTGTACAGTAGGAATGATAGTCCTTTCATCATAGGCCTGGTTGACCTCTCTCTAAATTTAACGTTAATGATTGTGGCCAAGAAGTTCAATTTTGGTCTTATCACTCCAAACAACCTTGTTCCAGAAGTTTTGAGGCTTGTCTCTGTGGTGTTTTGCATATTGTAGACAAGATACTTTGTGGCATTTGCGCAGTAATGGCTTTCTTCTGGCGTCTCGACCATACAGCCCATTTTTCTTCAAGTGCCTCCTTATTGTGCATCTTGAAACAGCCACATCACTAGTTTTCAGAGAGTCCAGTATTTCAGCTGATGTTATTTGTGGGTTTTTCTTTGCATACCGAACAATTTTTATTTTAATAGATCATTAAGTACTTACAAGGCAATACAAGATAAAAGACCATATCAATGACAGAACTGTTTTAAGCAGAAATCAGGTGCAGAAGCAGAAGAAATGGTATGGTGCAGCACCACAGATATAGGGCAAAAAGGGAAAGCCTAGTAGGAGAATCCGTTTCTATATAAAGTGCAAGTGCTGCAATTTCAATTAAAGTACTGTGAGAGATTCATGGAACCGCATCAATGAAACAGGTTAATTAGTACAAATGTAAGTGTTATGCTGTGACGTCAGGGGGTGACTAAGACGCCCAAGAGTGGACCCTCTGGGTCGCGGAACCGAAGCTCCCTCGAGTGAGTGGGCCAGGTGGAACCAACCCCTATACAGGGATCGTTAAGGGCAAACTCGAAGGAGTCGGACACTGCAACAGCTGACACCAGGAGGGATGGCTCAAAGGACTGCAGGGAAAGTACTCGGACAAGATGAGAGGGACAGACAACCCAAATGGAGCAGCAGGATGAGACAGACAGGACGGAACGGGATGGAGCAGACCGACGGGACTGACAAGTACTGGACAGGACAGAGCGGGATGATAGGACAGACCAGGACTGAACAGAACTAAACAGGGTGACGAGATGGGACAATAAACAAAGCCGACTGACAGGACCGATCAGAGACGGAACAGGGCTGAACAGGAGCACGGATAGGGAATAGGACGAGTGGGAAGAACCCACACGAGCAGAAAGAATACAGCATGATAAAAAACACTATAATCAGGCGCCTCCAATATGGAAGAGGCGCCTAATATACCCTGAGGCAGCACCTGATTGCCCAGCCAGTGCTTCCGGGTCAGGTGCTGCAGGGTTAAAGAGTCGGGCGGGCCGCGTTCCCGCCTGCCAGGGCACATGCGCATAGGCGCTGCTGGCCGTCAGTGAGAAAGAAGAACGCCGAGACCCCCAAGTGACAGGACGGAGGAGCGCAGGAGCAGCCCAGTGAGCGGGGGGGGCGTGGGACGGACCCGGCAGCAGCAGACATAGCGGGCGTCGTCATGACAGTAAGTTACTATGCCAGTAGTAATAATACTGATGGCAGTGACATGAATCGCACATTCAATGGCTCTTACCCATATTTCTCTCTGTGGTGCCACACACGCTGCCCCAACGCACGTTTCGCTTTGGCTTCCTGAGGGGGCCGCAATGATGTGATGTGTCACCAATGCCTCTTTTAAATCCCTCTGCCAGGTGTTAACAACTTCACTGATCGTGGCACATGTGACCGATATTGAGCACCGGAAGTTGCATGACTCTGGGCGCCATCATAGCGGTGCGAGCCAAGGGGAATTCCCCGATGAGATCAATGACCAGCATACTTCACTGGCCGGCGTTGAAAATGATGCTCCGGCAAACAACCCACGTCACAGACACGCACATAAATGAAGGTCTGTATGTCTGTGCTAAGTGGGAGCCCCACCCCTTCTTCATGCGAATGGCGGGTTTAAATTACCACTTAAGCTTTGCCTCCTTCTTATGACAGGAGTACTATCTCTTGATTTATTATTATTATTATTATTATTGTTATTATTTTTTTTAATTGTTTGTGTCTACTTTGTGTGTTTTTAGTATTTTTAGTAACTTTGTGTGACATATTTTTGAATCTACTTGAAAGTATCCCCTTCAGAGTATTACATTCTGTACCACAACTAGTCTGAGACAAGTCTGGATTCTATCTGGTGGCATGTGCAGCCATTAATGTTCTCAGACGGCCGGTGACCCATATTATGGACTCTGCAGTGCATTTGGATTTGTATTATTATTCTCTTATAACCTTTCTCCTTTGTAATGTTTTTTCACTACTTTATGTAGGTTGCATGAAGCTTGTAGACTAATATTGTATATGAGCAACTCAATTATGTCCTCTATAAGATATGTGCTAGCACTCTAAATGCTTATTTTCACTTTGTTAATGCAATATATATTTATTCATACAGTACAGACCAAAAGTTTCCACACACCTTCTCATTTAAAAATTTTCTGTATTTTCATGACTAAGAAAATTGTAAATTCACACTGAAGGCATCAAAACTATGAATTAATACATGTGGAGTTATATGCTTAACAAAAATAGTGTGTAACAACTGAAATTATGTCTTATATTCTAGGTTCTTCAAAGTAGCCACCTTTTGCTTTGATGACTGCTTTGCATACTCTTGGCATTCTCTTGATGAGCTTCAAGAGGTAGTCACTGGAAATGGTTTTCACTTCACTTCACTAAACCTGTCAGGTTTAATAAGTGGGATTTCTGGCCTTATAAATGGGGTTGGGACCATCAGTTGTGTTGTGCAGAAGTCTGGTGGATACACAGCTGATAGTCCTACTGAATAGACTATTAGAATTTGTATTATGGCAAGAAAATAGCAGCTAAGTAAAGAAAAACGAGTGGCCATCATTACTTTAAGAAATGAAGGTCAGTCAGTCCGAAAAATTGGGAAAACTTTGAAAGTGTCCCCAAGTGCAATTGCAAAAACCATGAAGCGCTACAAAGAAACTGGCACACATGAGGACCGCCCCAGGAAAGGAAGACCTCTTCTTCTGAGGATAAGTTTATCCGAGTAACCAGCCTCAGAAATCGCAGGTTAACAGCAGCTCAGATTAAAGACCAGGTCAATGCCACACAGAGTTCTAGCAGCAGACACATCTCTACAACTGTTAAGAGGAGACTTTGTGCAGCAGGCCTTCATGGTAAAATAGCTGCAAGGAAACCACTGCTATGGACAGGCAACAAGTTGTTTGGGCTAAAGAACACAAGGAATGGACATTAGACCAGTGGAAATCTATGCTTTGGTCTGATGAGTCCAAATTTGAGATCTTTGGTTCCAACCATTTTGTCTTTGTGCGACGCAGAAAAGGTGAACGGATGGACTCTACATGACTGATTCCCACCGTGAAGCATGAAGGAGGAGGTGTGATGGTGTGGGGGTGCTTTGCTGGTGACACTGTTGGGGATTTATTCAAAATTGAAGGCATACTGAAACAGCATGGCTACCACAGCATCTTGCAGCGGCATGCTATTCCATCCGGTTTGTGTTTAGTTGGACCATCATTTATTTTTCAACAGGACAATGACCCTAAACACACCTCCAGTCTGTGTAAGGGCTATTTGACCAAGGAGGAGAGTGATGGGGTGCTGCGCCAGATGACCTGGCCTCCACAATCACCAGACCTGAACCCAATCGAGATGGTTTGGGGTGAGCTGGACCGCAGAGTGAAGGCAAAAGGGCCAACAAGTGCTAAGCATCTCTGGGAACTCCTTCAAGATTGTTGGAAGACCATTTCTGATGACTACCTCTTGAAGCTCATCAAGAGAATGCCAAGAGTGTGCAAAGTAGTCATCAAAGCAAAAGGTGGCTACTTTGAAGAACCTAGAATATATGGGAAAGAGCCACTGAAGGAGGGATTCATATCGCCGCCATCAGTATTACTACTACTGTCACTAGTAACTTACCTTTATACTAATTAACCTGTTTCACTGATGCGATTCTATGAATCTCTCACAGCACTTTAATTGAATTGGCAGCACTGTCACTTTATATAGAAACAAATTATCCTACTAGGCTTTCCCTTATTGCACTTTATCTGTGGTGCCACGGTACCAGAACAATACCCGGACCTGAACCCGAACAACATTCACTTGAATTGGGGGCCCGAACATCCAGTGTTTGCCACGCCGTCATGAGCATGACAGCGCGGCAAACACCACTTCTGATTGGCGGTGAAATCCTTCCCGCCGGTCAGAGAGCCGCAGTTCCCACACTGTTAGAAGACAGCGTGAGCACTCAGCTGTGATCGGAGGTATAAAGTTTACCTCTGGTCACTGGTGTCAGCTGACGGGACTACTGATCCCATCATCCGACACCTGCAGCCGCTAAAAACAGTGAGAGCAGGAGTGGCTGCTGAAAGTATTCATCATCAGCGCTCCTGTGCTGTAAATAAATAGTAAAAAAAAATAGCATGGGTCCTCCTGTATTATTGATTACTAGCCAGGCAAAACTCACAGCTAGGGGCTGCAATCCTCAGCTGTCAGCTTCAACAAGGCTGTTTTTTTAAAAATTATTTAAATAAATAATTTAAAAAAACGGCGTGGGGTCCCCCCCATTTTTGACAACCTGCCTTGCTAAAGCAGACAGCTGGGGGCTGGTATTCTCAGGCTGGTAAGGGGCCATTGATAGCCTCGATCTCCTGTAATAGACCAAAAATAAAAAACAACAATATACCATACCTGTCTGTCGTTCTGTCCCACTTCGTAACCCATGTCTGGGGGATAAACTCTGCTTGCTGTCATCTGCTGTTTATCATCCTGAAACTTTTCCTTTAAAGGTACAACCTCTGCTTGCTGTCATCTGCTTTTTATCATCCTGCTACATTTCCTTTAATGGTATATAACAGTGCCTGCTGAATCTTTGCTAAATTCATTTGATGCATTGTACTCAATACTCACTGCTGTATATCCATGGCTGGGGTCACTAGAGATGTTATCTGGTGCAAGGTGTTATAGCATATAGATGTAGCCAAGCCCAGTGTCTTTGATCATTTAACCTCCCTGGGTGTGCTGGCTAATTGCTAATTTATCCCAAACCAGTTCCTACAATCCCTCTCACCTTATCCTCTACTCAGTCTTAGAAATTTAGCAGGATCCTAAGGGGGGCACGCGTGTGGAGTGTGGCATGCGTCTCTCTGCAGTAAAAGTATCACTGCAGCTAAAGTATCGAGAAGCTGCAGTAATTTCAATGGCAGTTAGTCATGGCAGGAGTCAGGACCCCACACTATGTATCCGTTTCTTTTGGGTATGTCTGCTGAGTAAGCACTTCCTATTACATGAACCTAGCTTTTCTTTTAAGCCATCTTACTCCTTCACCATGTTTACCTATGCCCTTACAGTGTTTGCTCACTAATCCTAACTTTCCTCCGCACCCTCTAACCAAATAATCATCTCCCCTTCCCTCTTTACTCCCTCCTGACCTCCTCTGCTGACTTGCTCCTCAATCTCAGCTCTCAAATAATAAAACATAAAACAAGCCGCCCACTCTCATTCTCCCACCTGCTCTCCCTCTCTCTGCTTCTCCTCACTGCTGGCGATATATCTCCCAATACTGTACCCCCACAGCTCATACCTCCCATTACTACCCCCTCCTACCGCTCCCTATCGAATATGAACTACCGCAATCTTTCCAACTTAAAACCTGTGCCCTTGACGCCCACCACCCTGCTCCCTCTCTCTGGAGCCCTCTGGAATGCCCGCTCCATCTGCAATAAGCTTCATGTGATTAATGACCTCTTTGTCATAATCTTGCTTTCCTCGGCCTCACAGAAACATGGCTGACACCCTCTGACACTGCCTCCCATGCTGCGCTGCATTACGGCGGCATCCATTTCACCCACACTCTTTGCCCTGGCAACAGACACAGTGGAGGAGTGGGTATTCTCCTTTCTTCCAACTGCATCTTTAACCCAATCCCACCTCTTCCCTCCCTAATTCTTCCCTCCTTTGAAGTTCACTCTGTCCGCATCGCCTCTCCCTCCAACCTCCAAGTGGCCGTCATATACAGACCTCCGGGCCCAGCCACTGCCTTGATTGACCAATTCTCTACCTTTCTTCTTCACTTTCTTTTCACTGATATCCCCACTATCATCATGGGTGACTTCAACATCCCGACTGATACCCTTCTGTCAACAGCCTCCAAACTCCTGTCGCTTACTTCATCTTTTGGACTTGCTCAGTGGTCCTCCTCAGCCACACAGACGGACATACATTAGACCTGGTCTTCACCCGTCTCTGCTCTCTAACTTTACCACCTCCCCTTTCTCTCTATCTGACTACCACCTACTTAATTTCTCATCCCTGTCTTCCTCACCTGTCACCCATGTTCAGCAACATGTGCACCCCTGCAGAAACCTCACACACCTAGACACCCACACGCTCTCTGACTCTATTCTACCACTGGCATCCATATCCTTACTCCACGACACAGAAAGTGCCACTGTTTTCTACAATGTCACTCTCGCATCAGCTATTGATGCGGTCGCCCCTCTCGTTCATGGCAGAGTGCGATGTATCAACAGACAACCCTAACACAATAACACCACTAAAAAGCTCCAGCAAATGTCCAGGGTCGCAGGCGTTGGAAGAAAACAAATTTGAAAGATAACTTCACTGCATTCAAACAGGCAACACTCGCTTTCAAATCTGCCCTCACCTCTGCTAAAAAGGCCTACTTTACAACCCTCATATCTTCCCTATCCTACAACACCAAACAGTTATTCAAAACTTTTAACTCCCTCCTCTGCCCATGCTGAACTTTCCTCCCACCTCTCATCTAACTTGCTCTTTGACAATCTATAATCTGGTTCCCCCATCACTCCACTGAGAGAGCCCTGACCAAAATTACTAACGACCTACTTACAGCTAAAGCTAACACACATTACTCTATATTCCTCCTTCTAGACCTGTCCTCTGCTTTCTACACAGTTGAAAACTGCCTCCTACTACATCCTCTCCTCCTTTGGCATCAAAGACCTCGCCATATCCTGGAACTCCTCATACCTTTCCAACCGCACATTCAGCGTCTCCCACTCCCACACTACCTACTCAACCCACCCTCTCTCTGTTGGAGTCCCCCAAGGCTCTGTTCTAGGACCCCCTACTTTTCTCAATCTATACACTTGGCCTGAGACAACTCATAAAGTCCCATGGATTCCAGTACCACCTTTATGCTGATGAAACTCAGATCTACCTCTCTGACCCAGACGCCACCTCTCTGCTGTCCAGAATCCCGGAATGTCTTTCAGTCATATCCTCCTTCTTCTACTCTCACTTCGTCAAACTCAATGTGGACAAATCTGAACTCATCATCTTTTCTCCATCTCACAGATCTGCCTTACCTGACCTATCTATCACAATTAGCGATATCACGCTTTCCCCCGTACCGGAAGTCCGCCGCCTTAGTGTAACCCTTGACTCTGCCCTGTCCTTCAAACTGCACATCCAAGCTCTTTATACCTCCTATCACCTCCAGCTCAAAAATATTTCCAGAATCCGTCCTTTCCTCAACCCTCATCTCCCGCCTCGACTACTGCAACATCCTTTTCTGTGGCCTCCCTGCTTACACCATCACACCTCTCCAGTCCATCCTTAACTCTGCTGCCTGACTAATTCATCTCTTTCCTTGCTACTCTTCGGCGTTTCCTCTCTGCAAATTTCTTCACTGGCTCCCATTCCCTCAGCGCATCCAGTTCAAATTACTAATACTGACCTACAAAGCCATCCATAAACTGTCTCCTGCATATATCTCCAAACTAATCTCCCGATATCTTCTCTCACGTAATCTCCGGTCCTCCCAAGACATCCTTCTCTCCTTCACATTGATTCGCTCCTCACCCAATCACCTCCAAGACTTCTCCCGAATATCCCCCATCCTCTGGAATTCTTTGCCCCAACACGTCCGACTATCAACCACATTCGGATCCTTCAGACGAAACCTGAAAACCCATCTCTTCAGCAAACCTTACAGCCTGCAATGACCCTGCTGCCTCCTCACCACTACCGGAGCTACCACCTCACCAACACCAGAGCTACTGCAACCCCCGAACCTACTGTCTCCTTCCCCACCATCCTGTAGAATGTAAGCCCGCAAGGGCAGGGTCATCTCCCCTCTGTATCAGTCTGTGATTGTTAGTTTGTTTACTGTAAGTGATATCTGTAGTTTGTATGTTAAGGGTATGCCACACTAAACAATATCGCTAACGGGATCGCTAAAAAACGTCACTATTTAGCGATCCTGTTAGCGATGTTGTTCAGTGCGGCAGCTTCCAGCGACGAGCTTCCTGCTGTGATCTCGCTCGTCGCTGGAATCGTTCCGGACCCTATTTTCTCATCGGCGCTCCCGCTGGGTAAGTATCTAATCGCTGTGTGGCACCTTTTCTTAGCGATTTAGCGGTACTTTTGTACCGCTAAAGTCGTTAAGAAGATCGCTAACGGCGATAGCGTCGTTAACTATATCGCTAAATGTGGCTGCATTTAGCGATATAGAAACAATCCCGCTAGCGATCACATTAGTATGCGTCGTTATTGTGATCGCTAGCGGGATTGTTTAGTGTGGCAGTACCTTAACTCTTTCTCATGTACAGCACCATGGAATCAATGGTGCTATATAAATAAATAATAATCATAATAATTAACAGTTTTCAACCTGGACGGTGCCAAGATGTGACCGTCCAGGCTGAGAACCACTGGTGACAGCACTGCTGCAAACGCAGCCTGAGTGACTGGTGGTGACGACATCGTGGTTACCTCCAGTCTCTGAGGCTCCGTTCACAGCCAGGCTGAATTGCCGTGACCTCGGTGAGATCTTCGATAGCGCCGTGAGAGTTTTTCTCACAGTGCTAGCGGAGATCTCACCGAGGTCACGACAGTTCAGCCCGGTGAGGAACTCAGCCTCAGTGACCAGAGGTTACCTCAATGACGTCACCACCGGTCACTCAGCCTGTGCTCACAGCAGTTCAGTCACCTGTGGTTCTCAGCCTGGATGGTCGCATCTTGGCACCATCCACATCAAAAACTGTTTATCCCCCAGACATGGATTACGACATGGGACAGAACGACAGACAGGTATGGTATATTGTTGTTTTTTAGTTTTGTTCTATTACAGGAGATTGAGGGCTTCGGTGGAATAGGCATTTGATGAGTATAACTGTGTTTGTTATTTTTAAAGAAAAATGAAAAACTGTGCTTTATTTTATGTCTAATACAGGACTTTATTCTGGCTGTGTGTTTATTTACAATACAACTATAGGAATTGTAATTGATAGATGTCCTACAGACGCCTCTCCATTACTAACCTGTGGGCTTGATGTCACCTGACAATACAAAGGTGACATTAACCCCACAAATTTTAACCCCACTTGCCACCACTATAGGGCCAGTGTGAAGAGAATTGGTGGATCTAATAGATGTGCCTTTTCTGGGCAGCTGTGGGCTGCTATTTTTAGGCTGGGGGGCAATATCCATGACACCTTACCAGCATGAGAATACCAGCCCCTAGCTGTCTGCTCTAAGAAGTCTAGTTGTCAAAAATGTGGGGACATCACGCCATTATTTTACTATTTATTTAAATCATTTAAAAAAACAGCATGGGGACCCCTCTATTCTTGATAACCAGCCTTGTTGAAGCTGACAGCTGAGGGTTGCAGCCCTCCAGCTGTGAGTTTTGACTGGCTGGTTATCAAAAATACAGGAGGACCCATGCCGGGTTTTTTTTTCAATTATTTATTTACAGTGCCAGAGTTGCTGATGAATACTCCCATCCGCCGCTCCTGCTCTCACTGTTATTAGTGGCTTCAGGTGTCGGATGATGGGAGCGGTAGTCCCATCAGCTGACACCAGTGACAGGAGGTAAACTTTATACCGCTGATCACAGTTGAGCTCTCTGACCGGCGGGGAGGATTTCACCGCCGATCAGCAGCAGTGTTTGCCGCGCTGTCATGCACATGACAGCGTGACAAACACCCGGTGTTCGGGCAGCCAAACCCGAACAGTTTCATGGACTTCCTGGTGAAGTCCGTGTTCGGTTTCCATGCCGGAACAGTAGGTGTTGAAGAGACTTGAGTTCCCCCATTGGGACCCTAACTGGTAGATGTAATGTCCACACGGTATACGGAATTCAAGAGAGAACGCTTTCACTGTATTTTATTCTTCTCCTTCTTCCTCCAACACACAGCAAAACATTTCTCCTCATCAGGCTAAAACTGAAACTGAAACTCCTCTCCCCCACTTCCTTTCT
>JARQOD010000010.1:101873156-101946694 GCA_033576555.1 Oophaga sylvatica
GGTCGTCGTCTTCATTGTTGGAGTTTCCATAGTGATTACTCAAAAAAAAAACATTTAAAAAATCTTAAATTTTTTGGGGGAAAATGTAGCTAAAGGTACAAAAAGGGCCCTAAATAATTTCCCGAAAACCCCAGCTGAGTTACGGGAAAACCCAGACGGGTAGCAAAAGGTAAAGGCCAATGAAAGTAACGAGGACCCTGACTGTACGGGAAAACCCGGGGGGCAGCGGGAAAAAAAGAGCCCAAAATGGAAAAAACCGGGGACCAGCGGGCCCCATTACGGGGACACGGGAAAAAAAGGGGCAGGAGGTCCCTGTCCCCCAAAGGGCACTACCAAGGACCGGGCAGACGTTGCGGGAAAACTGGGGATACCAAGTGGGGGCCCCTGGGCCCAAAAAGGCACTGCGGTGAATCAGCTGACGGTACGGGAAACCCCGGGAGGGGTTTGCAGAAGGCCCCAAAGGAAAATTTTAAAGTTGACAGGCCGCGAGCCGGCCGCAGTTGCCGAATCCCACAGTCCTACAGTGGGTGATTGTCCTATTGTCACAATGGAAACAGCCTTTATTTACATATCCCGCAGCACACATAGGAAGCACCTAAACTGCAGGCACCATAGAGTCGGCTAACTCGACCGCAACACGACAGGACAACTTATTGGAGGCTAAGTGACGTTTATACTGACAGGAAACAGCTGGCGTGCTGTAACCAGTCTGGGCAGGAGTGAGTACCCGTGCCAATTACACTTCCGAGCACCAACTGGCGGTGTTGGAGCCCAGGGATGAGAGGAGAACAGGGTGGAGGCAGCAGGACTTTTTGCCGTACACACAGCAGGGGAACAGCTGACATTACTGAACCCAGTAGCACAGGAGCAAGTGTTGACTGTGCTAATAGCACTTCGAGCAACAACTGGCAGTGTTGGAGCCCAGGGATGAGAGGAGAACAGGGTGGAGGCAGCAGGACTTTTTGCCGTTCACACAGCAGGGGAACAGCTGACATTACTGAACCCCAGTAACACAGGAGCAAGTGTTGACTGTGCTAACAGCACTTCCGAGCAACAACTGGCGGTGTTGGAGCCCAGGGATGAGAGGAGAACAGAGTGGAGGCAGCAGGACTTTTTGCCGTTCACACAGCAGGGGAACAGCTGACATTACTGAACCCCAGTAACACAGGAGCAAGTGTTGACTGTGCTAACAGCACTTCCGAGCAACAACTGGCGGTGTTGGAGCCCAGGGATGAGAGGAGAACAGGGTGGAGGCAGCAGGACTTTTTGCCGTACACACAGCAGGGGAACAGCTGACATTACTGAACCCCAGTAACACAGGAGCAAGTGTTGACTGTGCTAACAGCACTTCCGAGCACCAACTGGCGGTGTTGGAGCCCAGGGATGAGTGTTGTGAATGGGTTTGAGATGAGTTCTGAGCAGAGGCTCCCTCTGGTGGTTACAAGCGGTGCTAGTCTGTCCAGTGAAGATTGTGAGGACTGGGAATCAGGTGTTACTGACTGGTCTTATATAAGGGAGTCACCTTCCCATCAGGGTTGCCGGTGATCAATTGTTCTGGTCTGAATCCTTTATTCCAGTTTCCCTTGTAGCCTGCTGTGTCGTGTCTGCATCTCCTGCTAACAGATAAGACATTTTCTTCTTTTGTGTTTGTGCTATATTTTTGCATTTTGTCCTGCACTTCTGTGGGGGCCTTCAGGGTCCCCTCCGGGGGCTTCTGCCCTCTCAGTTTTGTTCAGCACTGATGTTTGTACTTTTGCTTTTTCCAGTTTTTTCAGTGGCTGCTGTTTTGATTTTGTTACACCAGAGAACTAATTTAGGTGGAAGAGGTCGTGTGATCTCAGGTGTTTTTGAAATTAGTAGAGTTGGTGCCTTTCAGGGTTTTCTGGGATTGCAGTAAGTACCCTTCCTATCCTTTTCTATTTAGTTAGTTTGGGCCACAGCGTTTGCTCATTCTATTTTCTTTCTGTGTCAGTATTTCATCTTGTCTAATCGCCATTACTTGTTTGGGGGCTTTCTATTATCTTTGGGGTTCTGCTCCGGGGCAGATAGCTTTCCTATTTCTATCTTTAGGTGTAGTTAGTTTCTCAGGCTGTGACGAGGCGTCTAGGACCAACGTAGGAACGCTCCACGGCTGCCTCTAGTTGTGGTGGTTAGTCAGGGTACTGCAATCTCATAGATTCCAACTGCTCTGGTGTATTGCCTTTTTTTACCTGCACTCCTCAGCTACCGAAACATAACAGATGAGAGGAGAACAGGGTGGAGGCAGCAGGACTTTTTGCCGTACACACAGCAGGGGAACAGCTGACATTACTGAACCCCAGTAACACAGGAGCAAGTGTTGACTGTGCTAACAGCACTTCCGAGCAACAACTGGCGGTGTTGGAGCCCAGGGATGAGAGGAGAACAGGGTGGAGGCAGCAGGACTTTTTGCCGTACACACAGCAGGGGAACAGCTGACATTACTGAACCCCAGTAACACAGGAGCAAGTGTTGACTGTGCTAACAGCACTTCCGAGCACCAACTGGCGGTGTTGGAGCCCAGGGATGAGAGGAGAACAGGGTGGAGGCAGCAGGACTTTTTGCCGTACACACAGCAGGGGAACAGCTGACATTACTGAACCCCAGTAACACAGGAGCAAGTGTTGACTGTGCTAACAGCACTTCCGAGCACCAACTGGCGGTGTTGGAGCCCAGGGATGAGAGGAGAACAGGGTGAAGGCAGCAGGACTTTTTGCCATACACACAGCAGGGGAACAGCTAACATTACTGAACCCCAGTAACACAGGAGCAAGTGTTGACTGTGCTAACAGCACTTCCGAGCAACAACTGGCGGTGTTGGAGCCCAGGGTCAAGGAGGATGTTTAACCCCTTACTGCCATCGGACGTACTATCCCGTCCAAGGTACCTGGGCCCGTATGACCGGGGACGGGATAGTACGTCCAGCCCTTTAATGCGACATTGCGACTTAAGTCGCAATGATCGCATTAAAATTCCGACAGCATCTTACCTCAGGAGAGATGGCGCCGGCATCCCGGGGTCTGTCACCGCCCACCCTCACTCCCGATCGCTGTGATTGGCTGTTCAATTCTGAACAGCCAATCGCAGCCTTTCTCACTGTTTCAGCCAATCCGATGGGCTGAAACAGTGAGATCCCAGGCTAGAATCGAGTACCGATGTACTCGATCCTAGGCCTGGGCATAGAAAGGAGCAGACCCCCCCTGGATTGGCGCGATCGCCGATCACATCGATCGCGCCAATCGCAGGGCACAGCTTCGGTGTATCCGCGCTGTGCCCTGCCTGTACCTGCCTGGATCGGTGCAGTAATAGCACCGATCCTAGGCCGGAGCCTAGGACAGGCCCAGTAGGGCCTGCAGCTGCTGATTGGCGCGATCGATGTCATCGACGATCGCGCCAATCACAGGGCACAGCAGCGGTGTGACCGCTCTGTGCCCTGCTTCCTGACCTGCCGGTGACCTGCCTAGGAATCGGAGCAGTGAGCTCCGATTACTAGGCCGGTGCCTAGCAACCGGCAAAACAAGGGTCTCCTCTGATTGGTGGGATCGATGTGATCATCGATCCCACCAATGACAGGTCACAGCAGCGAAGTGACCGCTCTGTGACTGTCTGCAAACTGTCTGTGATCTGTGTGACCGCACTGCAGGGGTCCTCACACTTGCTGAGGATTCCTGCAGTGCGGTCACACGCCAGATCTCCTCCTGTGCTGGGCCTTGTGGTGCCACAGTAGCCTGTGACACCACAACTCCTGCTGAAGAAAGAAGAGAGAACAAGAAGAGAGAAGAAGAAGAAGAGAGAAGAAAGAAGAGAGAAGAAAGAAGAGAGACTACAAACGTGAGTTTTTGAGCCCCGATCCTGCCCGATCCACCCAATCCCCCCATTCCCCCCTCCCCCCTTCCCTTTCCCCCTCTTTTTACCCCCCCTTTGCGCACATTTAGCAGCCGCCGAGCGTTGATTGGTGACGCAGTTCACCGATCAACACTCGTGCTCGTTTTTCTTTTGCACCCCCTCCGTGCGCACTTCCAGCAGCCGCGGAACTTTGATAAGTGACACCAGTCACTTATCAGAGCTCGTTCCTGCAGTTTTGTTTTTTTTCACTCCCCTTTCCGCCACTCCTGTGCGCACTTCCAACAGCCGCGGAACTTTGATAAGTGACACCAGTCACTTATCAGAGCCCGTTCCTTCAGTTTTTTTTTTCACCCCACTTTCTGCCACTCCCGTGCGCACATCTAGCAGCCGCGGAACTTTGATAAGTGACACCGGTCACTTATCAGAGCTCGTTCCTGCCGTTTTTTTTTTTTTTTTCACTCCCCTTTCCGCCACTCCTGTGCGCACTTCCAGCAGCCGCGGAACTTTGATAAGTGACACCAGTCACTTATCAGAGCTCGTTCCTGCAGTTTTTTTTTTTTCACTCCCCTTTCCGCCACTCCTGTGCGCACATCCAGCAGCCGCGGAACTTTGATAAGTGACACCAGTCACTTATCAGAGCTCGTTCCTGCAGTTTTTTTTTTTTCACCCCCTTTCCGCCACTCCGTGCGCACATCCTAGCAGCCGCGGAACTTTGATAAGTGACACCGGTCACTTATCAGAGCTCGTTCCTGCCGTTTTTTTTTTTTTTCACTCCCCTTTCCGCCACTCCTGTGCGCACACCAGCAGCCGCGGAACTTTGATAAGTGACACCGGTCACTTATCAGAGCTCGCTCCTGCCGTCTTTTTTTTTTCACTCCCCTTTCCGCCACTCCTGTGCCACACCTAGCAGCCGCGGAACTTTGATAAGTGACACCGGTCACTTATCAGAGCTCGCTCCTGCCGTCTTTTTTTTTTCACTTCCCTTTCCGCCACTCCTGTGCGCACATCCGGCAGCCGCGGAACTTTGATAAGTGACACCGGTCACTTATCAGAGCTCGTGCCTGCTGGTTTAGACTTTTTTTCACAGGCATTTTTTTCCCTATTCTCTTTCTTTTCTTTTAGCTTTTTCCTTTCAGCATAGTTTGCACCAACCACTATCCCCCCACACACACACACAGTTATAAATAAAGTTCACACAAAGCACCACATTCACAAAAAAAATGTGTGAGAGTACCTCAGGGTACACGCACAGCTTAAGAGTTTACGAAGGAAAGGACACCAGGATTGAACCCCTGAGTGTCCCCCCGTCCTGGGAGTGAGTGGGAAAATTGTGTGGGATTTGGTGCACCCACTGCTGGATAAAGGTTATCACCTTTACACCGATAACTTTTATTCCAGCGATCCCACTCTACAAATCCCTCTCTGCGCGAGGTACCGCAGCTTGCGGTACCGTCCGCAAAAATCAGAGAGGCCTCCCGAAGACGCTACTTGGGCAGATGCTCAGAAAGGGTGAGAGCAGAGCCCAATGTAGCGACCACCTGTTGGTGGTCAAGTACAAGGACAAGAGGGATGTCCTTCTCTTGACCACCATACATGGTGATGGCAGCGCCCTCAGCACTGTACGGGGTACCTCTACACAGGTCCGCAAACCGGACTGTGTACTGGGGTACAATAAATACATGGGGGGTGTTGATCTCTCTGATCAACTCCTCCAACCGTACAGTGCTTTGAGAAAGGCCAAGGTGTGGTACAAGAAGCTGTCCGTGCACATCGTCCAAATGGCAATGCTCAACGCTTTCCTGCTGTCACGATGTGCACGCAACAGCGATACGACGTACCTTCAGTTTCAGGAGGTAGTGGTTAAGGCCCTGATGTTTGGCGATCAGGAAAGAGCGGGCCCCAGTACTTCTGGAACTGAAGGTGCTCGTATCATACCAGGTCAGCATTTCCCGGGGGTGGTCCCGCCAACTGGAAGCAAGGTAAGCCGCAAAAAAGGTGCCGAGTGTGTTACAAAAGGGGAATACGCAAGGACACCACTTACCAATGCGACACCTGCCCCGAAAAACCTGGCCTGTGTATGAAGGATTGTTTCAAATTGTACCACACCTCAATGCACTACTAATTTACTTTACAGGAAAGATTAGTTCCAGAAGGGGGGCACATTTAGAAAAGTTCCTTGGGAGTCTACTTTCCAAAATTATGTCACTTGTGGTTTTTTTTACTGTTTAGGCACATCAGGAGCTCTGCAAACGGAACATGACGCCCTCAGACCATTCCATCAGTCTGCATTCCAAAACGTCACGACTTCCCTTCTGAGCCCGGGACTTGTGCCCAAACAGTTTTTTTCCCAATATGGGGCACCAGTGTACTCAGGACAAATTGGACAACGATTTTTGGTGTCCAATTTCTCCTCTTACCCTTGGGAAAATAAAAAATTGGGGACTAAAACATCATTTTTGTGAGGATAAAAGCAGGATTTTTTATTTTTACACCTGGGCATTATAAACTTTAGTGAAACACTTGGGGGTTCAAAATGCTCACACACACCTAGGTAAGTTCCTTAGGGGGTCTAGTTTCCAAAATGGGGTCACTTGTGGGGGTTTCTACTGTTTAGGCACATGAGGGGCTCTGCTAACGGAACATGACGCCCGCAGACCATTCCATCAAAGTCTGCATTCCAAAACGTCACTGCTTCCCTTCTGCGCCCTGCCATGCGCCCAAACAGTGGTTCCCCCAACATATGGGGTATCAGCGTACTCAGGACAAATTGGACAACAACTTTTGTGGTCCAATTTCTCCTGTTACCTTTGGGAAAATAAAAAATTGGGGACTAAAACATCATATTTGTGGAATTTTTTTTTTTTTAATTCACGCCAGGGCATTATAAACTTTAGTGAAACACTTGGGGGTTCAAAATGCTCACCACACACCTAGATAAGTTCCTTAGGGGGTCTAGTTTCCAAAATGGGGTCACTTGTGGGGGTTTCCACTGTTTAGGCACATGAGGGGCTCTGCTAACGGATCATGACGCCCGCAGACCATTCCATCAAAGTCTGCATTCCAAAACGTCACTGCTTCCCTTCTGCGCCCTGCCATGCGCCCAAACAGTGGTTCCCCCCAACATATGGGGTATCAGCGTACTCAGGACAAATTGGACAACAACTTTTGTGGTCCAATTTCTCCTGTTATCCTTGGGAAAATAAAAAATTGGGGACTAAAACATCATATTTGTGGAATTTTTTTTTTTTTAATTCACGCCAGGGCATTATAAACTTTAGTGAAACACTTGGGGGTTCAAAATGCTCACCACACACCTAGATAAGTTCCTTAGGGGGTCTAGTTTCCAAAAAGGGGTCACTTGTGGGGGTTTCCACTGTTTAGGCACATGAGGGCTCTGCTAACGGATCATGACGCCCGCAGACCATTCCATCAAAGTCTGCATTCCAAAACGTCACTGCTTCCCTTCTGCGCCCTGCCATGCGCCCAAACAGTGGTTCCCCCAACATATGGGGTATCAGCGTACTCAGGACAAATTGGACAACAACTTTTGTGGTCCAATTTCTCCTGTTATCCTTGGGAAAATAAAAAATTGGGGACTAAAACATCATATTTGTGGAAATTTTTTTTTTTTTTTAATTCACGCCAGGGCATTATAAACTTTAGTGAAACACTTGGGGGTTCAAAATGCTCACCACACACTAGATAAGTTCCTTAGGGGTCTAGTTTCCAAAATGGGTCACTTGTGGGGTTTTCCACTGTTTAGGCACATCAGGGGCTCACAAACGCGACATGGCGTCCATTCTCAATTCCAGCCAATTTGGTTTGGAATAGTCAAACGGCACTCCTTCCCTGTTGAGCCCTGCCGTGCGCCCAAACAATGGTTCCCCCCACATATGGGGTATCAGCGTACTCAGGACAAGTTGGACAACAACTTTTGTGGTCCAATTTCTCCTCTTACCCTTGGGAAAATAAAATTGGGACTAAAACATCATGTGGGAAATTTTTTTTTTTACGCTAATAAATTGTGAACATGGGTTAATGTCACCACACACTAATAAGTTCCTTAGGGTCTAGTTTCCAAATGGTCACTGTGGGTTTCCACTGTTTAGGCACATCAGGCTCAACGCACATGGCGCCTTCAATTCCAGCATTTTGGTTTGGAAAGTCAATGCTCCTTCCTTTGAGCCTGCCGTGCGCCAAACATGGTTCCCCCACATATGGGTATCGTACTCGGACAAGTTGGACAAATTGTGTCCAATTTCTCTCTTACCTGGGAAAATAACAAATTGGGCTAAAAATCATGTTGTGGAAAATATGTTTTTTTTCTTCACGCTCACATATAACTTCGTGAAGCATTGGGGGTTAAAGTGCTCACCCATCTAGATAGTTCTTAGGGGTCTAGTTTCCAAAATGGGGTCACATGTGGGGGTTTCCACTGTTTAGGCACATCAGTGGCTCTCCAAACGCAACATGGTGTCCTTTCTCAATTCCAGCCAATTTTGGTTTGGAAAAGTCAAATGGCGCTCCTTCCATTTCGAGCCCTGCCGTGCGCCCAAACAGTGGTTCCCCCCCACATATGGGGTATCAGCGTACTCAGGACAAGTTGGACAACAACTTTTGTGGTCCAATTTCTCCTCTTACCCTTGGGAAAATAACAAATTGGGGACTAAAACATCATGCTTGTGGAAAAAATATGATTTTTTTTCTTCACGGCTCTACATTATAAACTTGCGTGAAGCACTTGGGGGTTCAAAGTGCTCATCTCACATCTAGATAAGTTCCTTAGGGGGTCTAGTTTCCAAAATGGGGTCACATGTTGGGGGTTTCCACTGTTTAAGCACATCAGTGGCTCTCCAAACGCAACATGGCGTCCTTTCTCAATTCCAGCCAATTTTGGTTTGGAAAAGTCAAATGGCGCTCCTTCCATTTCGAGCCCTGCCGTGCGCCCAAACAGTGGTTCCCCCCCACATATAGGGTATCGGCGTACTCAGGACAAGTTGGACAACAACTTTTGTGGTCCAATTTCTCCTCTTACCCTTGGGAAAATAACAAATTGGGGACTAAAACATCATGGTTGTGGAAAAAATATGATTTTTTTTCTTCACGGCTCTACATTATAAACTTGCGTGAAGCATTTGGGGGTTCAAAGTGCTCATCACACATCTAGATAAGTTCCTTAGGGGTCTAGTTTCCAAAATGGGGTCACATGTGGGGGATTTCCACTGTTTAGGCACATCAGTGGCTCTCCAAACGCAACATGGCGTCCTTTCTCAATTCCAGCCAATTTTTGTTTGGAAAAGTCAAATGGCGCTCATTCCATTTCGAGCCCTGCCGTGCGCCCAAACAGTGGTTTCCCCCACATATTGGGTATCAGCGTACTCAGGACAAGTTGGGCAACAACTTTTGTGGTCCAATCTCTCCTCTTACCTTGGGAAAATAACAAATTGGGGACTAAAACATCATGCTTGTGGAAAAAATATGATTTTTTTTTCTTCACGGCTCTACATTATAAACTTGCGTGAAGCACTTGGGGGTTCAAAGTGCTCACCACACATCTAGATAAGTTCCTTAGGGGGTCTAGTTTCCAAAATGGGGTCACATGTGGGGGGTTTCCACTGTTTAGGCACATCAGTGGCTCTCCAAACGCAACATGGCGTCCTTTCTCAATTCCAGCCAATTTTTGTTTGGAAAAGTCAAATGGCGCTCATTCCATTTCGAGCCCTGCCGTGCGCCCAAACAGTGGTTTCCCCCACATATTGGGTATCAGCGTACTCAGGACAAGTTGGGCAACAACTTTTGTGGTCCAATTTCTCCTCTTACCCTTGGGAAAATAACAAATTGGGGACTAAAACATCATGCTTGTGGAAAAAATATGATTTTTTTTCTTCACGGCTCTACATTATAAACTTGCGTGAAGCACTTGGGGGTTCAAAGTGCTCACCACACATCTAGATAAGTTCCTTAGGGGGTCTAGTTTCCAAAATGGGGTCACATGTGGGGGGTTTCCACTGTTTAGGCACATCAGGGAATCTCCAAACGCGACATGGCGTCCAATCTCAATTCCCACCAATTTTGGTTTGGGAAAGTCAAACGGCGCTCCTTCCATTCTAAGCCCTTCCGTGCACCCAAACAGTGGTTTTCCCCCACATATAGGGTATTGGCGTACTCAGGAGAAATGGCACAACAACTTTATCAGTCCATTTTCTCCTTTTTCCCTTGTGAAAAATAAAAAAAATGTTTGTAATAGATCATTTTTGTGACTAAAAAGTAAAATGTTCATTTTTTCCTTTCACATTGCTTCAGCTCCTGTGAAGCACCTGAAGGGTTAATAATCTTCTTGATTGTGGTTTTGAGTACCTTGAGGGGTGCAGTTTTTAGAATGGTGTCACTTTTGGGAATTTTCTACCATATAGATCCCTCAAAGTGACTTCAAATGTGAGGTGGTCCCTAAAAAAAATGGCTTTGTAAATTTTGTTGTAAAAATGAGAAATCGCTGGTCAACTTTTAACCCTTATAACTTCCTAACAAATAAAAATTTTGTTTCCAAAATTGTGCTGATGTAAAGCAGACATGTTAGAAATGTTATTTCTTAACTATTTTGTGTGACATATTTCTCTGTTTTAAGGGAATAAAAATTCAAAGTTTGAAAAATGCAAAATTTTCAAAATTTTCGCCATATTTGCATTTTTTTCAAAAATAAACGCAAGGTATATGGAAGAAATTTTACCACTAACGTGAAGTACAATATGTCACGAGAAAACAATCTCAGAATCGCGAATATCCGTTGAAGCGTTCCAGAGTTATAACCTCATAAAGAGACAGTGGTCAGAATTGTAAAAATTGGCCCGGTCATTAACGTGCAAACCACCCTTGGGGGTGAAGGGGTTAATACTAGATCAAGTATTTTCCTTGTTACGTGTCAATTAAAAATGTCTATACTCCAAACAAGAGAAAGATAACCTTTAGTACCATAAGATGATGATTTAACTTTAAAAATCAATATAAATAAAGAATTGACAAACATAAACGCATACATTAACATGTTGAAAAGCAATGCAAACCACCAAAAAAGATGGTTAAGGAATCTGCTATACGGTTGTAAATAAAAGCATACAAGTACATATCAGAATCCATTAATGATGGATAAGTAACAGTATGTACACCATTTTTATTGTATAGACAATGAATGTCTGACTTCAAAACATAATCAGCATTACAAGTTATCTGTGACATTCATAAAACGTTACATTTGCAGAATAATATCACTAAACAGTTTATAAAAATATATAAAATTTCCATCATGTAATACTGATAATATGTGCCAATAATCATTTATATTAACAAACATAACCTTTAAAAAGTGCATAGTGCATAGTGAAAATAGCTATTTATGCCTGACTGTGGACTTGCAAGCATGACAACGGATAGATAAGGTATATATAGATGAGACTGCATAGCCACAGATGGTGAATGGCGATGTAATACTGTACCTCAATAAAGTGTGCGTCACTACTACATCCTTTTTTTTATATAGCTTTATAAACAGGGTACGTGCATGTATGCTTGCGCCTTTGTTTGGATGCACAGACTGGCTTCCTGCTGTGACGCGTTGGGTATTGGAGCGTCTGTGCGTCTTATGACGCAGACTAACATTCACGTTGCGCATCGTTCATCATCGCAAGCGTACCGACAACACAAAGGCGTTGTCATGACTGCTTTACTCAGTAAACATGCACCTATGATGAAACATACACGCATGTGCCCTATTACATAAGAAGCTACAAGAAAAACGCGTGTGAGGTGTGACACAGCCGTTTTGTTAAGGTACAGTAATATATCGACATTGTACAGGTGTCGCTATTCAGTCTGATAACTAGATATCATTCACCTTTTCTATCAGTTGTCGTTGTTTTAGCACCACTTGCAGGTATATATTTTGCTATTGTGACTATGCACTATTGACTTTAACAAGGTAATGCATGATTTTTGTTACCGATTATCATGTTTACATGATGGACCTTTATGATATGGGCTGTTAATTTTCTAATTAAATATGTATTTTTTAAAATGACACAAATATAAGTAATGTTGACGAGGACTATTCCTACATCCATTGTTTGCACAATATTACAGGTGTACATCACGTCCCTTAATCAACAATGGATTATTATATTTACTTGTATGCTTTTATTTAAAAGCCAAGAACACTGAAGTCTAACCTTCGCACTGCAGCTGTTGTCAAAGTTCAACCCACATTATGCACTTCCAACATTGCAGCATTTGAGTCATGATGTGAGTTGGATTTGTCTAAGTTATGGAGTGACAAGGTTGACCATCAGTATCCTATAGCATAAGTAGGCTTTTGTGTTAGCATTTGTGTTCGACATGTGCATATCTGCAATAATATGTCACAATTATTTTGTTACAGATTTGTGACAAAGACTAATCATTTTATGGTTTTAAAGCTGACTTTTCACTTGTTTACAGCTTAGAAATCAGGGTGTAGCCTCATATCTATGTGTAGCACTAGCCACTTTGACATGTCATGTTTTTTTCACCATGTGTAGGTAGCTAGCAGTAATTTTTGCCGGACACAGCTGGGGAACAGCAGGCGTTACTGAACCCCACAAACACATCAGCAATTGTTTTCATCTGTGCATCCAACACTTCTGAGCAGCAACTGGCGGTGTTGAAGCCCAGGGTCAAGGAGGGTGTAGGCAGAGGCCTAGTATGAGATGTTGGAAGTTTAATTTGTAGTTAGCAGCAGTAATTTTTGCCAGACACACAGCAGGGGAACAGCAGGCGTTACTGAACCCCACAAACACATCAGCGATTGTTTTCATCTGTGCATCCAACACTTCTGAGCAGCAACTGGTGGTGTTGAAGCCCAGGGTTTAGGAGGGTTTTGAAATAAAATATTGAGTTATTGCCTTGTTACGTGGCCATTGCAAATGTATGTACTTCAAACAAGAATAAATGAAGTTTTACTAGGACAATAAAATGATGAATTTCAATTCCAAGAATAAAAATAAACACCCTGCAAATATAAACGCATATAAGCACATGGCAACAAGAAATGGAACAACACACCACCCAAAAATTATTTTACAAAATATAGTGTTGTAAATTTAAGAATAAAAGTCCATTTTTGTATTTAGGAATAATGCGTAAGGAACGCTATGTTAAACCATAACATAGTGAAGACAATGGATTTTGTAATAGTCACTCATCATCATCATTGCAATTTATATGTGACAGTCACACAGATTTCAATTATTTCACTTAAGAAAATTGTTACTTCGGACAGCATGTATGACATGTCATGTCCAGCATGGACTCATCAATGTGATGACGCAATAATGTACGATAAAAAAATAAACATTTAAAAAAACATTATGCATTGTCACAATTTAAGTGTGTGCCTGCAAGTGGAGGTGAAACAAAGGCTACGGATAGCAAAGGTATATTCTATGTCTGTATCAGACACTGGACAGCCTCTGATGGGTAATGGCAATGTTATACTGTACGTCAATAAAGTCTGCGGCTGCAATCATGCATTTTTTGCTTGTACAGTGTTGAAGAGGGTAAAAGCATGTCTGGTTGCGCAAGGCTTTATCCGTCAACACTACCTTCCTACTGTCACGGGTAGGGTAGCGTGTGTCTATTATATCTCTCTCTAAAATGTGACCTTACGCAGCGTTATTCTGCCCTAGGGATGCCAAAAATACGACAGCAGTAATCATTTACTGTATAATACTCGACCTATGAGCAAAAAAAAAAGCACGTTCCCTCTTTAACAATCTACAAGACTAACAAGCATGATGGTTGACGCTGCCTTTATTGAGGTACAGTATTAGATCGACATTGTCCATGAGTAACTATGCACTGTGATACCTATATACCATTATTAATTTATATCTGTTGTGGTTGTTTCACCAGCACTTGCAGGTATAACTACCTATTGTCAGTATGCATGATGCACTTTCTAGATGTAATAATTTATTATTGCGCATTATTACCAGGTTTAGATGCTGGCCATTTCATATATGGTGTGTGAAGTTACAGTTGGCATCAGTCTGTGTATTTTATTATGTCTGTCATAAATATAACTCGTGAGGATGATGATGATGATGTTTATGATTCGTACATCCATTGACTGCATTATCTTACAGGTACAGATAAAGTTCCTTAAAAAGCATTAATTGATAATTATGAAATGTACTTTTATGCATAAATTTCAAAAAGTGAACACTATGATTTAGTTTTTGTTACCATTTCTAATAGACATGTGCAGATATGCGCTGTGATGACAAATTATTATTTGTCCATATTTCTTATAAAAATTGAAAAATATTTAGACTTGAGAGTCCTCAGTGGTTGATACCTTTTAATGGCTAACTGAAAAGATGGTAACAAATTGCAAGCTTTCGAGACTACGCAGGTCTCTTCATCAGGCAAAGACTAAAACAAAAGCTGAAGAATCACATATTTATACACAAGAGGACACAGGAATAATGCAATAGGTAAGACATGTGACGTGAAGCAGAACTGTCATTATGGCAGAGGGATTAACATAAATATGACTAGTTCATAGATAAGGAGTGAAGGTTTTATTACCCTCTGATTGGGGTCTGGTATTGTGTTGTGATGACCCTAAAAGGTCAGGGAAGCAGATTCCTTAATTGTTGTAGAAAGACATAAAACTCTGGGATATATATTCATCCCAGCACTAAGAGTGTCAAAGGTCATCATAAGTTTATATTCCCAGACTTTTCTATCCTTCTCAGATTTGAAGTTAGATTTTAATACAAGTAATTCCATATCCGTCATGCTATGACCGGGCATACAAAAGTGTTTTGCCACAGGTAAATCCATTTCCTTTCTCTCATTGTGTACACAATGCTTAAACAATAAGAGAAAGGAGAATGGATTTACCTGTGGCAAAACACTTTTGTATGCCCGGTCATAGCATGACGGATATGGAATTACTTGTATTAAAATCTAACTTCAAATCTGAGAAGGATAGAAAAGTCTGGGAATATAAACTTATGATGACCTTTGACACTCTTAGTGCTGGGATGAATATATCCCAGAGTTTTATGTCTTTCTACAACAATTAAGGAATCTGCTTCCCTGACCTTTTAGGGTCATCACAACACAATACCAGACCCCAATCAGAGGGTAATAAAACCTTCACTCCTTATCTATGAACTAGTCATATTTATGTTAATCCCTCTGCCATAATGACAGTTCTGCTTCACGTCACATGTCTTACCTATTGCATTATTCCTGTGTCCTCTTGTGTATAAATATGTGATTCTTCAGCTTTTGTTTTAGTCTTTGCCTGATGAAGAGACCTGCATAGTCTCAAAAGCTTGCAATTTGTTACCATCTTTTCAGTTAGCCATTAAAAGGTATCAACCACTGAGGACTCCCAAGTCTAAATATTTTTCTATCTACTGGCTAACACAGTACGAAGATACACATCTTTCCTATTATAAAAATTGATCATTCTAGGCCTGGAAAACTTCAAACTTTCCTGTTTTAAGCATAACAATCAGGGTGACGGCTCTTCCCTATTTGGAGCATGTTCGACATGGGTTTTTCTGTGCATGTGTAGGGAACAGGAGACTTCTTGCCGGACACACAGCAGGGGAACAGCTGGCGTTACTGAACCCCACTAACACTATAGCTTGTGTATTGGTCTGTGGACACGACACTTCTGAGCAGCAACTGGCAGTGTTGTAGCCCAGGGAGTAGAGTTCAGGTGGTAGAAAGATGAACATAACAGGAGACATGGATAACGTTGCCAACCAGTTATTTAATCGGAAACCGGACAGGCAAATTCTGGCGAGATCCATGCCTTGTTCATTTTCAGAAAAGTAAGCCGGTCTACATTATCGGAGGATAGTCGCATGCGACGGTCTGTTAGTACACCACCTGCAGCACTAAAGACGCGCTCCGATAATACACTGGCAGCAGGGCAAGCCAGCACCTCCAATGCATACTTACTAAGCTCTGGCCATGTATCCAGCTTAGAGACCCAAAACTTGAATGGGGAAGAGCCATCTGGGAGTACACTGAGAGGGAAAGACATGTAGTCTGTCACCATCTTACGGAAATGTTGCCTCCTGCTGACTGGAGCCGTCTCGGATGGTGTAGACATTTGTGGCGCTGCCACAAAACTTCGCCACATTTGGAACATACTGGTCTTGCCCTGTGCAGAGGCGCTGCTTCTGCTCCCTCTTGTTGCAGAGCTGTCTCCACTGCCTCGACGCACAGAGCTGCTTTGTAAAGCAGTAGCAGCAGCAGTGCTCTCGGCTGGAATGGAGAACATTATGGATTGCACCAGTGTGTCTTGGTACTCCCGCATTTTACGCTCCCGGTTCAACGGTGTGATGAGGCTTTGTAAGTTGTCCCGGTAGCGAGGGTCTAGGAGGGTGTACACCCAATAATCAGACGTGGTGAGAATGTGGGCGATGCGGCGGTCGTTTCTCAGGCACTGCAGCATGAAATCAACCATGTGCTGCAGACTCCCAACTGGCCAAGAAACGATGTCCCCTGCAAGAGGCGTCATCTCTGCCTGCTCTGCATCACCCCACCCTCGCTCTACATACTGACTAGAGCTTTGTGTACCTCCCTCTGGAGCGATGTCTTCCTCCTCCATTGACTCCTCCTCATCCTCCTCACAAAGTGAGCCCTGCCCAGCCCTTTGTGAGGAACCACGTTGCGCTGACTGTCCAGAAGGTGATGGAATTTGTGACTCGTCATCCTCCACCTCTTCCAAAACCTCATCCCTTAGTGCTTGCAGTGTTTTTTGAAGCAGGCAGATAAGGGGGACAGTCAGGCTGACTAGTGCATTATCTGCACTCGCCATCCGCGTTGACTCATCAAACGCACGCAAAATGTGGCAGATGTCATTCATAGAGGCCCACTCAGTAGTGGTGAAGTGTGAACGGCGCAAATTGCGTGTTGATTGCGCCTGATGCAGCTGATACTCCATTACTGCTGGCTGCTGCTCACACAACCGCTCCAACATATGTAACGTGGAATTCCACCTGGTGGGTACGTCACATATGATGCGATGTTCAGGAAGGCGAAATCTGCGTTGCAGAGCTGCAATGCGCGATCTGGCCATGCTGGAACGTCGTAAGTGAGCGCACTCTAGGCGGACCTTGTGCAGCAGTGCATCAAGATCCGGATAGTCCCTCAAAAAACTCTGCACGACCAAGTTGAGCACATGTGCCAGACATGGTATGTGAGTGAGGTTGCCAAGGCCCAGAGCTGCCACCAGATTTCGGCCATTGTCACACACTACCAAGCCTGGCTGGAGATTCGCTGGCAAAAACCACACGTCGCTCTCCTGCTTGATGGCATTCCAGAGCTCCTGCACTGTGTGGCTTCGATTCCCCATGGAAATTAATTTCAGGACGGCCTGTTGACGTTTGGCCACGGCTGTGCTCATATCGGTCGCAACAGGTAAGCATTCACGGGTCCATGTGGAGGTAGACCGTGACGGCTCCTGCAGCGATGATTCTTAGGAACTGGAGTAGGAGGAGGAGTCAATGTGTACAGACTGGATTCCTGCAATCCTTGGAGTTGGCAGAACACGTACAGCGCCACTCGCAAGATCTGTACCCGGCTCCACAACATTGACCCAATGGGCAGTGAGGGAAAGGTATCGTCCCTGGCCATGGGTACTGGTCCACGCATCGGTGGTCAGGTGGACCTTGCTACTGACGGCGTTTAGTAGCGCATGTTTAATTTTTCCCTCAACATGCTTTTGCAGACCAGGGACGGCTTGCCTGCTGAAATAAAATCGGCTTGGCACATTGTATTGTGGGACTGCCAATGCCATTAAGTTACAGAAACTGTCAGTCTCCACCAGCCTGAATGACAGCATTTCAAGGGACAGGAGTTTTGCAATGCCAGCATTCAGAGCCTGTGCTCGTGGATGGTTTGCCGAGTATGGCCGTCTTTTATCCCATGCCTGTGCTACCGATGGCTGTTTTGTGGCCTGGGAGTGTGAGGATGACAGGGAACTTGCATCTGTGGGTGGAATAACACTGGGTCTCTGGACAACAGTGACAGAGGTTCTTCCATGGCGATCCTGTGAGGAAGCCGAACCAGCTGTGTGTGAGCTGGAGGAAGAGGCTCCAACACGAGCTGAAGATGTAGGTGCTGCTGTAGGTTGGCCTACATCTCCAGTGTGTCTTTGTAACTCAACCACGTGCTTTGTCCGCACATGTTTCCACATATTTGTGGTATTGAGGTTACTGACACTTTTACCTCTTTTTACTTTTTGATTACACAGCTGGCATTTGACATAGCAAATATCATCTGCAAGTGTGTCAAAAAAGGACCACGCAGTGCAAGTCCTGGGAGCGCCCGTTTTGGCTTTTGGAAGAGAACTGCTCCGAACGGGTGCCAAACTGGAGGCTACAAGCAACTGAGTCTGCAGCCTACCTCTCCCTCCTGTTTGGACCGTTGGGGCAATCTCTTCCTCAGAGCTGCTCCCACCACCTTCCTGTTCCTCACGCCATGTTGGGTCTTGGACCTCATCATCTCCACTACCCTCTTTCAACACCTGCTGCTGTTGGGTGGTCTGGCCAGCACCATGCTCAACAGAAACTGGCACCTGAGTCTCATCATCATCAGATGCGTTCTGCGGTGTGCTGACCATCGGCACTGGCTCACCCGCCTCTTCAGATTCAGAGAGACACAGCTGTTGCGCATCACTGCATACTCCCTCTTCTTCACATTCCAGAATGCTGCTTGGTTGGGCCCCTGTTTGCAAGCCAACAGATTCTGAGAACAGAAGCAGAGACTCAGCTGGCTCCTGTACAGAGCTCTCTGACTGCCTGGGCAATTTGGCAGGCGGTGAAGAGACAGATGGTTGTTCAACAGTGCTGTGGTCCTGAGAGGAGGTGGAAGCAATTGAAGTCGATGCATTGGCTGCCATCCAACCAACAACGGCTTCAATTTGTTCTTCCCGCAGCAGGGGGGTACGCCGAGCTCCTACAAAAGTGCGCATAAAGGAACGCTCACGGGGAAAACTGGAGGATGCTGTGTCACTGGGGGCGGCAGCAGCCACAGAATCCCCACGTCCTCTCCCTGCTGAAACTCCACGGCCACGACCATGTGCCTTACTCCCTGCCTTCTTCATCTTGGTAGATTGATAAAGAAAGTCAGAAAAGTTATAAGGCCTAAGTGTGGTTATTCCTCAGAGACTGCAGTGAAGACTGCAGACAACTGTTCAGTAGCTGTGAAAGGCCCCTTTGTGTACTTCTATAGTGTTTGCAACCAATGTATTGTATACGGATGGAAGCGCGTCACACTAATAGATTTGAGTTTTTGAAATAGAATGGAGCAGCACCAATTAGAGAAAAATGTCAAGGATGAGGCAGTGACACACGCTCAGCAGACTCCAACAGCAGTGGTTGAAGAACTAACTGTAGCGTGATCTGCACTCAAAAAATCAAAACCTCACAGGCTACAGTGAACACTGCACACAACTGTTCACTAGCTGTGAAAGGCTCCTTTGTGTACTTCTATAGTGTTTGCAACCAATGTATTGTATACGGATGGAAGCGCGTCACACTAATAGATTTGAGTTTTTTGAAATAGAATGGAGCAGCACCAATTAGAGAAAAATGTCAAGGATGAGGCAGTGACACACGCTCAGCAGACTACAACCAGCAGTGGTTGAAGAACTAACTGTAGCGTGATCTGCACTCAAAAAATCAAAACCTCACAGACTACAGTGAACACTGCACACAACTGTTCACTAGCTGTGAAAGGCTCCTTTTTGTACTTCTATAGTGTTTGCAACCAATGTATTGTATACGGATGGAAGCGCCTCACATTAATAGATTTGAGTTTTTTGAAATAGAATGGAGCAGCACCAATTAGAGAAAAATGTCAAGGATGAGGCAGTGACACACGCTCAGCAGACTACAACCAGCAGTGGTTGAAGAACTAACTGGAGCGTGATCTGCACTCAAAAAATCAAAACCTCACAGGCTACAGTGAACACTGCACACAACTGTTCACTATCTGTAAAAGGCTCCTTTGTGTACTTCTATAGTGTTTGCAACCAATGTATTGTATACAGATGGAAGCGAGTCACACTAATAGATTTGAGTTTTTTTAAATAGAATGGAGCAGCACCAATTAGAGAAAAATGTCAAGGATGAGGCAGTGACACACGCTCAGCAGACTACAACCAGCAGTGGTTGAAGAACTAACTGTAGCGTGATCTGCACTCAAAAAATCAAAACCTCACAGGCTACAGTGAACACTGCACACAACTGTTCACTAGCTGTGAAAGGCTCCTTTGTGTACTTCTATAGTGTTTGCAACCAATGTATTGTATACGGATGGAAGCGCGTCACACTAATAGATTTGAGTTTTTTGAAATAGAATGGAGCAGCACCAATTAGAGAAAAATGTCAAGGATGAGGCAGTGACACACGCTCAGCAGACTACAACCAGCAGTGGTTGAAGAACTAACTGTAGCGTGATCTGCACTCAAAAAATCAAAACCTCACAGGCTACAGTGAACACTGCACACAACTGTTCACTAGCTGTGGAAAGGCTCCTTTGTGTACTTCTATAGTGTTTGCAACCAATGTATTGTATACGGATGGAAGCGCGTCACACTAATAGATTTGAGTTTTTTTGAAATAGAATGGAGCAGCACCAATTAGAGAAAAAATGTCAAGGATGAGGCAGTGACACACGCTCAGCAGACTACAACCAGCAGTGGTTGAAGAACTAACTGTAGCGTGATCTGCACTAAAAAATCAAAACCTCACAGCTACAGTGAACACTGCACACAACTGTTCACTAGCTGTGGAAGGCTCCTTTGTGTACTTCTATAGTGTTTGCAACCAATGTATTGTATACGGATGGAAGCGCGTCACACTAATAGATTTGAGTTTTTTAAATAGAATGGAGCAGCACCAATTAGAGAAAAATGTCAAGGATGAGGCAGTGACACACGCTCAGCAGACTACAACCAGCAGTGGTTGAAGAACTAACTGTAGGTGATCTGCACTCAAAAAATCAAAACCTCACAGCTACAGTGAACACTGCACACAACTGTTCACTAGCTGTGAAAGGCTCCTTTGTGTACTTCTATAGTGTTTGCAACCAATGTATTGTATACGGATGGAAGCGCCTCACATTAATAGATTTGAGTTTTTTGAAATAGAATGGAGCAGCACCAATTAGAGAAAAATGTCAAGGATGAGGCAGTGACACACGCTCAGCAGACTACAACCAGCAGTGGTTGAAGAACTAACTGGAGCGTGATCTGCACTCAAAAAATCAAAACCTCACAGGCTACAGTGAACACTGCACACAACTGTTCACTATCTGTAAAAGGCTCCTTTGTGTACTTCTATAGTGTTTGCAACCAATGTATTGTATACAGATGGAAGCGAGTCACATTAATAGATTTGAGTTTTTTTAAATAGAATAGAGCAGCACCAATTAGAGAAAAATGTCAAGGATGAGGCAGTGACACATGCTCAGCAGACTACAACCAGCAGTGGTTGAAGAACTAACTGTTGCGTGATCTGCACTCAAAAAATCAAAACCTCACAGGCTACAGTGTACACTGCACACAACTGTTCACTAGCTGTGAAAGGCTCCTTTGTGTACTTCTATAGTGTTTACAACCAATGTATTGTATACGGATGGAAGCGCGTCACACTAATAGATCACTGTTAATTTCAATTGAATAGAGCAGCAACAATTCCACAAAATAAAAAAAAAAAAGAGTCAGTGAGTGACACATGCAGATGACTACAAACAGAGTTGGATGCAGAGCAAACTGCAGCGTCACCTGCACTCACACACACACCTTGCACAGAGCTGTGAAAACAACACTGCAAGGAAAAAGGATGATTTACAAAGCGGTTTCTCAAATAGCCTGCCTACAGAACAATTCACAAAAACGCTATATGTAACTGTCCCTCAGAGTCAGCAGAGCAGCGTTCTGTCCCTAACTGAATTCACAGCACAGTGAAGCTAAAATGGCGGCGGCGCCTTTTATAGTGCATTCTGACATCATTTCAGCAGCCAATCACAGCCATGCCATTAGTTAACATGACCGCAGCATTACAGGATGTGCCCACACTTCTTAGGATTCCTCATTGGCTGAATAAAATCACACTGCCTCTCAAAGAATTATGGGAACTTCCGATTCCGGTATACGATATAGGAAAAGTATCGGAACTAAGTATCGGAATTCCGATACAGCGAATATCGGCCGATACCCGATACTTGCGGTATCGGAATGCTCAACACTAGTTATGGCATGAGAGAATAACATTTAGTATCATGTGACCAGGCAGCTGTCATGACAATAATCGCTCATGAGAATAGTGCCTTATGTAGTCACTGTGGCCAAAGAATATAAAGAAGCAATGCGGTTGTCATGGAGATATCCGTTTGTAAGAATAGTGCCTTATAAAGTTACCGCCGACAATAACATGAAGCAGCCATAAATTATATAGGAACTGATGAGACAAAGTTCTTTATCGTTTGCATCCTGCGGTATGGACATTGTATATACGCTACCATAAGATCTGGCATAAATTAACAGCATGTAGTGGAGAGTCCTCAGTGGTTGATACCTTTTAATGGCTAACTGAAAAGATGGTAACAAATTTCAAGCTTTCGAGACTACTCAGGTCTCTTCATCAGGCTAAACTAATACAAAATCTGAAGAATCACATATTTATACACAGCACAGAAAAAATGCAATAGATAAGACAAGTGACGTAAAGCAGAACTGTCATTATGGGAGACAGAGATGAACATAAATATTGGAACAGTTCATAGATAAGGAGTGTGAAAGTTTTATTGCCCTCTGATTGAGGTCTGGTAATGTTTTGTGATGTTTTCACAGGGTCTTTGGAGTAAATTCCTCAATTGATGTAAAATGCCATAAAACCGTGTGACAGGTTCATTCCAGCATTAAGAGTGTCAAAGGTCACCATCAGTTTGTATTTGCAAACTCTTCTATGTCTCTGAGATGTGAAGCTACCTTTCAATACAAGTAATTTCATATCCCACATGCTATGACCAGGGGAAGAAAAATGTTTTGCCACATTTTGCATGTTTGTCCTATAGCTGGACATTTGTTCAGGTGATGAGTGAAGTCTTGTCCACATCTATAGCATTTCTTCTGTTTCTGGGCTTGCTTGTTTTGTGCACTTTTATGTTTAAGATTATGCACATGTACATTATCCCCATTCTCCATTGCGGTGGCCTGATGATCTGCTATCTTTATGCCTTATGTTATTAGACGAGCAGGTGACAATTACTTGAGTTAGGATTTCATCATCTACATCTGTAAAAGCACATCCATGTGCTAGCTCTTTTAGCCTTGTGACATAGTTGTCTATGGATTCTTCTGGAAGCTTCTTAGCAATCCTAAACTTCTATCTTTCATATCTGATGTTCTGTTTGGGGTTTAAGTAGTCAGTGAGAGCTTTGGTGCAGTTACTGTACGTGTTGGTCTCTGCTGCAGGTAATGTACTGTATATGTCATAGACTCCTGTGCCTGCGCAGTGCAGGAACATGGCTCTCTTTCTTTTCTCCTCTTTTATGTCCACAGCTTCTAGGAAGTTCTCAAACCAGTTCAGCCATTTTCTCCAGTTATGAGAGAGATTAATGACATCAGTCATATCAAACTGTGGGAACGTGTGCAAGTAGTCAGCCATGGTGGAGTCTCTCAGTGGCGCTGGCTTGTGAAGCGGTAAAGCAGGGGTTAGCACTCACAGCAGCAGGTGATCGCATCCCATCCTTGTCGCTAGTTGTAATGTCCACACGGTATAAGGAATTCAAGAGAGAACGCTTTAACTGTATTTTATTCTTCTCCTTCTTCCTCCAGCACACAGCATAACATTTCTCCTCATCAGGCTAAAACTGAAACTGAAACTCCCCTCCCCCACTTCCTGTCTATATCTTTCAGGTCACAAGACTTCCTTTCTTTAAGAGACAGGTCAAAATACTATACATCACAGTAGAGTTTCAAAATAATATAAAACCTTGGGGAGTAAAGACATCTTAATTGAGGCTATACAGCCTGTAAGAAACAGTGAAAGCAGCTTCTATTTATCCAATAATTTTCTCAAATCAAAAATAACAGCAGGAAATTGCAAGAATATGGTGTATTATATGAAGAGGACAATTGAACCTTCAGATACTTGATAGCGTCAGGCTTCCATCTAAACTTGAAATTTAATTTTAAAAGATCCCAAACATCCGAAGGAACATTCAATGGCATGGCTTCCATTTTAGAATTTTAATACCTCCATAAGATTAGGTAAAGTAGTGTGTATGTTGGTATGGGTCAAAAGCACATAATCTGCAACCAATGATATCTTGAAAACTTTATTTCTGACCTCAACTCCTGAAATATTAGGATTTTGTCAAATCATAGCAGCTAAAGGCTCTATGCCCATAAATTTTTAATAGGATTGAGATCAGGGCTTTGTGATGATTACTCCAAAACTTTGATTTTGCTATCCTTAAGCCATTTTGTTACCATTTCGGCAGTATGATTCGGGTCATTGTCCATTTGGAGGACCCGTTTCCTCCCAAGTTTTAACTTCCTGGCTGATGTCTTGAGATGTTGCTTCAGTATTGCCACATAATCTTCTTTTCTCATGAAGTCATGTCTTTTGTGACGTGCACCAGTCCCTCCTGCAGCAAAACAAGCTCACAACATGATGCTGCCACCCCCGTGTTTTAAGGTTGGGATTGTGTTCTTAGGCTTTCAAGCTTCTCCCTTTTTCCTCCAAACGTAATGATGGTCATTATGCCCAAAAAGTAAAATTTTAGTGTCATCAGACCACAGGACATGTCTCCAAAAATTAAGTTATTTGTTCCTGTATGCATTGGCTTTTTTATGCTTCTTTTGGAGTAATGGCTTCTCCCTGGCAGAGTGGCCTTTCATCCCATGTTGATACAGTACTCGTTTCACTGTAGATATTGACACAATCTTACCAGCTTCCACCATCATCTTCACAAGGTCTTTTGTTTTTGTCCTTGGGTTGATATGCACATTCCCATCTTGTTTGTACTTGCATTTATTTGTTTGGACAGATGAACGAAGCACATTCAGGTATTTTGAAATTGCACCCAAGGATGAGCCAGATTTGTGCAAGTCCACAATTCTCTTTCTGATATCTAGGCTGATCACTTAAGACTGTCCCATGATGCTACACAAAGAAGCAACGTGTTTCAGGGGTACATTAAATTACATCCACAGGTGTGTCTCTAATTAACTCAGATGCTGCAAAAATGCTTCCAAACACATGACATCATCATATGGGCAGTCCAGAATTGTTTAAGGGCATAGTAATCTTAGCGTATGTAAACTTTTGACTTTGCAGTAAGTAATAAAAATGCCTTAAAACATTCCCTCTCATTATTCTGGCATTTGGCAAATATTAATAATTATGGTAATCCTAATTGACCTAAAATGGGAAAGGTTTATTCTGATTTCACGTCAGATATTGAGAAAAAACATGCATATGTGTCTTTTTATGTAGTGCATGTAAACTTCTGGTTTCAACTGTAAATATATATATATATATATATATATATATATATACTGTATATATATATATATATATATATATATAATTAGAATTTCATAAAATCATCACATCAAGTTAATAAATAAATATGAATCATTTTGAATCATTTCATTCAATGAATGTAATAATGGTGGAAGGTGGAATGATGTGAATGTGCAAAATAACTGCATGGATAAAGTGAGGGAGTATATGACATTGTATCTCAACTTTGAAAAAATCTATAAAAAAGTTATTTTTATTTAAAATGAAATATGAAACAAGACGAATCCTCCAGAATGTTATAAATATGGTAAGTTCATAAGTGGATGGGATACATCAACATATCCCGATATCATCAAGGAAACATAAATGAGCAAAAAGTACTGAAGGGTTATTCTCAAGTTGTCTTTTGATCAACTCCATAGCTATATAGTTCCTCACTTCCTGGTTTCTGTATAAGGTGGAAGCTGAAAATGGCATATCTACAGGAAAATCTGTGTTCCCTAATCTTTACATCTCGATCTACACTCACTGTCTGAATCCTTCCTCCCTCTTACAGACATAAGTTCCCTACACAATGCGGATGCCGCTGCCGCTCTATATAACATCACAATAGCTGTAGCTTCTGAATCAGTAGCCCCTCTCACAAATACCAAAGCTCCCAAAATCAACAGACAGCTCTGGCACACCAGGATGACCAAAGAACTGAGGCAAGCTTCCAGGGCTGCTGAGCGGAGATGGAAAAGATCCCACTCCAATGAGGACTTCATCACGTTTAAATAGTCCCTCATTACTTTCAAGGCCACACTTGCTGCAGCAAAACAAACCTACTTCTCATCTCTCATATCCTCCCTGTCTCACAAACCTAAACAGTTATTCAACCTTCAATTCTCTTTCTCCCAGCACCTCTTCCCTCCCCCTCATCTCAGCTGAAGACTTTGCCTCATTTTTCAAGGAGAAGATTGATAACATCAGACACAGTTTTGTTCAACAACCCCCCAGAGCCCTCGTTCCTAACTGCCTGCCCTCCTCCTCCAAAACCAACTTCTCCACCATTACAGAAGATCGACTCTCCACTCTAATCTGAAGATCACATCTCACTACCTGTGCACTTGACCCGATCCCATCCCACTTCATCCCAAACCTCACCACAGTCTTCATCCCAACCCTAACCCATCTCTTCTAGAAACTAGAACAATGTGGGAAGGGAAGCAAATGTGGGAAGAGAAGCAAAACGCCAGAAAAAGCCATACACCTGACAAATACTATTGATAATTCTGCTATTAGAAGTGAAAGGGAAGAACAAAGAAAAAAAAAACCTAAATATTAAAAATATTGAAGAAAAAGAAACCAATCACAAACCAAAATGTTTCTATACGAATGCACAAAGCATGGGCAACAAACAAGGAGAACTGGAACTACTAACGCAGGAAAATAAATATGATGTCATTGGAATCACTGAAACTTGGTGGGACGATACACATGATTGGAATACAAGGCTAGAAAGACACAACTTATTTTCAAGAAATAGACTTGATAAAAGAGGAGGAGGTGTCGCATTGTATGTTAGAAAAGCGTATATCTGCATAGAGATTGAAGCTTCAGAGACTGGGAGTTCTGTGGAAACTGTTTGGGTAAGAATACAAGGACAGAACAATGGAAAGGACATCATTGTAGGCATTTACTATAGTCCGCCTGTGCAAGCTGAAGATATGGATGAACTCTTTATGCATCAAATGGCCAAGTTCTCAAAAAAATATGACATAGTTGTCATGGGGGATTTCAACTATCCAGAAATTTGTTTGGAATCTCTCTCAGGCAAAACTAACAGGTCAAGGAAATTCTTATCCTCTCTTGCTGACAACTTTATCTTCCAAAAGGTAAGGGAGAAACAAGGGGATTTGCTACCTTGGTTCTAATCCTTATAAACAGGGAGGAAATGGTTGAGGAGGTAAGAGTGGCTGGGACACTAGGATCTAGCGACCATGCTATTTTAGAATTTTGGATAACTAGAGGAGGAAGACCTGTGAAGACTCAGACGTCAAGGTTAGATTTCAGAAAGGCAAATTTTAAGGGACTCAGAAAGAGAATTGGAGGGATCCAATGGCTGCATATCCTTAAGGACATAAATGTTCAGGAAGGATGGGAAATCTTGAAAAATGAGATTCTCAAAGCACAATCGTTAACAATTCCGAAAAGAGGGAAGAATCGGAAGCATTTAAGGAAACCAGGATGGATGAACACAGAACTTAAACACATGCTGAAAAGGAAGAAAGAAATGTTTATCAAATGGAAAGAGGAAGGCATATCTAGAGAAGAATATAATGCTGTTTGCAGAACCTGCAGGGCACAAATCAGATTATCTAAAGCTGACAATGAATTAAGGCTTGCAAGAGACGTCAAAAGCTACAAAAAAGGATTTTGGGGATATGTCAAAAGTAAAAGAAAAGTCAAAGATGCTGTAGGATTTTTACAGGATGAAAATGATGAAATGGTAAGACGGATGTTGAGAATGCTGAACTTTTAAAATCCTATTTTGCATCTGTTTTCTCTCAGAAAGGAAATGCAACATCAACTGATCCTCACTGTCCTATTAAGAGAATAGAAGAATCCAGGATATCTATAAACAGAGAAATAGTGAGGAAACACTTAACTAACATAAATGAATTCAAGTCTCCAGGTCCAGATGAATTACACCCCAGAGTACTGAAGGAGATAGAAGAAAAGTTCTTGAACTACTCTCCATAATCTTTGAAAATTCTTGGAGAACAGGAGAAGTCCCAGAAGACTGGAGAAGAGCAAATGTTGTTCCTATCTTCAAAAAGGGGAAGAAGGTGGACCCAGGGAACTATAGGCCGGTGAGTCTTACTTCTATACCAGGAAAGATCTTTGAACAAATTATTAAACAACATGTATGTAAGTACCTGGATAAGAATGAAGTGATTAAACAGAGTCAGCATGGGTTTGTAACTAATAAGTCATGTCAGACAAATTTAATTTCCCTCTATGACAGAATCACTGAGTGGGTGGATCAGTGAAATGCTGTAGATATAGTATATCTTGACTTCAGCAAAGTATTTGACAAAGTATCTCACACAATCCTTATTGAAAAAAATGACTAAGTATGGAATGGAAAAGGCAACTGTTAGGTGGATTCATAACTGGCTTAGTGATCGGTCCCAAATTGTGGTCATAAATGGCTGCACATCCAGTTGGAAGAATGTCTCAAATGGGGTACCACAGGGCTCTGTCCTGGGCCCTGTATTGTTCAACATCTTTATCAATGATTTAGATGAAGGAATTGAGGGTAAGCTGATTAAATTTGCTGATGACACAAAGCTAGGAGGGATAGCTAATACTAGAGAAGAGAGAGGATTCAAAAAGATATAAATAAACTGGAGCAGTGGGCAGCAACTAACAGAATGGCTTTTAAGAAGGAAAAATGCAAAGTACTACATCTGGCAATAGAAATGAAAAAAAGCATATGCAGAATGGGAGGAATAGGGCTAAGCAACAGCACATGTGAAAAAGACTTGGGTATACTAATAGATCACAGACTGAACATGAGTCAACAGTGTGATGCAGCAACAAAAAAGGCAAATACAATTCTAGGATGTATTAACAGAAGCATACAGTCTAGATCATGTGAAGTCATTATTGCCCTCTACTCCTCTTTGGTCAGACCTCATCTGGAATACTGTGTCCAGTTTTGGGCACCACATTTTGAAAAAGACATCAACAAACTGGAGCAAGTTCAGAGAAGAGCGACCAGAATGGTGACCGGTCTGCAAGCCATGTCCTATGAGGAACGGTTGCAGGATTTGGGAATGTTTAGCTTGCAAAAGAGAAGACTGAGAGGAGACTTAATAGCTGTATACAAATATCTCAAGGGCTGTCACATTGTAGAAGGATCATCTTTATTCTCATTTGCACAAGGAAACACTAGAAGCAATGGAATGAAACTGAATGGGAGGAGACACAGATTAGATATTAGAAAAAACTTTTTGACAGAGTGATCAGTGAGTGGGACAGGCTGCCACGAGAGGTGGTGAGTTCTCCTTCTAAAGAAGTCTTCAAACAGAGGCTGGACTGATATCTGTCTGGGATGATTTAGTGAATCCTGCTTTGAGCAGGGCGTTGGACCAGATGGCCCAGGAGGTCCCTTCCAACTCTACCATTCTATGATTCTATAATTTTTCAACCTATCACTAACAACTGGTGCTTTCCCCTCAAGCTTTAAACATGCCTCAATCACACCTATCCTCAAAAAGACCTCTCTTGACCCATCCTCTGTATCCAGCTGTCGCCCTCTATCACTTCTCCCCTATGCCTCAAAACTACAGGAACAACATGTCCATCTTGAACTGTCCTCCCACCTCTCTTCTTGCTCCCTCCTTGATCACTTACAATCTGGCTTCCGGCCACACCATTTCACTGAAACTGCCCTAACTAAGGTCACCAATGATCTATTAACCGCCAAGGCCAAGCAACACTACTCTGTCCTCCTCCTCCTGGACCTGTCCTCTGCCTTTGACACAGTGAACCATTCCCTATTACTACAGACCCTCTCATCTCTTGGTATCACAGACTTGGCCCTATCTTGGATCACGTCATACCTAGCAGACAGGACATTCAGCGTCTCCCACTCGCACATCACCTCCTCACCGCGCCCCCTATCTGTCGGAGTCTCGCAAGGTTCAGTCCTAGGGCCCCTGCTCTTCTCCATTTACACCTTCGGCTTCTGACAGCTCATAGAATCTCACGGCTTTGAGTATCACCTCTATGCTGATGACACACAGATCTACATCTCTGGACCAGATATCACCTCCCTACTAAACAGAATCCCTCAATCTCTGTCCGCTATTTCATACTTCTTCTCCGCTAGATTTCTTAAACTTAATATGGACAAAACAGACTTCATCATCCTTCCCCCATCTCATGCGACCCCCCAATGGACCTATCCACTAAAGTAAACGGCTGCCCACTCTCTCCAGTCCCACCAGCTCGCTGCCTCTGGGTTATCCTTGACACTGATCTCTGTTTGAAACCACATATCCAAGCCCTTTCCACTTCCTGCCGACTTCAACTCAAAAATATTTCATCCATACATTCCTCAACCAAGAATCTGCAAAAACCCTAGTCCATGCCCTCGTCATCTCCCACCTTGATTATTACTGCAACCTCCTGCACTGTGGCCTCCCCTCTAACACTCTCGCACCTCTCCAATCTATTCTAAACTCTACTGCCCGACTAATCCACCTGTCCAACCGCTATTCCCGGGCCTCTCCCCTCTGTCAATCCCTGCACTGGCTCCCCATTATCCAAAGACTCCAGTTCAAAACCCTAATCATGACATACAAAGCCATCCACAACCTGAGTCCTCCATACATCTGTGACCTCGTCTCCCAGTACTTACCTGCACGTAACCTCCGATCCTCACAAGATCTCCTTCTCTCCTCCCCTCTTATCTCCTCTTCCCACAATCGCATACAAGATTTCTCCCTCGCATCCCCCCTACTCTGGAACTCTCTACCACAACATATCAGACTCTTGCCTACCATGGAAACCTTCAAAAAGAACCTGAAGACTTACCTCTTCCGACAAGCCTACAACCTGCAGAAACCACATATCCACCAAACCGCTGCACGACCAGCTCTACTCTCGCCTACTGTATCCTCACTCATCCCTTGTAGATTGTGAGCCCTCGCGGGCAGGGTACTCTCTCATCCTGTACCAGTCGTGACTTGTATTGTTTAAGATTACTGTACTTGAATTTATTATGTACACCCCTCCTCACATGTAAAGCACCATGGAATAAATGGCGCTATAATAATAAATAATAATAATAATAATTATTGGTACAGCTTTTGCACAGTGACTGGATGCTGCCCATATATCTGACCAGGAGAACTCCTGCAAAGTCAAAATGTCTCTGTGTGCCTGGCCCCTTTGCACAGGAGGTCTGAAACTTAAAAATTGTTTTTAAAATGATTAAACTCAAATCTTTTGTATGTTTTACATTAAATTTTCTGTCAAGAAAGATCAATTTTTTCCCAAAATATGAAGAATTTTTTTATACGGGGAAATTGGCATATTAACAGGAAAAAAATAGATCCCTAGTTGGTGAAACTATTGCACAGTGGACGGGATTGATCCAGAAGAAGGCAAAAACCCCATGATGTTGATCCCTAAAATGGGACAAATAGCATCTACATAACAAATTTCAGCCTCAGAGCATGGGGAACAGTACCCCCACATAAGATTACACTAAATTTCAGCCACAGAGCATGGATTATGATACCCAAATGTTAAAAAATGTATGCTACAGTACTGTGTGTACTGCAAATGCATATGGGGAAAACATAGCAGGTTCCGAATCAAAAAGAGTTTACCTTGAAAAAATAATTGTTCAAAGCAGGCAACCACGCCAAAATTAGGGCCTTTAGCACCAGTCTGGATTAGACAATTATGCAACCTTTTTTGGGGGGCCTTAAAATTTCATCCATAGAGTATGGTGCACAATCACCCACAGAAAAAGTTTAAAAAATTCAGCCTCAGAGCATGGGGAACCATACCCCCACATAAGATTATAGTAAATTTCACCCACAGAGCATATTTTCACATTTCCCTGAGAAAGCTAATTAAAGATTTCACACCCAGTTTCACAGTGGCCCCACAACTCAAAAATGTTTGTTCCAGTAACATATGTTACCAATGCCGGCGATGAAAAGCTGGCAGTATGATCTTGGATCGAGCTGGGGGTCTGCAGTGAGGCTTGCTGCTGGCATTACAGTAAAAAGCTGATAATACATTTCACCCACAGAGCATGGGCCAGAGTACCCCATAGAATCTTCTTAAAATTTTCACCAACAGAGCATGGTCCAGTGTACCCTCACAGAATCTTATTAAAAAATTTGCTCACAAAGCATATTTTCACATTCCCCCCAAATCCAAAATGTCACCTCTAGTAGCGCACAAGCAGCAGCAGGAGATAATAAGCTTGTACTTTGATTCAGGATACAGCTGTCAATGTCCTGCAAAGCTTGCTACTGCCAGTCTCAGCCCCTTTGCCATGGAACACCTTCCCAATGCTCTTGCTTTAGGGTCCCGGTGGCCTGAAGTGTTTCCCCTCAAAAAATTAGTGTTCAAAACAAGCAACCAGGCCTGAATACTTCAGCTAAAGATAATGGAATTGTACTCCATTTCTAGTTTCTTGTTTGTTCAAACATGATTAAGAGGGGATCAGGTGGAACAGGTGCTCAGGGAGAACTAACTTGGCTTTAAAATGTGACTCTTTCCTCCTTATACATTCCTGATGATAGATCCTCCTGTGACTGGGCACTATCTTCTCCCTTGAAAAAGATAGTTCATTTACCAGTCTCTCAGTCTTACGACACACTTATTGTCCTGCCTCTCTAAACTTCATGAACAGAGACTTCCTGCTTCTTGCTCAAGCCAACACACAGCAAGCAGCAGGGGAGAAATGGACTAGTCCAAGTGCACAAAAATTAGAGGGAGCTTTGTCTCTAAAAGTCTCAGTGTAAGTTAGTTCTTGGCAGGGGTTGACCCCCTAGACATGGTTCCACATTTCACCCACAGAAGCTGACAAGTGCTAAAAAATTTCACCCATGGAGCATGTGTTCACATTTCCAGACAATGGGGCAGAGTAGCCCCAGAGAGGGGTAAAGGCACACAGCGGCTTAGAGGCACAGTACTCCCACAGATATGTGTTAAGGGCTCATTTACACATCAGTATTTTTGATCAGTATTTCATCATTATTTGTATGCCAAAACCAGGAGTGTCTCCAAAACACAGAACAGGTGTCAGTCTTTCAATTATAGATTTTCTCTATAAGGTCCACTCCTGGTTTTGGCATACAAACACTGATGAAAAATACTGACGTGTGAATGAGGCCTTAAGAATATACACAGTGTCTTTTTCCAAATACTCCCACAGATATGGGTTAAAGAATACACACAGCTGCTTTTGGCACAGTACTATCATATACATGGTTGCATAAAAGTAAAAAAAAATGTTTAGACGCACATCATTCCCACTGACACAATTGAAGATTATTAAAACTTTTGATTATGCATGATACTACCACATTCACGGGTGCAGACAACACTAGTACAGTCATGGCCAAAAGTTTTGAGAATGACACAAATATTAATTTTTACAAAGTCTACTGCTTCACTTTTTCTAATGGCAATTTGCATATACTCCAGAATGTTATAAAGAGTGATCAGCTTAACAGCAATTACTTGCAAAGTTAATATTTGGCTAGAAAATGAACTTTATCCCCCAAAACACATTTCAACATCATTGCAGCCTTGCCTTAAAAGGACCAGCTAACCTCTTTTCAGTGATTGCTCCATTAACACAGGTGTGGGTGTTGATGAGGACATGGCTGGAGATCAATATGTCATGATTAAGTAAGAATGACACCACTGGACACTTTAAAAGGAGGCTGGTGCTTGGCATCATTGTTTCTCCTCTGTTAACCATGGTTATCTCTAAAGAAACACGTGCAGTCATCATTGCAATGCACAAAAATGGCCTAACAGGGAAGAGTATTGCAGCTAGAAAGATTGCACCTCAGTCAACAATCTATCGCATCATCAAGAACTTCAAGGAGAGATGTTCCATTGTTGCCAAAAAGGCTTCAGGGCTCCCAAGAAAGACCAGCAAGTGCCAGGACAGTCTCTTAAAAGTGTTTCAGCTGCGGGATCGGGCTACCAGCAGTGCAGAGCTTGCTCAGGAATGGCAGCAGGCAGGTGTGAGTGCATTTGCACGCACTGTGAGGAGGAGACTCTTGGAGCAAGGCCTGGTTTCAAGAGGGCAGCAAAGAAGCCACTTCTCTCCAGAAAAAACATCATGGACAGACTGATATTCTGCAAAAGGTACAGGCAGTGGACTGCTGAGGACTGGGGTAAAGTTATTTTCTCTGATGAATCCCCTTTTCGATTGTTTGGGACATCAGGAAAACGCCTCATTCGGAGAAGACAAGGTGAGCGCTACCACCAGTCTTGTCTCATGCCAACTGTTAAGCATCCTGAAACCATTCATGTGTGGGGTTGCTTCTCAGCCAAGGGAATCGGCTCTCTCACAGTCTTGCCTAAAAACACAGCCATGAATAAAGAATGGTACCAGAATGTCCTCCAAGAGCAACTTCTCCCAACCCTCCAAGAGCAGTTTGGCGATCAACAATGCCTTTTCCAGCATGATGGAGCACCTTGCCATAAAGCAAATGTGATAACTAAATGGCTCAGGGAACAAGACATAGAGATTTTGGGTCAATCATCAAAAGACGGGTGGACAAACAAAAACCTAAAAATTCTGACAAAATGAAAGCATTGATTGTGCAAGAATGGACTGCTATCAGTCAGGATTTGGTCCAGAAGTTGATTGAGAGCATGCCAGGGAGAATTGCAGAGGTCCTGAAGAAGAAGGGTCAACACTGCAAATATTGACTTACTTGCTGCATTAACTCATTCTAACTGTCAATATAAGCTTTTGTTACTCATATGTTTGCAATTATTATATTTCTGTCTGTGATAAAAACATCTGTCAAACACACATAAAAACCAGAGGGCAGCAGATCATGTGAAAATATAATATTTGTGTCATTCTCAAAACTTTTGGCCATGACTGTACACATAGAGAGTGTTTTTTTAAGACTGTGCACATGTGAAACCTAACACTGTCCCTTACTACAGCAGAGTTCTGTCCATATGCGAAGCAGAGTAGAAATATAGAATAAGAATCTTGAACCAGGAGGAAAAGGTCCAAGTGGAGGAGGTGGATGTGGCAGTATAGGTCGAAGAGGCAGGGCAGCATGGTGGCTCAGTGCAGCACTGCAGTCTTTCAGCGCTCAGGTCATGGGTTCAAATCCAACCAAGGGCAACAGCTGCAAGGAATTTGTATCTTCTCTCCATCTTTGCATGGGCTTCCTCTAGGTAAACCAGTTTCCTCCACTATTGCCTGCTGCTGCTCACATAGTCTCTTCAGCATAAGCAAGGTGAAGTTCCACCTTGTTGGTACGTTGCATATCAGCTGATGAGCAGCAAGGCAGAAATTATGCTGCAGCGCAGTCAGGAGAGCAGCAGCAGGGTGAAAATGGCGAAAGTGCTCACTCACTGTCCACAGTTTCAGCAGCAGCTCCGACATGTGTAAGAAGTTTTTTAGGAAGCTCTGCACCCCAAGGCAAGGGATATGCGTCAGATTGGCTAGGCCCAGAGCTGCAACTAGATTTCACCCGCTATTGCACATCACCAGGCCGGGCTTGAAGTTCACCGGCGTCAACCACTCATCTGTCTGCCTTTTGATCCCAGCCCACAGCTCTTGCATGTTGTGAAATTTGTCCTTGAAACAGAGGAATTTAAGAACAGACAGCCTGCTGTCATTTCCCCCTGACTGTGCTCAAGTTGGTTGTGCAGGTGTTACTGTGACCATATGAGGAGATGGTGGAGTAAGTGGAGTAAGAAAAAGAGGAAACATAGACAGATAAAGGTCCAGCAATCCTAAATGGAATGACTTCCTCCTTGGTTCTAGCCAGCACAACATTTGCCCAGTGGGTAGTTAGGAAGATGTAACGTCCCTAGCGGAGTTTACGGGTCCACGTATCGGTGGTGATGTGGACCCTGCCACTAATGGCATTGCGCAGTGCACACCTGAGTTAGTCCGCATCATGTTTGTGCACAGAAGGGATGGCCTGCGTTTGGAAGTATTGGTGGCTGGGAACAAAGTACTGTTAGCTAGCCACCGTAATCAATTTTTTAAAACTGTCAGTCTCCACCAGTTGGAATGGCAGCATTTGAAAAGCCAGTAGCTTGGAAATGCTGTTAATTAGGACCATGGCTTGTGGGTAGTTAGGGGGTTATCTCTATCGAGGATTTGGAGGATTCCAGGGGATAGTGTGGAGATGGTGTGGAGATGCTTGGTGACACTGGTGGTTGAGGTGGTGATGCTATCAAATCCTCTTTGATCCTGTTGATTGTGAGCAGGAGGAAGAGGCCAAGACCCTAGCAGAAAAAAGAGCAGGAGAAGGCTCAGATCTGTCATACTTTTTACGGTGTGTACTCTACTGCATGTCGTGCTTGGAATTCAGATGCTTCGTCAAACAGATGGTGCTCAGGTTCAGAACATTTATGCCTCACTTCAGGGAGGTCTTTTAAGCTGTCTTTGGTGTGCTGATTTCAGTGGCGTGGTGGACAGAAGCAGCCATCATACTGGCTAGGATCTGCCATTGTGCCTTTGCACCCTGCTCACTCTTTTGCTGTTCTGCTGTGGCAGTGTGGCCACCTCCTCTTCCTACAAACTGCGCAAGTCACTAGGATAGAATCTGCTCCATGTGGGGTCTAGGGCCTCATCATTTCCTGCATCATCTTCCATCAACTCCTCAACTCTGCCCTCCTTTCCAGTTTGCACACTGCAGAAAGATGCTACAGTTGGAAACTGAGTTTCATCATTATCATTATTGGGCATCTGTGCCCTTAGTCTTTTTCATTTCTGGGACAGGGCTAGGTGGATGGGCCACAGAACCATAGCCAGCTGAGTCATCAAAAGCAGAAGAGACTGCTGCATGACTTGGAGCTCAGACTGCTTGACCGGATAACCAGGTGGAAGATAATTCAAAGGAACTGGAGGCCCTCTCAGCCATCCAATCTAACACCTTTCCAACATCTTGTGGCCTCAGCATTTGTGCAGCGGTGTTCGGGCCTACGAAAGGACATACAATGTCCTGTCTCCTGCGTACACCAGAGGAAGTTATTGTATTTGGGCATGTAGCAGGTACAGAATGACCACATCCTATCCCTGCATCAGCTACACCATTACCACCATCAGCAGCTACACCAGCACCTCCATGGCCACGTCCACATCCCCTATTGGATGCTCTCCTCGTTTTTGGAAGTGGTATTTCTAAACACTACTCACAAACAGATGGCGGAAGAGTACATTTATTTATTTGCAACAGTACTATAGAAGACACACAGCACTCCTGAAAAATTATTTTTTGAGCCTAGAAATGGCAATGAGATGGTTGATGCCAATTATTCATTTCCCCAACTAGTAAAAAACACACACTAGTCCAGAAAAATTATTTTTGGGGCCTACAAATGGCAAGGAGATGGTTGATGACAATTATTTTTTTCTCACAGCAGCTTAAAGGACAGGACTCCTACAGGCGAGTAGGTGTAGAGTACACACAGCGGTCTAATCGACTGTGCTCCCACAGATATGGATGCAGAGTACACACAGGGGATTAAGGAACAGTACTCCCACATTTGAGGGGTGCAGAATATACACAGCGGCTTAAAGGTCAGTACTCTCACAGATGGGGTGCAGAGTATATATAGCATCTTAAAGGACAGTACTCCCACAGGCGAGGGGATGCAGAGTACACACAGTGGCTTAAGGATCAGTACTCGCACAGATATGGGTGCACAGTACACACAGCGGCTTAAAGGACAGTACTCCCACAGAGATGGGTGCAGAGTACACACAGTGTTTTTTTGCAGAGTGCACAGTCACAATCTGTCCCTCCTTGCAGCTGCATCCTATCCATACATTAATGAGAGCATAATGGCAGTGGTTTTCGAGATCCAGCCTTTATACAGGCCGGGTCACGTGCTGCGCAATAAAATCACAACCATGCCAATACTTGGAATGGCTGTGATGGCTCTGTAATGCACATAGTCTAAAAGATGATTGGGTGCGTTGCAGCCTTTCAACAAGCTTTATTAGACTGGGAAATCTGAGCAAAAAAACATACATACAGTAAAAAGTATGTGTTAGTGTTTCAATAAAGTGATAAGAAATATATCGTTGCACAACTGTGATGGTGCACAAGTAGGTTCCCAAGCCAGAGGTATAATAATAAAGAACTTGGCACTCAACATAGATAGAGAAATCCACTGGTTTATTAATTGCAGTCAAAATAGCAGGACATTTTGGTCCCAATTGGACCTTCATCAGCCCGATTGCCAAAAGAGAAAATTTTGAGGATAAGGCTATGTGTGTGGCATCCACCGCTTCAGACAAGTGGTGGATGCCGCGTCGGTGTAGGAGTGACTCATTCCAACACCTGCTTCTACAACTAACCTTTGGGCAGTTTAAACCCTCCCTTTTCTTTTTAAACATACAGGCTCATGACTTACTTACCTTTGTGGGTTCATATACCCCAACCTGGTCCTCCTTTACCCACAGGCACACACTATTATACCTAATGTTTCAGTAACGGACCACAAACTCTCCCATTTGGGTTCGCTCATCCCTACTAGTGACTTGTATAGAGGCACAATTATGTTCATGTCATCAGGATCTATGCCTCTTTTTATGCATCCCATGCTGAGTTAAACAAGTGACATTTAATTGAGAATTTATGGTATAGTAAAAAGCAAAGAGGAAATAGAATTTCCCCCAAAATTCAAGAATTAATCACACAAAAAAGGGCAGCAGCATTTACCTGCCCAGGTCTCAAAACTAATGCACTTTCAGCATGCAACAAACCCATATGATAAAGATGGTGGCAACACAGGTGTAAACTACTGATGAGTCAACCACTCACAACCTACCAGTTCATCAAGGGGGTAATTGCTTAGCATTAGAATAGCACACAAACAAAGCTTGCATAGGACACTGGTCACAAATAGATAAAGCAAAGTGTCTGGTTTACAACCTATTAGTGACACCCATACTACTAGATTAGGCAGGCTGCCCAGCACAATATAAGTGCACCCCATGAGAACACACACCCCAGTCTACAAGGCGAACTTTGATGGGCATGACTGCACCCTGAATAAAAATAATTTGCAAAAACATATAATATATATGAGGTATTGATCCATATTTTGGCTAAAATGTGCGAGTTTGCAGCCCACATCAAGGGTCCTCACACTTGAGAGTCCCTACACTAAAATTAAAGTCAAAACCACAATAAGAGGAATTATAATTCCCCCCAAAATTCAAAAATTGGGGGAATTCTAATTCCTCTTATTGTAGCTTTGCTTTTAACGCAGGTTGCGAGGGTGCGTATTTTATGCATATTTTAAATATCTCTATATATTTATTTATACGTTAGAGATATTGATGTAGTAGAATAGACTGTCACCCATTTTATGTCTTTAGCTCACTGCATCAGGATCGAGGGGCGCCAGTCTGCTTGCACTGGGGTGCCAACCTCCACGTTAGACAGTATCAGCTCAGGCAAAGAGCAAGGATTAATAAGTCTATTGTTGGTATTATCAGAAATAATTTTAGTGTATTTGTTTAATACGGTGGTCCTTATTGGATTATCATTTATTTCCACATCACATGGGTAATGGTGTTTTTTAATCAAGTATATTAGAGTACATTGCTTTTAGAGGGTATAAATGTTCACTGCACACTGTTCTCCCCTTTAGTAAAGTGTAACTTTTAAAAGTTCACATGTGTGTCTGGCTATTTGAAAATTCACAAATGTCACAGGCACTCAACAACTGCATCCGCTCTACAGGAGCTCCACCGGGGGGTCCTAAGCCATCTCCATAAGGTGCCACCTTCATCTATTAATAATTGTTGTGGTCACGAGGGAAATGTTTAGGGGTCCAGTGACACACTTCAGCTACCGTGACATTAAAATCTACTGCCAGTGGAACTGCATCTCCTAATTGGCTCCTTTGCAACATCTGGTTCCTCTCCTGTGGCTCACCGCAATTTTCCCCAGTCAGTAATTAAATACTCCTCCAAACTTCTAGCCATTCTCCTCTCCCCAACACAGTTGCATGCTCCCCATGGAGGTGCAGCCCATCCCTAGTGTAGAACCTGTAGCCAACAGATAAGATGGCCAAGTTCTCCTGGATACAAAAATCTTCCTTCTTACACCAGTTCCTGATCCTGAACCACTTCTTCACCATCTTAATCTCTTGCTGCCTCTCAGGTGTGCAAAGTGGTTTTGCAATATTTCTGAGAATACTACTTTTAAGGTCATTGCTTGAAGCTTACAGGATAATTCCCTACAGTAAAGATGTGTATCTTTGTACCGTGTTAGCCAGTAGATAGAAAAATATTTAAAGTTGAGAGTCCTCAGTGGTTGATACCTTTTAATGGCTAACTGAAAAGATGGTAACAAATTGCAAGCTTTCGAGACTACTCAGGTCTCTTCATCAGGCAAAGACTAATACAAAATCTGAAGAATCACATATTTATACACAAATATAAGGATAATTCCCTGAAATCATTGTCTAGGTCCTTACACCTACCACTAACTTTGTCATTGGTTATGAATCTGAATGTGTCCTCACCAACTCCTCCAAGTAGTCTGTTAACCTGATCCACAATGTGTCAAACTCAAGTGCCAGAAAGACAAAACAGCATTCAACGATCCTGGTCTTTGGACCGATTGCCCTGTCTATTCCCCTAATCATGTAATACCCCTCCACCAGCACCTGTCTGGCGTACACTCCTATTTCCACCTCGACTGAAGCAGACACTCTCCTGGCTTTCAGAGGCCATGTCTTGCTGTAGCATTGCTAGTCCTGTATGGTTCCACTGATAAGGAAGACTACCCAGCAGCAGGCCAGCTAGTCTGCTAGAGACAATCTCCTCCTGATCAAGCATGATTCTATCAAACCTGTAGCAAGCAGCTCAATAAGTGACATATTGATGGAATCAGGTTCCCTGACTACACATTATGCTGCTCTCAAGATTAGGTAGCAAAAATCTGATGACAGATTCCCTTTAGAAGCCTGAGCATGACATTTAATACTGTAGATTTTCATTTCAGATTTACCTTTTTGCGATCCATTGAGTGAAAGCCGTGTGAAATCTTTAGTAAATACCACACCAAATCTGTATGGGACGCATGCAACACATGCATATTTCGTATAGGATTCATTGTGGATACATTGCGGTGTTCTTGATGCATTTTTACATTTATTTAGCATTTTTGCAAAAAAGACTGGACAATATTTTTAGAAAGATGCAGCAGAAATAGAGACTTCAAAACATGACAAGGTATAACTTTACAATTAAAATATTGTTTTCACCATATATTGATGTGGCATCCTTACGCCATAATATAGTAGCATGACGAGGTATGCTATTTCACATGCTTCTTATATACCATCTATCTGCTTACATGTCTACATTATCCCACAGTGAATAACATATGATACAATTCCGTCAGTCTTCTGCAGATAAAAATCTACCTTTAAAGTGGACTCAGATTGAAGCATCTATTTATTGTTTTTCCTCTTGTCCAGATTAGTCATACCAGTATAAAGATGTCACCGGTATACTTGTCATTTAATGCTTCAGGGCTTCTCTTTTTTTAAGAAGATTGTATTATACATTCAATGAAGAATTCTTCAGAGGTGATAACCCTACGGCTTCTCACATATGCTTTAAGTATGGACTCAATGATAGAACCTGGAGGAGAAGGATGAGAATGAAATTAATTCTCTAGTTACGTCAAAGGATAACCTATTGTCAGCTGCTTGTGAAGTCACGTTTCATTGACAGGTATTTTTAGATATACTGTCAGGGCTTATTATATTAGTTTGTTCCTGTAGATAGTGTAAAACAATAGGAAATTCAAATCTAGGTGTCAAAGAGCACACAGGATAGGTGAAGTTTCCTAAACTCCAAGCCAGAGTCTTTGTAAGGCTTTCTGATCCTAGTACGTTGCTGTTTTTAATATCTTAAAGAAATAAAAGCAAAACAAAAAAGAAGAGTAAATCAATATATATATATATATATATATATATATATATTTTACAGAGAGAGAGGCAATGTATCTACATAGAAAGCTAGATAGATGGCAAGGTGCCTCTATAGGACACCTAGTGGATGGGAGATAAACCTGAATTAATGCTTTAGTACATATAGAACTGAAAGGAGTTAATCAGCCATGACAGTTTGTTTATGAGCAGCTGAAGATTTGGGAGAGATGGCTGCTCATCATATCTCCACCTTTGGGTGTGGTTCACTTTGTAAAATGAGGCCTATTTGTCTCATACTTGTGTTTTGTATGAAGGTGTGCAGATCTCCTGGATTGAGTGCCTTTGTTAAAAGACTAAGGGTCCCGTTACACATAGCAACTCACCAGCGATCCCGACAACTATATGCACTTGTCAGGATCGCTGGTGTGTCACTAAATGATTGCTGGTGAGCTGCCAAACAGGCAGATCTCAGCAGCCATCAGGACAGCGACTATGCGGGTAACAAGCGATGCACGTCGCTTAGTTACCCGCAGTGTACATTAGATACCAGCGCGCTGGTGCAGGGAGCTGGTAACCAAGGTAAGCAGCGGGTTTCTAAGCGCCGCTCGGCGCTTAGAAACCCGCTGTTTACCTTGGTTACCAGCTCCCCTGCACTAGCTCGCTGGTATCTAACGTACACATCGGGTTTCTAGTCGCCGCGCGGCGCCTTGAAACCCGATGTTTACCTTGGTTACCAGCTTCAGCTCGCTGATCGCTGGTCTCCCGACTGCCACACGCAGCGATGCCGGCTTGCCAGCCAGAGACCGACGATCAAAAAATGGTCCAGGACATTCAACGACGACCAGCGATACCCAGCAGGGGGGCTGGTCGTCGCTGATTGTCACACTAAGCGATATCGCTGGCTAGGTCGCTGTTGCGTCACAAAATCGGTGACGTTTCAGCTATATTGCTAGCGCTCTCATTTAGTGTAGCGGGGGCTTAAGAAGCTGGGCTTTAACCCAGGCGGGCTAACCATTACTATTGTATTGACTTTTCGCTTTCTGTCTTAATTTATGCAGAACAAGGACTGTAATTCAGTTTTCCTGTGATATGGTTTATAAGGACTGAAATAAACCAGCCAGACTTTTAAATAAAAATGGTTACTGTGATATGTCAAATCGCTCCCAAGTAAGTAGCATGGGAGAAAATAAGTATTTGATACACTGACGATTTTGCAAGTTTTCCCACCTACAAAGTAATTTTTATCGCAAGTGCACTTAAACTGTGAGAGACAGAATCTAAAAATAAAAAACAGAAAATCACATTGTATTATTTTTAAATAATTAAATTGCATTTTATTGCATGAAGTAAGTGTTTGATCACCTACCAACCAGCTAGAATTTTGTCTCTCAATGACCTGTTAGTTGTCCTTAAAGAATCCCTCCTACTCTGTACTCTTTACCTGTATTAGTTGCACCTGTTTGAACTCGTTACCTGTATAAAAAACAACTATAGTATCCACACATTCAATCAATCACACTCCAACCTCTCCACTATGGCCAAGACCAAAGAGCTGTCAAGGGACAAAAGGCTTGGAAGGGTTACAGGAAAATCGACAATTTTATTCAATAATGTGCCAATGTGGAATAAGCTATGGCACTTCACATAATATACCAACAAATTTGGACTTACATAAAATGGCCGAAAGAAGAGAACCATATATAATGCTGATAATAAAACAGAATGTTTTATTATAAAGCTGATAAAAATAGAAAAAAGCACTAAGACGTAGATAGCAAAGTATCCAGTAGGTGTGAGGCCCCGGAAGACGCAAACGGTGAAACGAACGTCGAGGTGAGGGGGACGGCTAACCAGTCCAGATCATCTGTTCCAGTGGTTCATCATGCTCAGGCAAAGTGCACTATATTATACTAGCTATTAACCTTTCTACGCCCGGGTGACAAGCATTTTTATTGGTATGTGATCTCCCATCAGGGTATGTGCTGCCCCTCTCCTATCCTGGTATCCATGGTCCCCTCACTCCTACCCAATCCTGGTATGCATGGCATCCCATTCCTTATCCTGGTATGCATGGTCCCCTCACCCTCCAATCCTGGTATGCATGGTACCCCCTCATCCCTATCCTGGTATGCATGGTACATGCTCATCCATATCCTGGTATTCATGGTCCCCTCTCCCCCAATCCTGGTATGCATGGTCCCCTCCCCCCCAATCCTGGAATGCATGGTCCGATCACCCCCAATCCTGGTATGCATGGTCCTCTCCCCCAATCCTGGAATGCATGGTCCCTCACCCTCCAATCCTGGTATGCACGGTGCCTCACTCCCCCCAATCCTGGTATGCATGGTCCCCTCTCCCCCAATCCTGGAATGCATGGTCCCCTCACCCCCCAATCCTGGTATGCATGGTCCCCTCCCCCAATCCTGGAATGCATGGTCCTCCCACCCCCCAATCTCGGTATGCATGGTGCCCTCACCCCCCAATCCTGGTATGCATGGTGCCCTCACCCCCCAATCCTGGTATGCATGGTCCCCTCCCCCCAATCCTGGAATGCATGGTCCCCTCACCCCCCAATCCTGGTATGCATGGTCCCCTCCCCCAATTCTGGAATGCATGGTCCTCCCACCCCCAATTTCGGTATGCATGGTGCCCTCACACCCCCAATCCTGGTATGCATGGTCCCCTCACCCTCCAATCCTGGTATGCATGGTACCCCCTCATCCCTATCCTGGTATGCATAGTACATGCTCATCCATATCCTGGTATTCATGGTCCCCTCTCCCCCAATCCTGGTATGCATGGTCCCCTTCCCCCAATCCTGGAATGCATGGTCCGATCACCCCCAATCCTGGTATGCATGGTCCTCTCCCCCCAATCCTGGAATGCATGGTCCCCTCACCCTCCAATCCTGGTATGCACGGTGCCCTCACCCCCCAATCCTGGTATGCATGGTCCCCTCTCCCCCAATCCTGGAATGCATGGTCCCCTCACCCCCCAATCCTGGTATGCATGGTCCCCTCCCCAAATTCTGGAATGCATGGTCCTCCCACCCCCCAATCTCGGTATGCATGGTGCCCTCACCCCCCAATCCTGGTATTCATGGTCCTCTCACCCCCCTATCCTGGTATTCATGGTCCCCTTACCCCCAATCCTGATATGTATGGTCTCCTCACCCCCAATCCTGATATGCATGGTTCCCTCACCCCCCAATCCTGATATGCATGGTTCTCTCACCCCCAATCTTGGAATGCATGGTCCCCTCACCCTCCAATCCTGGTGTGTATGGTACCCTACCCCCCAATCCTGGTATGCATGGTCCCCTCAACCACCAATCCTGGAATGCATGGTCCCCTCACCCCCCAATCCTGGAATGCATGGTTCCCTCACCCCCCAATCCTGGTGTGAATGGTCCCCTCACCCCCCAATCCTGGTGAGCATGGTCCCCTCACCCCCCAATCCTTGTATGCATGATCCTCTCAACCCCCAATCCTGATACGCATGGTCCCCTCACCCCCCTATCCTCGTATGCATGGTCCTCTCACCCCCATCCTGATATGCATGGTCCCCTCACCCCCCATCCTGATATGCATGGCCCCCTCACCCCCATCCTGATATGCATGGTCCCCTCACCCCCTATCCTTGTATGCATGCTACCCCTCACCCCCCTATCCTGATATGCATGGTCCTCTCACCCCCTATCCTGATATGCATCCTACCTCTCACCCCCTATTCTGATATGCATGGTCCCCTCACCCCCTATCATGGTATGTGTGGTCCCCCTCACCTCTATTAAACTGCACACATACAAAAAAACCATTTATACTCACCTTCTGGAATGCATGGTCCTCCCACCCCCCAATTTCGGTATGCATGGTGCCCTCACCCCCCAATCCTTGTATGCATGGTCCCCTCACCCTCCAATCCTGTTATGCATGGTACCCCCTCATCCCTATCCTGGTATGCATAGTACATGCTCATCCATATCCTGGTATTCATGGTCCCCTCTCCCCCAATCCTGGTATGCATGGTCCCCTTCCCCCAATCCTGGAATGCATGGTCCGATCACCCCCAATCCTGGTATGCATGGTCCTCTCCCCCCAATCCTGGAATGCATGGTCCCCTCACCCTCCAATCCTGGTATGCACGGTGCCCTCACCCCCCAATCCTGGTATGCATGGTCCCCTCTCCCCCAATCCTGGAATGCATGGTCCCCTCACCCCCAATCCTGGTATGCATGGTCCCCTCCCCAAATTCTGGAATGCATGGTCCTCCCACCCCCCAATCTCGGTATGCATGGTGCCCTCACCCCCCAATCCTGGTATTCATGGTCCTCTCACCCCCCTATCCTGGTATTCATGGTCCCCTTACCCCCAATCCTGATATGTATGGTCTCCTCACCCCCAATCCTGATATGCATGGTTCCCTCACCCCCCAATCCTGATATGCATGGTTCTCTCACCCCCAATCTTGGAATGCATGGTCCCCTCACCCTCCAATCCTGGTGTGTATGGTCCCCTCACCCCCCAATCCTGGTATGCATGGTCCCCTCAACCACCAATCCTGGAATGCATGGTCCCCTCACCCCCCAATCCTGGAATGCATGGTTCCCTCACCCCCCAATCCTGGTGTGAATGGTCCCCTCACCCCCCAATCCTGGTGAGCATGGTCCCCTCACCCTCAATCCTGGAATGCATGGTCCCCTCACCCCCCAATCCTTGTATGCATGATCCTCTCAACCCCCAATCCTGATACGCATGGTCCCCTCACCCCCCTATCCTCGTATGCATGGTCCTGTCACCCCCATCCTGATATGCATGGTCCCCTCACCCCCCATCCTGATATGCATGGCCCCCTCACCCCCATCCTGATATGCATGGTCCCCTCACCCCCTATCCTTGTATGCATGCTACCCCTCACCCCCCTATCCTGATATGCATGGTCCTCTCACCCCCTATCCTGATATGCATCCTACCTCTCACCCCCTATCCTGATATGCATGGTCCCCTCACCCCCTATCATGGTATGTGTGGTCCCCTCACCTCTATTAAACTGCACACATACAAAAAAACCATTTATACTCACCTTTCTTCCCTGTGCTCAAGCACTGTCCCATTCTGCCAGAGGCTGGGGAAGGAGTGTGACGCCAGAGTACGCGCATGCCCATACCGCGCTGTCCGGCGATTCTGACACCGCACTCCTGCCCCGGTCTCCGGCAAGAGAAGCACCGTGGCAACGCTCCTCTTGGACAGGTAAGTATGTAAGCATGGCACTGGAGATTGTAGTATGAATTCAGTGTCTATGCATACCGCGATCTCTGGCGCCATACACAGTCCTCACCGCTGGATGCCGTCTTCTGTCTGGAGCCAGACTGCGCAGGCGCGTCGTGCTTGCACAGTCTATGAAGGCTTTGGACAGAGTGATGCTCCCATCGTTATGTTATAGATTACTAAATGGTATATTGAATCAATGATCTATCTATTGTCTGCCCAGTATCTGTACTTTTGTGCTTACCTGCACGATACCCTGGTTGTTTTACTGTGATATACTACACAGCATATGGGATATATGGTTAGTTAACCCTGCAGATTTTCTATATTTAACTTGTGCTGTTGATACCAATATCTATGGATTAGTTTATTTTCTTGGCTTGACTATATTTCTGGACAGGATTAGTCTCTCCCCTACTGGACACTTTGCTATGTCTTAGTACTTTTTTCTATTTGTATTTTTATCAGCTTTATAATAAAAATTTATGTTTTATTATCAACATTATATATAGTTCTTTTCTTTCGGCCATTTTATGTAAGTCGGAATTTGTTGGTATAGGACAATACTGTAGACAAGCAGCTTGGTGAGAAGGCAATAACTGTTGGAACAATTATTAGAAAATATAAGAAACACAAGATGACTGTCAACCTTCCTCGGTCTGGGACTCCATACACGATCTTGCCTCCTGGGCTAAGGATGAATCTGAGAAAGGTCAGGAATCAGTCCAGAACTAGGCGGGAGGATCAGGTCAATGTTCTGAAGAGAGCTGGGACCACAGTCTCAAATATACCGTTAGTAACTAGGGATGAGCGAACGTGCTCGGTGAAACTTGGTTATCACTTGAGTGTCACGGTGCTCGGATGTACTCTTTACTCAGTGAGTAATGGGCGGTGCTCTATGTAAAACTCAAATCCCCGCCCCGTATTTTTGTTGTTTGGTACACAGCTAAAAATCATGTGAGATTACTTGCGCGTCACTGTAATGCCATAGCAATCTTGGTTGTGGCATTACTGTGATTGGCTGGGCATGTGACATCATCAGGTGTTATAAAAGAACAGGCGCTGCCCGGCTTGGCACACTGATGCCATTTCACAGCTCTGTGACACTTCATTGTAGGTGGACTAAAAGTTCCAGTCTAAGCGAGGGCTGCTGAGTGGAGAGTGGGCTGCCTTTAAGTCCAGGGCTGCAGATAAGTACATAGTTAAACGCAATAACATAGTTGTGATAACTGTGTAATTGTTGGGGAATTATCTGTGTTTGTGGTCTGTCTGGGGGCAGTTAATACTTGTTTAAGGACCAAGCCTTTTTGTAGGTTAATGACCAGGCCAATTTTTACAATTCTGACCACTGTCACTTTATGTGCTTATAACTCTGGAAAGCTTCAACGGATCTTGGCGATTCTGAGAATGTTTTCTCAGGACATATTGTACTTCATGTTAGTGGTAAAATTTCCTTGATTTAACTTGTGTTTATTTATGAAAAAAATAGAAATATGGCGAAAAAGTTTGAAAATTTTGAAATTTTCAAACTTTTAATTTTTTATGCCCTTAAATCAGAGAGATAAGTCACAAAAAATAGTTAATAAATAACATTTCCTACATTTACATCAGCACAATTTTGGAACCAATATTTTTTTTTGTTAGGAAGTTATAAGTGTTAAAAGTTGACCAGCGATTTCTCATTTTTCCAACAAAATTTCCAAAAACATTTTTTTAGGGACCACCTCACATTTGAAGTCACTTTGAGGGGTCAATATGACAGAAAATACCCAAAAGTGATACCATTTTAAAAACTACATCCCTCAAGGTGTTCAAAACCACTGTGGCAAGACGACTCGCTCGGCTCTCCTGAAGGCAGACTCAGGACACACGTTCTCTGGGTTTTCTTTCTGCTGGTTTATTATCAGCCATAAACTCATGCAGGTTTCGCAGGAAAAGTAAACATGACCCCTCTGGGTTAAACGGGAAAAACATAAAAAAAAAACAACAATATCTCAGTCCATAGACGAGTGGGTTCTGCCCGCTCTCGGTAGCATATACTGCACTGCTAAAGTCCTTGTGGAAAGCTCTGTAGCTTCCACTATACTGTCTGGAGACTTTCCTCTCCAGACTACACACCCGAGAAAAAAAAACAGGACTGAGCTTTTACACATTGCTCAGCCACACCCTGAGGGGAGGTAGGGGGAATGCGTCCCGCCCTCTTTGCTATTCCCATAAAACCACACACCCTTTAACAGAGTAAAATAACCAGTGTCAGGAATCGAACCCAGTGTCTCTTGTCCACCGGCCAGCAGCTCTACCATCTGAGCTATTCTGCTTGCTACAGAGTTCCTTGCTGAACCCAGATACCATTGACTGTTCTTCCTGATCGGCTTCACCCAGTGCTCTCTCGTTTGGCCTCTGATTGCCAATTACACGCCCTATATAAACCTGGCCCTGTGGGTGTGTCATTGCGAGATTATTGTGCTCTTAGCCTTTAGTCAAGCTCTTTCTCCTGCTGTTCCTGCTGCTACAAACACTGCTCTCCTGTGAACTGACCTCGGCCTGCCACCTGACTACGTTATCTGCCTGCTCCTCTGCTACCGAACTGCCATTCCTGTGTACCGACCTCCGGCTGCCACCTGACTACGTTATCTGCCTGCTCCTCTGCTACAAACACTGCCTTTCCTGTGTACCGACCTCCGGCTGCCACCTGACTACGTTATCTGCCTGCTCCTCTGCTACCGAACTGCCTTTCCTGTGTACCGACCTCCGGCTGCCACCTGACTACGCTACCTGCCTCTGCTTCCCCTAGTGTTTGCAGTAACATCGGCTCCAACCCAGACGGGATCTTGACAGAATAATCTCGCTCCAAAATGGAGTCCGCTGTGAACACCCTGAGGCGGCAAGTTACGGAGCTTCAAAGTTTTTGTACTGATTCTCAAGGAAAATATTCCAAGTTACAAACTGATTTCACGGGTCTACAACAGGAAGTAATTGAGCTACAAAAACAACTTCTGGACGTGCGCAATTCAGGGTCCGAATCAAACGCGCGGCTGCCGCTGCCTGCAAAGTTCAGTGGGGATCGCCAGCAGTACCGAGGATTCCTCAATCAATGCCGCATATACTTCCAGATGCAACCTGCTCCCTTTTCCAGTGAGAGGAAGAAAGTTTTTTTCATGATAAATCTCCTGACGGATGAAGCTCTTGCTTGGGCTTCACCTTATGTAGAAAAGGACTATGATCTCCTTAATGACCTGGACGCTTTCATCGCAGCTATGAATCAAGTTTTTGATGACCCAAACCGCTGTGCGACAGCAGAAACCAAATTACATAATTTGCGCCAAGGACGTCGCTCTGTTGCGGAATATACATCGGAGTTCTGTCGCTGGGTGGCCGACACCACCTGGAATCCAGCGGCCCAGAGAAGTCAATTTCGACGAGGGTTATCAGAACCAGTGAAAGACGAGCTTGCCAAGGTTGAGACCCCTGACCAGTTGGAGGACTTTATTCAACTATTTATCCGGATTGACCAGAGACTTACTGAAAGGAGAAAGGAGAGACTGCGAGCACTTGGGAATAGCCCTGGCTTCTCATTTTCAGCATCAGACCACCAAGAAAAGACGCAAGGCGTGTCTGAACCGATGCAGATCGACGTCATCCGAAGACCACTCTCTGCACAGGAGAAGGAGAGGCGACGTGCAGAACATCTCTGCCTCTATTGTGGGGACCCTGGACACTATGCCATCAACTGTCCTAACAAAAGGACTATAGCCTTTACCAACAACAGGTCTGTCAGCAATACGGACCTTTCTCAGCAGTCGGATTCCATCTTGCAGACTATCTCATCAGTAATGCCAGAAATAGACAAAATACATACTACATCATCTCATTTTGTAATCCCCATTCAGGTTGTAATGGGCACCCAAAAAATACAATGCTCTGCCCTGTTGGATTCGGGAGCAGGAGGAAATTTTATGGACTTAAAATTTACACGTGATAATAATATTTCCAGTAGGACCAAATCCACACCAATTGAAATGGAAACTGTGGATGGATCACCTTTGTCTTCTGGACCTGTCACGCATGAGACAATCGAACTGGAGATTTGTATCGAACCGGATCATCATGAAGCTGTCAGTTTCCACCTTATTTCATCTCTGAAATTTCCGGTTATTCTAGGGATCCCCTGGTTTTCAGTCCATAACCCTTCTATCAACTGGGCATCAAGGACCATCACCTTTCCATCTGACTACTGTAAGAATAATTGTCATAAGGAACCCCCTGTTCTACAACAAGTCCAAATCTCTGAGATTTCGCATGAGAAGGAAGAGAAACTACCACCTCAATATCAGCAGTTCTCTGATGTCTGCAGTAAGAAGAAAGCAGATCAATTACCTCCTCACCGTCCTTACGACTGTCCCATTGAATTGCTGCCAGGAGCAACCATTCCATTTGGACAGATTTACAATCTTTCCGAACCTGAATTGAAGGTATTAAGAAAGTTCCTGGATGAAAATTTAGAGAAAGGCTTTATTCGACCTTCCACATCTCCAGCTGGGGCACCCCTGTTCTTTGTTGAAAAGAAAGACTCCACTCTGCGGCCATGTATTGACTACAGAGAGATGAATAATATCACTGTCAAGAATCGCTACCCGCTACCCTTGATTCCTGAACTATTTGAGAGACTCCGTTCTGCGAAAATCTTTACGAAGATGGATCTTAGAGGGGCTTACAACCTCATACGGATTCGCCCAGGAGATGAGTGGAAGACCACCTTCAGAACGAGATATGGACATTTTGAATCTCTGGTTATGACCTTTGGCCTTAGCAATGCCCCAGCCACCTTTCAACATTTTATTAATGATGTATTTCGAGATTTCTTGGACCAATTCGTTGTGGCTTATCTCAATGACATTCTTATATTTTCAGACACCTTGGAAGAGCATCACAGGCACGTCCAGTTAGTCTTGGAATGACTACAGGAGAACCATCTTTACATTAAACTTGAAAAATGTGAGTTTGAACAAACCAGTATCCAATTTCTGGGATATATCATCTCCCCAGAAGGTCTGAGCATGGATCCCGGCAAAATCAATGCTGTAGTGGACTGGCCTGTTCCAAGAAATTTAAAAGACGTCCAGCGTTTCATAGGATTTGCAAATTTTTACAGAAAATTTATAAAGAACTTTTCACGGATCATACTACCAATTACTACACTAACAAAAAAGACCAAAGCATTTTTCTGGTCTCCGGAGGCACAGGAGGCTTTTGACAAGTTGAAAACTCTTTTTACGTCTGCTCCATTGTTAGTACACCCAAATCCTGAATTGCTATTTACTGTCGAAGTGGACGCCTCGGACTCTGCAGTGGGAGCCATTCTGTCTCAGCGAGTTGGGGACAAGATGCAACTTCACCCATGTGCGTTTCTTTCCCACACCATGTCATCTGCAGAAAAGAACTATGACATCGGTAATAAAGAACTGTTAGCCATTAAAGTTGCCTTCTCCGAGTGGAGACATCTTCTGAAGGTGCCAATCACCCTGTGACTGTCCTCACGGACCACAAGAATCTTGAATTCCTCCGTACAGCAAAAAGATTGTCTGCAAGACAAGCACGATGGGCCTTATTTTTCTCAAGATTCAATTTTATAATTTCTTACCGGCCTGGTTCAAGAAATGGCAAGGCTGACGCCCTGTCCAGGATGTGTTCGGAACCTCAGGAGAGGTCTAGTAATGACGATACAATTCTAGGCCCTAAAAATTTTTTGGGAATATTGCACTCTAGAGGACTATGTAATAGAATTAAAGATGGATATCGAGAGGACTCTTTCCTTAACCATCCTTCGGAAGACGTCGATCTTTCATTCAAAGAGGGGTTTTGGATGCAGAAACACAAAATATATGTACCTGAATCTTCTCGTCTTGAAGTCCTCAAAAGCGTCCATGATTCTAAACTGGCAGGACATCCTGGAGTTGCAAAAACACAAGACTTACTACTTCGTTTCTTTTGGTGGCCTAATTGTAGGAAGGACGTGAGGAAATATGTTTCAACCTGTTTAACATGCGCACGAAACAAGACCCCACGATCGTCTCCTCTAGGACTCTTGCAACCACTCCCAGTTCCATCCAGGCCTTGGAGATCTATTTCCATGGATTTTATTGTGGAACTACCCCCTTCCAAACAGATGACCGTCATCCTTGTCATAGTGGACCGACTCACAAAAATGGCCCACTTTATTCCAACTGAAGGAATTCCTACTGCTGAAAAAGCTGCAGAACTGATGATCAAAGAGGTATTCAGGTTACATGGAATTCCTGACAACGTGGTGTCTGACAGAGGCGTTCAGTTTACGTCAACATTTTGGAAGAGTTTCTGTACAGCCTTGGGAGTCACGGTGAATCTTTCTACCGCTTTCCATCCTCAGTCCAATGGCCAGACGGAGAGAACGAACCAGACTTTGGAGAAATACCTCCGTTGCTTCATTTCTTATCTTCAGGATGACTGGGTGGACTATTTACCAACAGCAGAGTTTGCCTACAACAACTCCATACATAGCGCTACATCTCAAACCCCATTTTTTGCTAATTATGGAGTACATCCAGTATTTATCCCTAATCTGCCAGTGAACACTCCTATTCCTGCTGTTAATGACAGGCTTTCAAAATTACAGGAATCCCAGAAGGAATTATAGAGATATTACTCAAGACCCAGGAAGTATATAAGGAAGCAGCAGATAAACATCGGAGAGTGCCCCCTGCTCTTCAGGTTGGAGACAAAGTTTGGCTGTCCACTAAAAACCTTAAGACACATGTGCCATCCTTCAAATTGGGTCAGAAATTCATTGGACCTTTTCAAATTTCTGCAAAAGTTAACCAGGTTGCTTTTCGTTTAAAACTTCCCAACAATCTAAAGATTCATCCAGTATTTCACATATCCTTGCTCAAACCCTTCTGTGAAAACCCGTTTCCAGGAAGAATTCAGCCACCTCCTCCACCAGAAAGGATCCGTGGTGAAGAAGAATACATTGTGAATAAAATTCTGGACTCCCGAAAATTCAGAGGTAAACTGCAGTATCTGGTGCAGTGGGAAGGTTACGGACCAGAGGAAAATTCATGGGAACCGAAGGACAACGTCCATGCTCCTGGACTTACAAGGGCCTTTCATCAGAGGTACCCAGATAGGCCAGCTCCTGAGATGTCCAGAGGCCATCCTGGAAGGAGGGGAGTACTGTCAGGAATCGAACCCAGTGTCTCTTGTCCACCGGCCAGCAGCTCTACCATCTGAGCTATTCTGCTTGCTACAGAGTTCCTTGCTGAACCCAGATACCATTGACTGTTCTTCCTGATCGGCTTCACCCAGTGCTCTCTCGTTTGGCCTCTGATTGCCAATTACACGCCCTATATAAACCTGGCCCTGTGGGTGTGTCATTGCGAGATTATTGTGCTCTTAGCCTTTAGTCAAGCTCTTTCTCCTGCTGTTCCTGCTGCTACAAACACTGCTCTCCTGTGAACTGACCTCGGCCTGCCACCTGACTACGTTATCTGCCTGCTCCTCTGCTACCGAACTGCCTTTCCTGTGTACCGACCTCCGGCTGCCACCTGACTACGTTATCTGCCTGCTCCTCTGCTACAAACACTGCCTTTCCTGTGTACCGACCTCCGGATGCCACCTGACTACGTTATCTGCCTGCTCCTCTGCTACCGAACTGCCTTTCCTGTGTACCGACCTCCGGCTGCCACCTGACTACGCTACCTGCCTCTGCTTCCCCTAGTGTTTGCAGTAACATCGGCTCCAACCCAGACGGGATCCTGACAACCAGCATATAACATGCTGGCAGATAAATAAAGTAGGTCTTAGTTCACCCAGGAGAGCATCCTGTGTGACACATACCTCCCCTCACATATAAAACCAGTGACACTGTCACATATTCCCCCCCTCTGCCGGGGGTTTGGGCACCTTCTGACACCAGACAGGGAATCCTAGAGAGGGCATCTGCATTCCCATGTAACTTCCCTGGCCTATGCTCCACGTGAAAGTTAAAATCTTGCAGCTCTAGGAACCATCTAGTTACCCTAGCATTTTTTCCCCTCTTTTCCCTCAACCATCTCAACGGGGCATGGTCTGATACTAATTTAAACTTCCGGCCTAGTAGGTAATATTTCAGTGTATCCACGGCCCATTTTATGGCTAAACACTCTTTCTCTACTATGGCGTAGTTCTTCTCGCATGAGGACAGCTTTCGGCTTAGATAGAGAATGGGATGTTCTTCCCCATTTATTTCTTGGGAGAGTACGGCCCCGAGACCAACCTCTGATGCATCAGTCTGGACCACAAATTCTTTCTTAAAGTCTGACGCGACCAGGACAGGCTGCTTGCACAGTGTTAGCTTCAGCTTTTGAAACGCGGTCTCCGTTTCTTCCGTCCATTTCACCATGGTTGATTTGGTGCCTTTTAGAAGATCTATTAGTGGGGCGGCAATCGTGGCGAAATTCGGGATAAACCGCCGGTAGTATCCCACCATTCCCAGGAATGCTTTCACCTGCTTCTTTGAGAGCGGTTGCGGCCAGGTTTGAATTGCCTCCACTTTCTTGATTTGCGGCTTTATTTCGCCTCTCCCAACAATGTAGCCCAGGTACTTGGCCTCCTCTTTTCCGATGGCCCACTTTCTATTTATGGTAAATCCTGCTTTCCTTAGCGCGTCCAAAACGGCCTGTAGTTTAGGTAGGTGACTAGCCCAGTCTGGGCTAAAGACCACAATGTCGTCGAGGTAGGCTGCGGCATACTTCTTATGTGGGGCTAGGATCCGATCCATAGCCCTCTGGAAAGTGGCTGGGGCCCCCTGTAGTCCGAACGGCATCCGCGTGTATTGAAAACAGCCATCAGGTGTTGAGAAAGCCGTCTTCTCTTTAGCCCTCTGGGACATGGGGATCTGCCAGTAGCCCTTCGTCAGGTCAAGAGTGGTGATGTACCTCGCCGGTCCAAGCCTCTCGATGAGTTCGTCGACGCGGGGCATCGGGTACGCGTCACACTTGGATACCTCATTCAGCCGACGGTAGTCATTACAAAACCTCCACTCTCCATTGGGTTTCGGCACGAGGACGATTGGGCTCGACCACCCACTCTTTGACTCCTCTATTACCCCGAGGTCTAACATCCTCTTCACCTCAGCCGAGATCACCTCCCGGCGTGCTTCCGGAATCCGATACGGCTTCAAATTCACTCGTACATGCGGTTCTGTCAGCACGTCATGCTCTACCACTTGTGTATGCCCCGGCAACTCTGAAAACAGCTCCCGATTCCGCTGTAGTAATTCTCGACACTGTTGCTTCTGGGCCGGTGATAGAGTCTCTGCAATAGTGACCTCCTCCACCTTGCCTTCTGGTGCGGCTCCCAGGCAAGGAGTTTCCACAGGTTCACGGTCCCGCCACGGCTTGAGCAAGTTTATATGATATATTTGATGTGCCTTCCTTCGGCCAAGCTGGTGGACTCTATAATTAACCTCGCTGACCTTCTCCACTACCTCGTATGGACCTTGCCATTTGGCGAGGAACTTGCTCTCGACGGTAGGGATCAGCACCAAAACACGGTCTCCGGGCTGGAACTGTCTTAGTCTCGCCGACCGGTTATAGACCCTCGTCTGGGCTTCCTGCGCCTGGAGGAGATGTTCCTTTACGATGGGCATCACCTTTGACATTCTCTCCTGTAACTGGGCGACATGTTCGATGATACTCCGGTGTGGCGTGACTTCAGCCTCCCAAGTTTCCTTGGCGATGTCTAGGAGACCTCTTGGATGCCGCCCATATAGGAGCTCAAATGGAGAAAAGCCAGTGGAGGCTTGAGGAACTTCTCTGACCGAGAAAAGCAGAACTGGGAGCAAGTAGTCCCAGTCTCTCCCATCCTTTTCAACGACCTTCTTGAGCATCGCCTTTAAGGTCTTGTTGAAGCGTTCCACTAGGCCGTCCGTTTGTGGATGATAAACCGAGGTCCGCAGCTGAGTTATCTGAAGGACTCTGCAAAGCTCCTTCATCACCTTGCTCATGAAGGGGGTTCCTTGGTCTGTTAGAATCTCTTTTGGTAGACCTGTCCGAGCAAAAATATGGACCAACTCTCGGGCTATACTTTTACTGGACATGTTCCTTAGGGGAACCGCTTCTGGATACCGAGTCGCATAGTCCATGACGACCAGGATATATTGGTGGCCCCGAGCTGATTTGACTATGGGGCCCACAAGGTCCATGGCGATCCTCTCAAAGGGAACCTCTATCACAGGTAGTGGAGCTAAGGGGCTACGGAAATGGGAGGAGGGAGCGGTTATTTGGCAGGTGGGGCAGGACCTACAAAAGTTTTGAATTTCTCGATAACACCCTGGCCAATAAAACCTCCTCAGTATCCTCTCCTGAGTTTTCTCGACCCCTAGATGTCCCCCCAGAACATGTGAATGGGCCATATCTAGCACCCGCCGTCTGTATGGCCCCGGCACTAACAGCTGTTCCACTATCTCACCGCCCCTCAGTTTGGCCACCCGATATAGCAACTCCCCCTGTACTGCAAAGTGGGGGAACCTGGTGTCGGCCCCCGGCTCTTGGGCAACCCCATTACATACAGTAACCTGGTCGAACGCCCCTTTTAAGGTCAGGTCTCGAACTTGAGCAGTCCCAAAGTTCTCTCTGGACATATCTAACGCAGGTAGGTCGGCCTCCTCGGTCACCGTCTCCCCCTCATCACCGACAAGGACGCACAGTGGGAATTCCTCTCTCTGAGACTCTGTCGGGGGTTCTCCTTCAAGGATCTCGCTTTTCCCCATGCTACTTAGTCCAGTTCCCTTCCCCACAAGTCCCAAAATAAGGAAAAATCCCGGCCCAATATGACGGGATGTATCAGGTCCTTTACCACCCCGACTTCATGGGACTGGGCACCACAGTCTGTCCCCACTGTTACTGTGGCCACGGGATAGTCCTTGGCGTCACCATGGATGCACCGAACACCCAGGGTTTTGGAAGGGATCAACTGGTGGGGAAGGGAGGCTCTGATCAAGGTCACCATACTCCCGGAGTCCAACAGCCCAAGCACTTTTATTCCATTAATGGATACTGCACACGCCTGCGGTCCCTCGCCGGGTCGACAGTCCACGCTACAGGCTGGATAGGCATAATAAGAGACCCGTCTGCCTAGGCTGCAGTCCATGGGCTCAGGGGATATTTGACACCTGGCGGCTACATGTCCAGGGTTGTGACATCGCCAGCAAACTATATCTTTCCCAACTGTTCTAAAGGCACCTTCAATAGGAGTGGGACGCCCCCCAGTGGTGGCTCTAGATCCCTTCCGTGGTGAACCCACCCCCTTTTGGGTATCCCAGTAGGGAGAAGTGACTGCATCCGGTTTCCCAAGAGATCTCTCCACTACCTGGTACCTCTCTACCAGGCCGATAAAGTCATCTGCGTTCTGGGGATCACCCTGGGCAACCCAGGTCTGTACTGACTTGGGAAGGGAATGCATGAATCTGTCAATCACCACCCGCTCAACTATCTGGGCCGGAGTGGAGGACTCCGGTTGTAGCCACTTCTGAACAAGATGCAGTAGGTCAAACATCTGCGAACGAGGGGGTTTGTTGCTAGCATATGCCCAGTGATGAACTCGCTGGGCTCTTACTGCCATATTTACTCCCAGACGTGCTAGGATCTCTGTTTTTAGTTTGGGATACTCCTTAGCATCTTGCAGCGCCAAGTCAAAATACGCTTTTTGGGGTTCACCCGATAAATATGGCACCAGAACCTCTGCCCACTGTGCTGGTAGAAGTCTCTCCCGATCAGCCACCCTCTCAAAAACAGTCAGAAATGCTTCTACATCATCCTCAGGGGTCATCTTCTGCATGGCCCGCCTTACCGCCTTCCTGACATGAGAATCATCAGTTGGCCCTGGGGTTGGGGTGACCGCCCTGCTCTGGATGGCGTCCACCAAAAGCTGTATCTGCTGTTGCGCCTCCTGCTGGTGCTGCTGCTGCGACTTTTGCTGCAACTGGATCTGCTGAAGCAACAGTTTGGTCGTCTCCTGGTGCTGCTGCTGCATGCTCTGCTGGGCCTGCTGTATGCTCTGCTGGCTCTGTAGGTGTTGCTGCTGCATGCTTTGCTGGGCCTGGACCAGGTGCTTAGCGAGCTCCTCCATGCTGCCGGACTTCTCTGGCTGGCTGACAGCCTTCACCCAGGACATCCACCGGTCTTTGTGGCAAGTACACGTGTTCCTGGAATCCTGCACGCACTCTCACACCAACTGTGGCAAGACGACTCGCTCGGCTCTCCTGAAGGCAGACTCAGGACACACGTTCTCTGGGTTTTCTTTCTGCTGGTTTATTATCAGCCATAAACTCATGCAGGTTTCGCAGGAAAAGTAAACATGACCCCTCTGGGTTAAACGGGAAAAACATAAAAAAAACAAACAATATCTCAGTCCATAGACGAGTGGGTTCTGCCCGCTCTCGGTAGCATATACTGCACTGCTAAAGTCCTTGTGGAAAGCTCTGTAGCTTCCACTATACTGTCTGGAGACTTTCCTCTCCAGACTACACACCCGAGAAAAAAAAACAGGACTGAGCTTTTACACATTGCTCAGCCACACCCTGAGGGGAGGTAGGGGGAATGCGTCCCGCCCTCTTTGCTATTCCCAAAAAACCGCACACCCTTTAACAGAGTAAACCTACCAGCATATAACATGCTGGCAGATAAATAAAGTAGGTCTTAGTTCACCCAGGAGAGCATCCTGTGTGACACATACCTCCCCTCACATATAAAACCAGTGACACTGTCACACCACATTCAAGAAGTTTATTAACCCTTTAGTATTGAATTTAGAATTGAAGCAATGTGGAAGGAAAAAATGAACATTTAACTTTTTTCCCCAAAATTTTTCTTTCGACACAATTTTTTTTATTTTGTCAAGGGTATCAGAAGAAAATGAACCACAATATTTGTTGTACAATTTCTCCTGAGTACACCGATACCCCACATGTGGAGCAAGAGCAATCTTTAGGTGCATTGGCAGTGCTCAGAAGGGAAGGAGCATCATTTGAGATTTTGAATGTCAAATTGGCTGGAATCGAGAGCGGACACCATGTTGCGTTTGGAGAGCCCTGATGTACATAAACAGTGGAAACCCCCCATAAGTGACCCCATTTTGGAAACTAGACCCCCGAAGGAACTTATCTAAATGTGTGGTGAGCACTTTGAACCCCTAAAGGTTTCACAGAAGGTTATAAGAGCTGTAAAATTAAAAAATCATATTTTTTCCACAAAAATGATCTTTTCACCCCAAATTTTTATTTTCCAAAGGGTAACAGGACCCCCAAAAGTTGTTGTGCAATTTGTCCTGAGTACACTGATACCCCATATGTGGGGTAAACTACTATTTGGGAGCATGGCAGAACTCGGAAGGGAAGGAGTGCCGTTTGACTCTTTTGGCTGAAATTGAGATTGGACGCCCTGTCGCGTTTGGAGAGTCACTGATGTGCCTAAACAGTGGAAACCCCCCACAAGTGACCCTATTTTAGAATCTAGACCCCCCCAAGGAACTTATCTAGATGTGTGGTGAGCACTTTGAACCCCCAAGTGCTTCACAGAAGGTTATAACGTAGAGCAGTAAAATTAAAAAATCATATTTTTTCACAAAAACGATCTTTTCACCCCCAATTTTTATTTTCCAAAGGGTAACAGGACCCCAAAAGTTATTGTGCAATTTGTCCTGAGTACTCTGAAATCCCATATGTGGGGCTAAACCACTATTTGGGCGCATGGCAGAGCTCGGAAGGGATGGAGCGCAGTTTTGGAATGCAGACTTTGACGGAATGTTCTGCTGGCGTCATGTCACGTTTGTAGAGCCCCTGATGTGCCTAAACAGTTGAAACCCCCACAAGTGACCCCTTTTTGGAAACTAGACCCCCCTAGGAACTTATCTAGATGTGTGGTGAGCACCTTGAACCCCTAAGTGCTTCACAGAAGTTATAACGTAGAGCCGTGAAAATAAAAAAATCATATTTTTTTCCACAAAAATGATCTTTTTGCTCTGAAATTTTTATTTTTATAACGGTAACAGGAAGAATTGGACCCCAAAAGTTGTTCTGCAATTTGTCCTGAGTTCGCCGATACCCCATATGTGGGGGGGAACCACTGTGATCGCCTTTCTGCGATCTTTTATTGGCAGAATGAACAAATCCACAAAAGGTGAAGAATTGGTTTTATTTTTTACGCCATTCCTCGTGCGATATTAGGGATTAGGTGACTTTATTCCTCGGGTCGGTGCGATTACGGCGATGCCATATTTTGAGAGCTATAATTTTTCCATATTTTGGCTGACAGAATCATGTGTGGGCTTATTTTTTGCGGGACGAGCGGATGTTTTTATTGGTACCATTTTCGGGCACATAACGTTCTTTGATCGCTTCCTATTCCGATTTTTGTGGAAGCAGAATGAACAAAAACCAGCAATTCAGGAATTGTTTTTTTTTTTTTCCTCCGTTCCGTGTGTGGTAAAATTGATAAGGCAGCTTTATTCTTCAGGTCAGTACGATTACAGTGCTATCTCATTTATATATTTTTTTATGTTTTGATGTTTTTTACACAATAAAAACTTTTCTGGAAAAAATAATTATTTTTGCATCACTTTATTCTCCGAGCTATAACTTTTTAATTTTTTCGCTGATGATGTTGTATGGTGGCTTGTTTTTTGCGGGACAAGATTACGTTTTTAGCGGTACCATGTTTATTTATATCCATTGTTTTGATCGTGTGTTATTGCACTTTTTCCAAGCTGTATGATGATACCGCTTGGAAAAAGTATAAATTACTACTTTTTTGTGTTTTTTTTTTATGTCTTTCACTGAAAGGGTTAACTAGGGTTACGCTTTTATAGATGGGATTTTTGCGGACGTGGCGATACCAAACGTGTATTTTTTTTTTGTATTTTTACGGGAATTTTTTAAATTATCTTTTAATATTTTTTTTTTTACTAGTTTTTTTAAAAAAATGTTTTTTTTTACCTTGTCCCTTTATGGGACTTTCAATTTTTTACTTTTGATTGGAGGTATAATACATTGCGATGCTCCAGCATCGCAATGCATTATACCTATGGTGAAAGCTGTTGAGACCATGTTGTGAGTATGATCTCAGCTGCTTTCTGTAGCTGGATGACCCAGAGGTTGTCATGACAACCCCAGGTAATCAAGGCAGAGATCGGGCCCTGCAATTATGTTTTGGGGATGCCGACCTGAGGCAGAGGGAGCTCCCGACTATCTGCCTCCCCCCCTGAATGCTGCGATCACGCTCGATCGCAGCAGTCAGGGGGTTAACAGCCAGGGGCGGCTCGGAAGCCACTCACGGCTGTCAGTACAGGAAGCTCGGCCACTGCAGCGCTGAGCTCCTGCACTGATCGGGCAGGAGAAGCTGACATTCAGCCTCTCCTGCCAGATCGCTGCTGTGTTTGGTCAGTCAGATTGACTGACCAATCACAGCGCTGTGGGTGCGGGGACCGACGGCATGGGTCCCCGAACCGCTTGCCGTGCCTGTCAGCTGTCTTAGACAGCTGTCGGCAATGAATTACCACTGCGTGTTTACACAGTCCGTCATGGTGCCAAAACTGACATCCTGCCATGATGGACTGTGCACGTCAATGGACAGTAAGGGGTTAAAAGAAAAAAATGGGGAAGCCTGTGGTTGGCCCATGTGATCTGATGTCTGTGAGGTAAATGTTTGTTCCAGAACCTTCTAGCAGAAACACCTGTACTGTACTGATGGGTGGACTACAAGTTCCAGATACTCTAAGCGAGGGCTGCTGAGTGGAGAGAGGGCCTCCTTTAAGTCGAGGGCTGCAGATAAGTACATATTTAAATGTAATATCATAGTTGTGATAACTGTGGTAATTGTGGGGAATTTTTCTGTGTTTGTTGTCTGTCTGGGGCGGGTTAATACTTGTTTAATAAAAAAAAAAAAATAAAGGAGGGCTGCCTTTAAGTCCATGGCTGCAGATAAGTACATAGCTAAATGCAAAAGCATAGTTTAACACGAGAGCATAGTTTGGCATTTTCCTTACTAGCTGCCATTGTTTTTTTCTGCTATTATCTGTACGGTTTATGCCCATTGAAAATATATTCCATGCACAATGCGTGGAATGTGCAGTTGAGCCCAGATGGCTCTGTAAACTGTGGCCTCTGTTCACACAGGATGCATTTTGGATAGCACTGGACAGCCCGCCTGATCTAAGAGTACGGGAGTCACGAATAGGCTGTAAGCAGGTGCTCTGCATCACCTGTATGTGAATAACGCCGCAGACAGATTATCTTTTGTGCACTAATATACCATAATACCACCCCCTTAATGGATTGGTAGGTTGAGTGTGGTTGCTTCATCGGTATTGCTGCACCTATGTTGCTGCCATCTTTAATCGGGTCCACTGCACCCTAATAGTGCATTTGTTTGGTGGCCTGGGAAGGTAAGCATCTCTGCCTTTTTTCTGGTGTTTTTTGAATACTCTCTACTGGGAGCAGTGGGGTACCGCAGAGATCTGTGCTAGGACCGATTCTTTTTAACCTTTTTATTAATGACCTTGAGGATGGGATTGAGAGTAAAGTGTCAGTCTTTGCTAACGACACCAAACTATGTAATATATTAAAATCTGACCTTCATATTACAATATTGCAAAACAATCTGAATAAGATGACTGAATGAGCAAAAACATGGCAAATGAGATTTAATATAGATAAATGAAGAGTAATGCACCTAGGATGGAGTAATCATATTGCTGCATATACATTAAATGGGAGTATAATCGAAACTGCAGAGGAGGAGAAGAATTTGGGTATTCTGGTTACAAAGGTAAGCTAAGCAGCAGTACTCAATGTCAAGCAGCAGCCGCAAAAGCAAACAAGATTTTAGGATGTATAAAAAGAGAGATAAAAATCCTGAAATCCCAATGTATTATTACCACTTTATAAGTCACTGGTGAGGCAACATCTAGAATATGTGATCCAGTTTTGGGCTTCACATTTTAAAAAGGATATTCAGAAGTTAGAGTCAGTTCAAAGACTGTCAACTAGATTATTACAAGGAATGGAAGGCGTCTCATATGATGAAAGGTTGGAAAAGTAGGGCTTGTTTAGCTTAGAAAAAAGCCGCCTCAGAGGAGATCTCATTTACATGTATAGATATATGTATGGCCAGTACAAAACACTGGCACATGACTTTTTCCTTACAAAGACCATACTTAGGACTAGGGGTCACTCATTACGGGTGGAAGAAAGGCGTTTCCGGTAGCTGAAAAGGAAAGGGTTATTTACAGTTAGAGCAGTCAGACTGTATAATGCCCCACCGCAAGAGGTAGTAATGGCAGCACTATAAGTTTTTCAAAAAGGGCTGAACAATTTCCTTGATACATGTAACATTGAGGTTTATAGTTAAATTAGTGATAGATTGTACAATTGGTGGACAAAGATTGAACTTGATGGGCCTAGGTCTCTTTTTAGCCTATTTAACTATGTATTGGAGGGAGAGAGCGCTTATCGTTGCCTGTGTGTGCACAGTATACCGAATCAGAGGCCTGTAGCGTTGATAATGGTGCTGAAGCTGAACCATCATACTAACTGATCTTCTAAGGCATAATCATTTGCTTTGCTGTTTGTATCACACACAATCTGTATTTAGCCTATGGAGGGAGAGAGAGTCACAGGAGTAGAGATAGTGACAGAATCCAGTCTGTAGCCAGGGATTAGGGCTGTGCAGTCAGTTGGCAAATATACAGCTGCAGGTTTTTTTGGGGGGTTGAAAAAATGTAATATATTTTGATCCATCAATTATTACATGATTTGTGTTTGGGTTATATAATACTCCAAAAAATCATTAAAAATTTCCCTGGTTTAAATTTCTTAAATTTCTTACCTACTGTATACGCTATTCTGTATTCTGGGTTATTTTTTTTAGTATCTAACATTTAAAAAAATTGTTTAAAAATTTTTCAGGCTTAACCCCTCTCTGACATTAGACGTACTATCCCGTCCATAAAACCCGTGCCATTCTGACCATGGACGGGATAGTACGTCATAGGCGATTAGCTGCGCTCCCGGAGGGAGCGCAGCTAATCGCCGCCGGGTGTCAGCTGATTATCAAAGCTGACACCCGTGACTGTGTGTCAGGAGCGGTCACGGACCGCTCCCGGCACATTAACCCCTTGCACACCGCGATCAAACATGATCGCGGTGTACTGGGGGCACAGAGGAGGATCGCGCAGGGTGGGGGCTCCCTGCGCGCCCCCCTGAGACCCTCAGAGCAGCGCGATGTGATCGCGCTGCTCTGAGGGCTTCCTCCCTCCCAGGACCCGGATCCAAGATGGCGCTGGGGTCCTGGAGGGAGGCGGCTTCCTCAGTGCCTGCCGAGAGCAGGCATGAGGAAGCGTCCTGCACTGCCTGTCACATCGCTGGTGTGACAGAGTGCTGTGCACACTGTCACACCAGCGATCTGATGAAATACAGTGATGTCCCACCCTGGGACAAAGTAAAAAGTAAAAAAAAGTAAAAATAAACATGTGTAAAAAAAAATCCAAAATTAAAAAAAAAAAAAAAAAAAATATTCCCCAATAAATTCATTACTTATTGTAAATAAAAAAAATAAAACAATAAAAGTACACATATATGGTATCGCCGCGTCCGTAACGGCGATAAGTTTTATAGGGGGATAAAACTGTCCCACTAGTTAACCCCTTTTGTGACCCCTTAAAAAATAAAAAATAAAAACGAAGCAAAAAATCAGTGCTTTATCATCATACCGCTGAACAAAAAGTGGAATAACACGCGATCAAAAAGACGGATATAAATAAACATGGTACCGCTGAAAACGTCATCTTGTCCCGCAAAAAACGAGCCATCACACAGCATCATCAGCAAAAAAATAAAAAAGTTATAGCTCGCAGTATAAAGCGATGCAAAAATAATTATTTTTTATATAAAATTGTTTTTATTCTATAAAAGCGCCAAAACATAAAAAAATTATATAAATGAGGTATCGCCATAATCGTACTGACCCGAAGAATAAAACTGCTTTATCGATTTTACCACACGCGGAACAATAAAAACGCCTCACCCAAAAGAAATTCATGAATTGCTGATTTTTGTTCATTCTAACCTCCCAAAAATCGAAATAAAAAGCGATCAAAAAATGTCACGTGCTCAAAAATGGTACCAATAAAAGCGTCACCTTGTCCCGCAAAAACGAAGACCTCACATGACATTGTGGGCCAAAATATGCAAAAATTATAGCTCTCAAAATGTGGCGATGCAAAAAACTACTTTTTGCAATAAAAAGCGTCTTTTAGCGTGACAGCTGCCAATCATAAAAAACCGCTATAAATAGTAAATCAAACCCCCCTTTATCACCCCCTTAGTTAGGGAAAAATAATAAAATAAAAAAATGTATTTATTTCCATTTTCCCATTAGGGTTAGGGTTAGGGTTTCGGCTAAAGTTAGGGTTAGGGTTGGCGCTAAAGTTAGGATTAGGGTTAGAGTTTGGATTAGGGTTAGGGTTGGGATTAGGGTTGGGACTAGGGTTAGGGTGTGTTGGGGTTAGGGTTGGAGTTAGAATTGGGGGGTTTCCGCTGTTTAGGCACATCAGGGGCTCTCCAAATGTGACATGGCGTCTGATCTCCATTCCAGCCAATTCTGCTTTGAAAAAGTCAAACGGTGTTCCTTCACTTCTGAGCTCTGCCATGCGTCCAAACAGTAGTTTATCCCCACATATGGGGTATCAGCGTACTCTGGACCCCAAGAGTTATTGTGAAATTTGTCCTATTTCTTCTGTTACCCTTGGGAAAATAAAAACTGGGGGCGAAAATATTATTTTTGTAAAAAAAATAAGATTTTTTTGTTTTTACGGCTGTACATTATAAACTTCTGTGAAGCACTTGGGGCTTCATAGCGCTCACCACACATCTAAATAAGTTCCTTGTGGGGTCTATTTTCCAAAATGGGTCACTTGTTGGGGATTTCCACTGTTTAGGCGCATCAGGGGCTCTCCAAATGCGACATGACGCCCCCAGACCATTCCATCAAAGTCTGCAATCCAAAACGTCACTACTTCCCTTTCCGAGCCCTGACATGCGCCCATACAGTAGTTTTCTCCCACATATTGGGTATCAGCGTACTCAGGACAAATTGGACAACAATGTTTGGGGTCCAATTTCTCCTGTTACCCTTGTGAAAATAAAATATTGGGGGCGAAAAAATCATTTTTGTAAAAAAAAAAGGATTTTTTATTTTTACGGCTGTGCGTTATAAACTTCTGTGAAGCACTTCGGGGTTCAAAGTGCTCACCACACATCTAGGTAAGTTCCTTGTGGGGTCTATTTTCCAAAAGGGGGTCACTTGTGGGGGGTTTCCACTGTTTAGGCGCATCAGGGGCTCTCCAAATGCGACATGACGCCCCCAGACCATTCCATCAAAGTCTGCAATCCAAAACGTCACTACTTCCCTTTCCGAGCCCTGACATGCGCCCATACAGTAGTTTTTCTCCCACATATTGGGTATCAGCGTACTCAGGACAAATTGGACAACAACTTTTGGGGTCCAATTTCTCCTGTTACCCTTGTGAAAATAAAATATTGGGGGCGAAAAAATCATTTTTGTAAAAAAAAAAAAGGATTTTTTATTTTTACGGCTGTGCGTTATAAACTTCTGTGAAGCACTTCGGGGTTCAAAGTGCTCACCACACATCTAGATAAGTTCCTTGTGGGGTCTATTTTCCAAATGGGGTCACTTGTGGGGGGTTCCACTGTTAGGGTGTATCAGGGGCTCTCCAAATGCGACATGACGCCCCCAGACCATTCCATCAAAGTCTGCAATCCAAAACGTCACTACTTCCCTTCCGAGCCCTGACGTGCACCCATACAGTAGTTTTCTCCTACATATTGGGTATCAGCGTACTCAGGACAAATTGGACAACAACTTTTGGGTTCCAATTTCTTCTGTTACCCTTGTGAAAATAAAATATTGGGGGCGAAAAAATCATTTTTGTAAAAAAAAAAAAGGATTTTTTATTTTAAGGCTGTACGTTATAAACTTTAGTGAAACACCTGGGGGTTCAAAGTTCTCACCACACATCTAGATAAGTTCCTTGAGGGGTCTAGTTTCCAAAATGGTGTCATTTGTGGGGGTTTCCACTGTTTAGGCAGATCAGGAGCTCTCCAAACACGACATGGCATCCAGCCAATTCTGCGTTGAAAAAGTGAGACGGCGCTCCTTCCCTTCCAAACTCTGCCATGCACCCAAACAGTGGTATACCCCCACATATGGGGTATCAGTGTACTCAGGACAAATTGCACAATAACTTTTGGAGTCTTGTTACCCTTGGAAAAATAAAAATTCGGGTGAAAAGATCATTTTTGTGGAAAAAATATGATTTTTAAATTTTACGGCTCTACGTTATAAACTTGTGTGAAGCACTTGAGGGTTCAAATTGCTCACCAAAGATCTAGATAAGTTCCTTAGGGGGTCTAGTTTCCCAAATGGGGTCATTTGTGGGGGGTTTCCACTGTTTAGGCACATCAGGGGCTCTCCAAATGCAACATGGCATCCAATCTCAATTCCAGCCAATTTTGGTTGGAAAAAGTCAAATGGTGCTCCTTCCCTTCCGAGCTCTGCCGTGCGCCCAAACAGTGGTTCCCCCCCACATATGGGGCATCAGCGTACTCAGGATAAATTGGACAACTACTTATGTGGTCCAATTTCTCCTGATACCCTTGGGAAAATAAAAAAATAGTGACTAAAAGATAATTTTTGTGGGAAAAAAATAGGATTTTTTATTTTCATGCCAGGGCATCATAAACTTGTGTGAAGCACTTGGGGTTCAAAGTGCTCACCAAAGATCTAGATAAGTTCCTTAGGGGGTCTAGTTTCCAAAATGGGGTCACTTGTGGGGGATTTCCACTGTTTAGGCTCATCTGGGGCACTGCAAACGGAACATGACCCCCATCAACGTCTGCATTCCAAACGTTACTACTTCCTTTCCAAGCCCTGCCGTGCGCCCAAACAGTTTTTCCACCCCCACATATGGGGTATCAGCGTACTCAGGACAAATTGGACAACAACTTTTGGGGTCCAATTTCCTTGGGAATATTCAAAAATTTAGGACTAAAAAATCATTTTTGTGGAATTTTTTTTTTTTTTTCACACCCAGGCATTATAAACTTTTGTGAAACACTTGGGGTTCAAAGTGCTCACAACAGATCTAGATAAGTACCTTAGGGGTCTAGTTTCCAAAATGGGGTCACTTGTGGGGGGTTTCCACTGTTTAGGCGCATCAGAGGTTCTCCAAGCGCGACATGGCGTCCAATCTCAACTCCAGCCAATTTTAGTTTGAAAAAGTCAAACGGCGCTCCTTCCCTTACGAGCTCTGCCGTGTGCCCAAACAGTGGTTTTCCCCCACATATGGGGTATTGGCGTACTCAGGAGAAATTGCATAACAACCTTATCTGTCCATTTTCTCCTTTTACCCTTGTGAAAATAAAAAAAAAGTTTGTAAAAGATCATTTTTGTGGCTAAAAAGTTAAATATTCATTTTTTCCTTCCACGTTGCTTTAGTTCCTGTGAAGCACCTGAAGGGTTAATAAACTTCTTGAATGTGGTTTTGAGTACCTTGAGGGGTGCAGTTTTTAGAATGGTGTCACTTTTGGGTATTTTCTGTCATGTAGACCCCTCAAAGTGACTTCAAATGTGAGGTGGTCCCTAAAAAAAATGGATTTGTAAATTTTGTTGTAAAAATGAGAAATCGCTGGTCAACTTTTAACCCTTATAACTTCCTAACAAAAAAAAATTTTGATTCCAAAATTGTGCTGATGTAAAGTAGACATGTGGGAAATGTTATTTCTTAACTATTTTGTGTTACATATTTCTCTGTTTTAAGGGAATAAAAATTCAAAGTTTGAAAATTGCTAAATTTTCAAAATTTTCGCCATATTTGCGTTTTTTTCAAAAATAAACGCAAGTTATATGGAAGAAATTTTACCACTAACATGAAGTACAATATGTCACGAGAAAACAATCTCAGAATCGCGAAGATCCGTTGAAGCGTTCCGGAGTTATAACCTCATAAAGAGACAGTGGTCAGAATTGTAAAAATTGTCCCGGTCATTAACGTGCAAACCACCATTGGGGGTGAAGGGGTTAAATTTGTCACCCATGCAGTATTATGTGGTCTAGGGTACTGTCATGCTCACGCCCTGGCTGGTGGCGTGAGCCAGGAGATTGTGGCCCCACTGTGCCACAAACCAGACTACTCTGGAAGGTGCATAACTAGGACAGCTGCATTGGTTTCACTGGAGCCTCTGATAGTAAGGTCAGGCTTGTGAGGCAGACAGCTGCCAGGTACCACTCCAGGGTGGTGTCTGGTTGTGGCTGCTGATCCCACTTGGGGAGACAGTGGCACGGCTGAGACACTGGCAGGCGGGCAAGGCAGAGGCACGAGCAGGCAGGCACGGCTGAAACACAGAGCAGGCAGGGACAGCTGAGACACAGAGCAGGCAGGCACGGCTGAGACACAGGGTAGGTAGGCATGGCTGGGATACAGGGCTGGCAGGCACGGCTGAAACACAGGGTAGGCAGGCATGGCTGGGACACAGGGCTGGCAGGCACAGCTGAGACACAGTGTAGGTAGTCAGGGCTAAGAAACAGTGCTGGCAGGCACCAACTGGAAAGGCACTGCAACACAGAGTGGTGTGTGGAATGGGTAGGGTCCTGTTCACACAGCCAGTGCAGGTACTGGTACTGACTGGTAGGAATGGTGTATGGAGAAACAGGTATAGACCTGTTCACACAGTAAGTGCAGGTACTGGTACTGACAGAAAGGAATGGTGTATAGAAGAACAGGTAGAGACCTGTTCACACAGCAGGAACCGCAAGATATTCAGAGAGAAGCTGCAGCAAGAGGTTCTACAGCAGCAAGAGCGAAGCAGAGCAGAACCGTAAGATATGCAGAGAGGAGATGTAGCAAGAGATTTCTGCAGCAGCTGGAGCAAAGCAGAGCGGAACCACAAGATATGCGGAGAGGTGCTGCAGCAAGAGATTTCTGCAGCAGGAGCAAAGCAGAGTGGAATGGAGCAGAACCGCAGGAGAGCGGAGAAGAGGCAGAACGTGGTTCAGAGAGAACACAAGGAAAAACACAGCAGGGAAAGAAACTACAGACAAGGAGACTAAGAGACAGAGGTAGGACAGAGTTCAGACAAGGAAATGACAAGAGACAAGGTACAGGGACAAAGACACAGGGACCAGGATATTCAGAGACCAGGATATTCTGCCTCCTGGAGGGCAGACAAACAGGTACAAGGCAAAGATAGGAGTGAAGCCTCCAAGAAGGAGGAACACGGAGCAAGACCTGGCAGCTCAATAGCAAGACACTAACTGAGTTAACACATTGCACAGGCAAGATACACAGGGTGGAGCTGCCCTAAATACTAGAGTGCTCTTGGTAATTGACCTGGGACATATTAGACAGGTGCACACTGACTCCATAAGAACCAGAGAGTTCTGGTACCGACCCCCTATGCACACAGCCAGGGAACATGCACAGGGCAGATAGGAAACAAGAGGTGCAAAGCATGGAACTGGCAGCAGACAGAAATCACAGCATCGCCTGGAGCAGTGAGTAAGTTGGTGTGTGGGGGATGGGAGGCCATGCAGCGATGCCAGTAGGGTTGTTACAGTGCCCCCCCTTTACGGCCCCTTTTCCTCAAGTCTGCCAGAATGACCTGCAGAAGGAGTATGGGACCATACACAGTCCAGGCTGACATTCGATCCTTCAGATAAGGTGAAGCAGGCGTGCCATCATGATTCACAGAGTGTGAAGTTTCCCGGTGCCCGACAGAGTCAATCTCCACAATGACTCGAGCCTCCTACTCTGGACTGGTGGAAAGCAGAGACTTGGAAGTTTCAGATTTGACCTCTACATCAGCTAGCCACTTAAAAACTGAGGATGCCCTCACAGGGTCCAACTTCAGTCCATTGTGGAGCTGCCCTAAATACTAGAGTGCTCTTGGTAATTGACCTGGGACATATTAGACAGGTGCACACTGACTCCATAAAACCAGAGAGTTCTGGCACCGACCCCCTATGCACACAGCCAGGAAACATGCACAGAGCAGATAGGAGACAAGAGGCACAAAGCATGGAACTGGCAGCAGACAGAAATCACAGCATCGCCTGGAGCAGTGAGTATGTTGGTGTGTGGGGGATGGGAGGCCATGCAGTGATGCCAGCAGGGTTGTCACAGGTACATTTTTGTGATATTATATAACACTAAAAAAACCCTTAAAAATATTGTCTGGAATGCAGTTCTCATCCATACACTATTCTGTGGTCTGGGGGACATTTCCTGTGATCTATAAAGCTGAAAAAAAGCATTCAAAAATTTTGCAGTCTTAAATTTCTCAGCCATACAGTTTCTTGTGTTCTGTTGTACATTTCTGTGTTATCTAACAATACAAAAAAGTGTTAAAAAATTAGCTGGATTGCACGTCTCACCAATACACTGTTCCATGGTCAGGTGTAAGTTTCTGTGATATTATCTAACACTACAAAAAAATGTTAAAAAATATTGGCTGGATTACAGTTCTCATCCACACACTATTCTTGGGGTCTATTCCTGTGATCTAAAAAACTGAAAAAGCATTTAAAGATTTTGTAGGGTTACATTTCTCAGCCATGCAATATTACGTAGTCTGGGGAACGTTTCTGTGATTTATAACATTCCAAAAACGTGTTACAATTTTGTACTGTATTCAATTAGTCATCCACAGTTTGAGGGATTAACTGGAGGAATATCGGAGCCAAATGAAGCTGGCACAACAGCAGAGGTGGCAGGAGTCAGTGTTCCTAATCTGGCCTATATGCCGGACCCACCAAAGCTCGAACCCAGGCCACATCCTTTACCGCTGGGGTTCTTGCAAACTGCAGATGGGAGAGCCAGGATTCAGGAACAGGTGAATGGACTGCGGTGTCTAGGTTGGTCAGAAGAGACAAGGAGGCAAGCAGTATCAGGTACAAATGTTATTGGGCCCACTAGCCATAAGGTACTGAGAGTTGGGATCCTGGGAGGTGGTAGTTAC
>JARQOD010000010.1:101946794-102263203 GCA_033576555.1 Oophaga sylvatica
GAAAGGGGACAAGGGGGGAAACAGTATCAGGTAAAATGTTTTGGGCCCGCTACCCCAAAGGTACTGGAGTTGGGACCCTGGGGTTGGTAGTTATTTTACGACCATCAGCGGAGAAGGGGGATCCATGAAAGAGTTTGTGACCCTTTCATCACAACTTGTTCAACCTTTCAGGCATTTAGAGATGGAACACTTCCCTCGAAGGCTGCAAAAGCTGACTGCTGAAACTAGGGTCACATTCCTCAAAAAGGAAGGGCAACATCGCTGGTATGCAGTGCGTATGACCCCAGAAGGAAGGGCGCATGATGAAACCTTCTTAAAAATTAGCAGGCCTGGAGGACTCCTATAGGTGGCTTGGGGACAGGGCTATTGCCACCCCCGGAGTGATTGTACTGCCCTTTAGGGTTCCCCACCTCCAATGCAGTGAGCAGTGATGGTGCAGGTGACACAGGAGGCTGTTGCTCATTTCTATATGTTGGGGGCTCCAGCACTATCTGAAGCCAGGTCACTTACAGCCCAGGCCCTGGGATTGGGCTCCAGGAAGCAGGTGGAGGCAGTCCCCCTCCTCAAGGGAACAGAAGAAGAAGCGCACACCTGAAGAGAGCTACTGTATTACCCTGCTTATAATTTTTTCCTGGCTTTGTACTTTGTGCAAAGTCTTTATGAGTGTAGGAGTACAGCAGGTCCCACTTTTAAAACATTTGATTGAAGCCCCACCAGTTGTTGCCTTTCAAGGGTCTGTGCATGAACCTCCTCATAATTTTTGTCAGGTTTTAAAATTTTTTCTGCAAAGCTTTATAATTGTATAAATTTCATAAAGTGCACTTTCAAAAATTTTACAGCAAAATTTTTTTTATGGATTCAAGGGACTCATCTGTATCATTAAACACGGTTATTGTTGCATTACGGTGGCATGTAAAACTTCCAGAAATCCTAGAAAAATATTTCTGGATTAAATTACTCATCCAAAGAGTATTACGTGTTTTTCTGTCACATATTTGGTGGTATATAACACTACAAAAGTGTTTAAAAATTTAGCTTGCTTGTTTACATTTCCTACCCATACACTATTCCGTGTTCTAGTGTACATTTTTGTGATATATAACACTCAAAAAAAGTTTCAACATTTTGATGGGTTACATTTCTCCTACCATACAGTATTGCGTGTTCTTGGGTACATTTCCATGGTATATAACTCTCAAAACACTTGTTTACAAATTTATCGGTGTTATATTGCTCATCATATGGTATTATGTCTTTTTGGGTACATTTTGTTGTTATGTAAGCCTCCAAAACTGTTTTAAAAAATATATCACTATTATATTGCCCATCCTTACAGTATTATGTCTTCTTGGGTATGTTTCCTTGGTATATAACCCTAAAAAACCATATTAAAAAATTGATCACTATAATATATTGCTCATCCGCAGACTTTTACATATTCTTGGGTACAATTCGTTGCTATGTAAGCCTCAAAAAACTTGTTCAAAATTTTATTGGTATTACCTGTATATTGCTCACCCATAAACTATTCCGTGGTCTGGAGTACATTTCATTGGTATATAGCCCTCCAAAAACTTGTTCAAAATTAATTGGTATTATACTGCTCATCCATAGGGTGTTACATCTTCTTGGTTACAGTTTGTTGCTATATATGCCTCAAAAAACGTGTTCAAAACTTTAGGATGTGTGCACATGTTGCAGATTTGGTGCATTTTTATCGTTTTTTTTCTGTCCTGATTTCTGACAACATGAATAAAAACCTGATGCTAGCAAAGTGAATGAGAAACCTGAAGTTTCAAGCACACGTTGAGTATTTTTGATTTGCAGATTTGGTGCAGAAAACAAGCTGCAGCATGTCACTTCTCTGTGTGATTTTGTCCTGCATTTTTCACCATTGACTTCACTCAAATTAATAAAAAATGCTGGCAAAAAAGCATCAAAAATGCAGCAAAAATGTGCCTTTTTGCAGCTGCATTTTTCGTGCCAAGAGATGCAGTAATGGGGCAGAAATTTTACTCAACGTGTGCACATACCTTATTGGTATTATATTGCTCACCCATAGACAATTCTGTAATCTAGAGTACACTTCGTTGGTATTTAAACCTCAAAAAACTTGTTCAAAAATGTATCGGTATTATATTGTTCACAAATAGACTATTCCATGATCTGGAGTACATTTCCTTGGAATATAACCCTCAAAAGTGCATAGCCTTTATGAGTCGAGGAATACCAATACATGAAATTTGAACAGAATGTGTATAAGGCCCTCCTTTATCTCTAATATAGTGTGTATCTGAGTAACTCATTTTCAACAGTTCTTGCTTCTTTCATAAGGTAAACTGAAATCAATTTTGGTTTACTTAAATTATAATTTTTTTTTAAATCCTTTTTAAATTTTGCCTATTATTCAAGTCATTATACAGAAAAAATGTTTGTTAACATTTTTTTTCTGTTAAATGCAATTTCTCATCGGAATTGGAATGTTTTAACTGTCACCCTTTACAGTAGGGTAAAAGTGTGACATCATTGTTCTCAGCAGTGATCTGGGAGTCAGAGATGCATCCAAGTGTCTTCCCCATGCTATTCTCCTTCCATCAGCACTTTTCCCATCCACATTTGAATATTTTCACTGCCCCGGACCTCTTTGTAGGGTCTGCTAGAAAATAGCTCAGCTTTCCAATTTACTCCTAATTATACTTGTTACTTGAAACAAGCATTTGGGTATTAGAAATTACTTGGTTTAAGAAACCTGAGCTTTTTAGTGATCGTTCATCTCTATTAGTAACTCAATACGCCGTCATGGATTAAAATCCAGCAGGGCATGCAAGGTCCTCCTGCTCATGATGCCACATGTACAGGCCTATTTGAAGTTCGTCAATGACTATCTGGATAATCCAGAGGAGGCATTGGAGAAGGTCATGTGGTCAGATGAGATCAAAATAGAACATTTTGGTATCAGCTCAACTTACCGTGTTTGGAGGAAGAAGAAGGATGAGTACAACCCCAAGAAACTGCCCCATCCGTGAAGCATGGTGGGGGAAACATCAAACTTTGGGGGTGCTTTTCTGCAGAGGGGCAGGACGACTACACCATATTGAAGGGAGGATATATGGGTCATGTATTGTGAGATTTTGGCCAATTACTTCCTTCCTTCATTACGAGCATTGAAGATGGGTCGTGGCTGGGTCTTTCAGCTTAACAATGACCCGAAACACACAGCCAGGGCAACTAAGGAGTGGCTTCATAAGAAGCATTTCAAGGTCTGGCCTAGCCAGTCTCCAGACCTGAACTCAATAAAAAGTCTTTAGGAGGAGTTGAGACTCAAAGTTGCACAGCCCCAAAACCTGGAATATTTGGAGGTTTCTGTACCAAATATTAAGTTCTGCTTTTCTATTGCATCAAAAACTTATTTCATGCAATGCAAATAAATTATGTAAAACTCATGCAATGTGTTTTTTCTGGATTTTTTCTTAAGATTCTGTCTCTAACAGTTTAAGTGTACCCACAATAAAGATTACAGACCTCTACATTCTTTGTAGGTAAGAAAACTTGCAAAATCGGCAGTGTCAACTACTTATTTTTCACTGTACATATATATATATACAGTGAAACGTAAGTAGTTGATACACTGCCGATTTTGCAAGTTTTCTTACCTACAAAGAATGTAGAGGTCTGTAACTTTTATTGTAGGTACACTTAAACTGTTAGAGACAGAATCTTAAGAAAAATATATATATACAGGTGCTAATCACAAAATTAAAATGTCATCAAAAAGTTAATTTATTTCGTTTCTTCAATACAAAAAGTGAAACTCATACATTATATAGAGTCATTACAAATAGTGATCTATTTCAAGTGTTTATTTCTGTTAATGTTGATGATTATGACTTACAGCCAATGAAAACCCAAATGTCATTATCTCAGTAAATTAGAATAATTAACAAAAAACACCTACAAAGGCTTCCTAAGCATTTAAGAAGGTCTCTTAGTCTGTTTTAGTATGTTCCGCAATCATGGGGAAGACTGCTGACTGGATAGATGCCCAGAAGGCAGTCATTGACACACTCCACAAGGAGGGTAAGCCACAAAAGCTCATTGCTAAAGAAGCTGGCTATTCACAGTGCTGTATCCAAGCATATTAGTGGAAAGTTGAGTGAAGGAAAAAGTGTGGTAGAAAAAAGGTGCATAAGCAACCGGGATAACCGTAGCTTTGAAAGGAATGTTAAGAAAAGGCCATTCAAAAATTTGGGGAGTTTCACAAAGAGTGGACTGCTGCTGGGGCCATTGCTTCAAGAGCCAACACACATAGATGAATCCAGGACATGGGCTACAAGTGTTGCATTCCTTGTGTCAAGCCACTCATTACCAATAGACAAAGCCAGAAGCATTTTACTTGGATCAAGGAGAAAAATAACTGGACTCTTGCTCAGTAGTCCAAGGTGTTGTTTTCAGATGAAAGTAAATTTTGCATTTGATTTGGAAATCAAGGTCGCAGAGTCTGGAGGAAGAGTGGAGAGGCACACAATCCAAGCGGCTTGAGGTCTAGTGTGAAGTTTCCACAATCAGTTATGGTTTGGGAGCCATGTCATCTGCTGTTGTAGGTCCACTGTCTTTTATCAAGATCAAAGTCAGCGCAGCCGTTTACCAGGAAATTTTAGAGCACTTCATGCTTCCCTCTGCCGACAAGCTTTTTGGAGATGGAAATTTCATTCTCCAGCAGGACTTGGCACCTGTCCAAACTACCAAAAGTACCAATACTTTGCTTAAAAACAACAGTATCACTGTGCTTGATTGGCCAGCAAACTCGCCTGATCTTAACCTCATAGAAAATCTATGGGGTATTGTCAAGAGGAAGATGAGACACCATACCCAACAATGCAGACAAGCTGAAGGCTGCTATCAAAGCAACCTGGGCTACTGGAGCGCCCTCCATGGCCATAGGGTTACTCGGGAACCGGGCCGGTTCTTAAGGAGATGTGTCACTGCAGCAGTGACCCGGTCCGTGGCCTTGGGCGTCCAATGAAAATGATGAATAGGGGATGATAAAGTTTATGAAAGATTTGTGATGCCACCTGTGGTACTCGGCAAGTAAGGCGTCAGCCTATGCTTCAGATTCAGTCCACTGGGGTAGTTATGGTATAATAGATGGTGATGATTGTTGTAGTGCAGGGCTGAGGTGACGCAGCAAATAAACAGGAGGACACAGTAGTGTGCAGTCTTCACAGATTTTACTCACATTTCTGGTGTTACAATCCCCAGCTGGGGTGCTGTGTCCTCAGGGTCTGTGGTCCAGTCAGCTCCCAGGTAGCTTGGGGTGCACTTTGCCAGGACTCCCTTAGATGTTCCTTTCCTGGCTGTCTCACTATGCTGGCTACTGCCTATCCTGCCCTGCGTCTTCACACACAGTGTCCTGAGCCAGTAGACTTGGATCTTCTCGGGACATGTTGGTCAGACCCCTGGATCTTATATGTCTGCCTTTTCAGCGAATGTGTTGGATGTGGCTGCAGCACATGCAGATACTATAGTCTCTGGTTTTCTAGCTGAGTCCTTAGTTTCTCCACTAGTTTTGGGGCCGGTCCCCTAAGTGTGACCTGGTCCCTCCACTGACCATGCCCCATGGATGGATTCCTCACTATCAATGCCCCTATGACCCTGCTGTCCTCCCAGGAGCTTCCGTATGTATCTCCCTCTCAATTCTCTCTCTTGCTTTCTCTTTCACTCCTTCTCCTCTGGTCTCCTCAGACCAACTAACTTCTTCCTGCTTCTTAAGCTCCTCCCCCTTTTTCTACCTTACCCACCCACTCCCCAACACCCTTTCATACCAAGCCTGGAATGAGGCCATCCTCCCAAAGGTACACCCAGATGCCCCTACTGAACTGATGTGTGCTGTGCGTGAGTGTTAGAGTCCTGGGTAGTGCCCCCTCCTTACCTGAGAGTGGGATACCACACTCTGGATGAGGTGCAGTATCTCTGTGGTGACTGGGCCCCACAGGTGCCACACTTCCATAGCAGCTCAGCAGTGCCATAGGCTGATCGTTTCCATACCATGCTGCGTTGATACAGTAATTGATGCCAAAGGAGCCCTGACCAAGTATTGAGTGCATTTACATACATTTCAGTAGGACAAAATTTCGGATATTAAAATCATTTTCAAGCTGGTGTTATAAAGTATTCTAATTTCCTGAGATAATGACTTTTGGGTTTTCATTGGCTGTAAGCCATTATCATCAACATTAACAGAATTAAATACTTAAAATAGATCACTCTGTTTGTAATGACTCCATATAATATATGAGTTTCACTTTTTTGTATTGAAGAACTGAAATAAATTAACTTTTTGATGATATTCTAACTTTGTAAGAAGCACCTGTTTGTACAGTGCTTTACAAACATTATTAGCACTGTCCCTGATGGTGCTCACAATCTAAATTCCCTATTAGTATGTCTTTGGAATGTGGGAGGAAACTGGAGTATCCAGAAGAAACCCATGCAAACATGAAGAGAACTTACAAACTCCTTGCAGATGTTGTCCTTGGTGAGATTTGAACCCAGGACACCAGCGCTGCAAGGCTGCAGTGCTAACCACTGAGCCACAGTGTATATATATATATATATTTTTAATCTATCTTGCTTTTATTGTGTCAACAGATTCTGCAATGCTGTACAGAAATTATCATATGCCATTGCCCTTGCCACCAATGGCGCTCAAAATTAAATTTCCTTTCTCACACAAATATTGGGGCTAATTTCACAGAAAGCCAATTATGGTACTCCATGCACTAGTTACCTTTGGTTGAATATAAGATGTAGCTATATGTCCATTTTTGCTATAGTTTGGACTAGCCAAACTGAGAACAGGTGCACCCCTTGGTAGGCCCCTGTTCAAGAGTGGTCCTTTCACCACTCTATATGAACAGTTGTTGGTATAATACAGACAAAGGCAACATCTCATCATGCATTAGCAAACTACTCAGTATTTTTTTTATATGGAAGCAAAGGTAAATTTTTGAATGAAGGTAATGTAATATTTGGATGTAGCTGAACAGTGAGACCCCAGAGTCAATGTATAGTCACATTCCACAGATTGCAGGAATGCAGTAGCTGTCCTATTCACAGTAGGAAGCAGCTATAAAACTGTAAATGTATGTATTCCTGCTGCAATAGCCAACATGGAAAATATGCTGGAGATGCAATGGAGAATAGCAACCAGAACAGTTAGGTAGAGAGAAAGGACTTCCTCTGTCACTCCATCAACCAGCTGTGATAGTTTTACCAGGACATCTTCAGGCCTGTGTAAGGAGGAAGACTGGCTGCCGGCACCTGCGCTGAGCTGGGTCCGGAACTGTTGGGGCTGCGTCCCATGTTGCCTGAGGGAAGGAATAGGGGACTGGACAAACCCCATGACCAGAGCAAAAAGCGCGCGAAGCAACAGTTAGCTTCCCGCCGTGCGTGCTCTGCACCCTAAGCAGCAGTGTCGCGACATACTGTGGCCGAGATCTGCTGGGCACTCCAGTGAGTGTGGGTAAGCAAAGGACTACGCACGTGCAGAGAAACGTGGGGCAGTTACAGAACATTTGGCATAGTTGGCAGGATGCAGTCCACGAACGCAGAGGCAGTAGACCAGACGGTTCTGGGTGCCCCAAGGGCCATCTTACCCCTGGGGGCCATGCTCAGCAATCTCCCAAAGTTTACAGGGAGTAATTCACTGCTATGGGACTGGACTGAGCCAGTTAAAGGCATGTTGAGAATGCACTCAGTGACCCCCGCTATAAAAGCAAAGATTGTTGTGGTGGTCCTAGATGTGGAGGCTAGATGTTCTGTCATGTAGCAGTGTTCAGAGAGAGGGAGAATCTGTGACGCAATATATGAATACGCTACAAGAGGTGCACGCTGTGATCGCTAAGCTGGATAATGTGGGTGTTGGACCCCCTTATGTGATTTTGAGAGATCAACTTGTAGTGGGCCTCAGGGACGCGTCGCTTAAACAAGCTTTGCGGGAACACCTGCATGCCGACCAGTGCATGACATTCCTGGAGATTGGGGTAGAAGTGCAAGAGCAGGGGACAGCAGCCTCGGCAGGGATGGCTCGGAGTAGTAGGGTACCCGCTTTGCCCGCAGCTGAGCCAGGATGGGCCCGAGAGATCCAGAAAGAAATACTGGAAATGCGGGAAGAGTGGTCTAGCCTCAGGAGAGACCCTGCTGTGGTTTCAAATCCATCCAGAGACAGAATTGACCCCTGAGTCCCACTTGCCCGTTGTTCCCCCTGCCAGGAAAAGGGAATTATCCTGAGCCGAAAGACATCCGACTTGTTTCAAGTGTGGGGACACTATGACCGAGGCTGCGTGAGACAGGGGTGGCCTCTTATCCGGCAGCCGTTAAACTAGTGAGCTCTGTGGCTGGGGGATGACACCTGGAGCCTGAAATGACAAAGAAAGAGAAGCCAGTCCTGAAAGTTTAACATCTTTGAGTCCCCTTGTATGGGCTGAAATGAATGGTCGAGCCATCCGCCGCCTAGTTGATACCCATTCACAGGTGACCACCATGTCAGAAGCATATTTCAGACGTCATTTTCCTGAGGTGACGCGGCCTGAGTGGGGCCCAGTGATCAAGCTGACCGCTGCCAACCAGTTGCCCATCCTGATCGCAGAGGTGGTCTGGATGCAGATTACAGTGTGCGGCAAAAATGTGGGCCGGAAAGGAGTTGTGCTGACCGCTGGAGAAAACAGCAATTGCCCTCCGGTGACTCTTGGCATGAATGTGCTAAAACAACTCGGGACCCTCTTGATCAGCGAGTCCCCGGATGCTTTTATGATCATGAACGCCCGAGAGGAAGGTGTTTCAACAGTTGATACTAGTCGCTCAGGACCAGGAAATGTCGAGTGGAGGAAGAGTGCTAGGAAAAGTGCTGGTACCTGCAGCTGCTAAACTCATCCTCCTGCCTTGCCAGACTGTGCTCACCTTGCCCATAAGAGCTTGTACACCCCTTAAAGGGGAGGAAGTCCAGATTTAACCAACCCTAATGGACCAAATACCCTCGGGGCAAGTTAGAAAATCGATGGGAAAAGACTCTGTATCGGGTGAAACACTGATTTGTTCTGGTGGGCCAGTGTAGGAAGTTCAACCCAAAGGGGAAGAAGAGGCACCTACACGAATAGTCCACCATAGCATGTTGCATCCTTGCCTGTGACGAGATCCAGAAGAAGTGGGGAGAGTGCCGGACACCACCAAAATGCTCACCCCCACGATCCTCAACTGTGATGAGGAAGAACCACTTGACTCACTCCCAGATTTAGAAAGTTTGCTGCCCGCCAGTCCAAAGGAAGTGCGTAGGCCTGAAACTCCAGAACTCCAGTGAACTCAAACATGCTCCCGTCGTCTACCACCCAACCTGACTCCACCACTCAACCTGACTCTACCACTCAACCTGAACTACGCCATACTGAACGGATGACAGCTGGAATACCTCACACTCGTTATGATCAAGACTAGTTTATTTGGCAGCGTATTGTTCGAGAAATGTAAGAGTGTGAACGCCTGATGAGGAACCTCTCGCCCGTGGAATGGCGAGTTAAAGGAGAGGGGAGAGTAAGGAGGAAAAACGGGCTGCGGGTACTTGTGCTGAGCCGGGTCCGGAACTGTCGGGCTGCATCCCATGTTGCCTGGGGGAAGGAATAGGAGGCTGAACAAACTCCATGACCCGGGAAGAGGGGCTTGTACACAGGAAACTCAGCAATAAGCGCGTGAAGCAACAGCTAGTTTCCCGCTGTCAGGGAGAGTGCAGGACAGTGTGCATCATGCTCCGCGCCTTTGAGCAGCGTGCTCTGCACCCCAAGCAGCAGCGCCATAACATACTGTGGCCGAGATCTCCTGGGTTCTCCAGCAGATCAATGAGTGCGGTAAGCGCCGTGCTCTTAGCTAAGCAAAGGACCACGAGCGTGCAGAGAAGCGTGGGCCGTTACAGGACACTGAAGTGTGGTCCCCTTTGCCGGCTGGCACGCACCAACCCGCCTTTAGTACAGAGACTTCTGCAGCTTTTCCCGCTTTGATTGCGTGGGCTTATGGACTCTGGGCTCAGCGGGTGAAACTGGAGACTGCCCGCTGCCGCCAGAAGACGGATCGCTAATCTTGGACCCCATCGGAGGACACTACGCCGGCCATTGCTGGTACTACTACCCCCATCGGACTGTGAACTAAGGACATCAGCAGGAGCTATGATAAGTGTTGTTTGAAAGTTAGACTGTTGCACTCCTTCTGCTTATTTCAGTCATTCCCTGTTGTTTGATTAACCCTTTTTTGCCACTGCTTATTAACTCCCTGCGAGGAGATTACTTTAACACTTTATTGTTAAAATAAATACTACTGTTATACCACACTGCTCTACGATCCCTGCGTACTGAATCTCAGCACCTGCTTACACCTGCAAGGGAAACAACTCCTTCTTTCACTCCATCAACCGGCTGTGATAATTTCACCAGTACATCTCCAGGCCTGCAAAGGAAAGGATTCGCCCCGTCACTCCATCAAACAGCAGTGATAGTTTCACCAAGACACCTCCAGGCCTGCAAGGATAGGACTCCTTCTGTCACTCCATCAGTGCATTTTTCAGTGGTATCCTGGTTAGAACAAGTTATCACTTATTCAAAGGAAATATGATAATACATTTAAAAGGGTCTGACCACTGAGACCACCAATGATTGCCAGCTTTCTGGACAGGTGTCCCCTATTCAAATGGAATGAGAGTTGTACATGTGAACTGCAGCCATTATATATCTCTATTGGCCTGCCAAAGGTGGCTGAGCAATGTATTATGCTATCTTCATCAGTCTCACCGACTTTAATTTGATCAAAAGCACACATGGTGACCCCTGCTCCATTCAAACAGAAGCCACAAGATTTTCATTCTGATGTTTAAATGGGTCACAGCATTTGGCTCCCACTGATGTACTGCATTATCATCTAATAGCTTGCTGTAAGGCAAAATCTGTCTGAATATGCTGACTACACTCTGACCAGACTCTGATCAGAGTTTGATTAAAGTCTGATCATAGTATTATTCAGTTTTCTCGGATGTGGAGTAAAAAACACAATTCTCCATTCAGTGTGTCCATGAAAATCAGAGCGCACTCAGATATCATCTGAGTATGGTCTGATGTTTTCCACGGACCAATAGACATGAATGGCTGAGTGCCATCTGATTATCAGAGGCTACTTGGCTACTTGTTCATGCTGCAATTTTTTTCCTCTGACCAGTTTGGTTCGTTGAAAAAGTCAGACATGTGCACGGCCATATAGAGTAACATGGGGACAAGTGCTCTCCGTCAAAACAACAGATAGCACTCACCCTATTATTACGGTTGTGTGCTCAAGCCCTTATTCAAATGTTATTTCACTGGGGTAAGCAGACATACTCAATAAAGTCTCATTTAAGCGTCAAGGCTTTGTCACGCCAGTAATAATGCTCCCACTGTGAACAGTGCTTTCAGGCTCTGACTGGCTCACAGGAGAACAGAATCCTCCAGTGGGCCCCTATGCAAGCGTAAGCTATTTACCACCAACATGAGCACTAGTTGGCTAATACATTAATTCACTATGCACAGACAAAATCAGTATCTCATCATTCATTCAACAAACTATCTAGTTTATTTTTTATATAGAAGTAGAACTCAATTTGTGAAAGAGGGTAATACAATATTTGTATGAAGCTGAACAGTGGGCCCCTGGTCAGTATTACTGGTGGGCCCTCACCACCCCAGTCCGACACTGAGTGCTTAGGCCTCTTTCACACATCCGGCGGGCGCCTTGCGGCGCCCCCGGCATTTTCCCGCAGCGCCGCATCTGAAAATCTGATGCGCCGCATGCGGCTTTTTTCGCATTGACATGCATTAGCGCCGGATGGCGCCGCATGTCAATGTGTTGCATGCGGTTTTGTCCAGATGCGGCGCAAATGTACATTGCGGCGTCCGGAAAAAACGCTGCATGTAACGCTTTTTGTTTTTGCCGGATGGTCTCTTATCTCTCCAAGCATCAGAGACCATCCGGCAAAAAAACGCATTTTGGGCGCCGGAAGTGTGAAAGCTTTTCACATGCGGCGCTGCGGCAAAATGCCGGGGCGCCGCCAGGCGCCCGCCGGATGTGTGAAAGAGGCCTTAGGATCTGATGTTGGTCAGTGTGTCAGTTTTTGCCATCACTGTTTCATTACTAGAGTTGAGCGATACTTTCCGATATCCTAAAGTATCGGAATCGGAATGGTATCGCCGATATCACTAAAATATCGGCGATACCCGATACCGATACCGGAAGTCCCATGTAAGTCTATGGGAACAAAATATCGCAACTAAAAAAACCCCATTCTTTCCTTGTAAACACTAAATATACACACATAGAATACATATATATATATATATACATGTCATTGTGACATATATATATATACATATATGTATAGTTTATACACTTCTACATAGTAAAATATCCTCTGATTCAATTGCCGGGTAAAGCCGGCTTCAGTGAAAAGACAGAAGCACCCGACATGAAATGACACTTAGTGTACATAGGGTTAACCATGTCTTTTCATGTCGTTTGCTATCTGATTTGCACAAACAATTAAATCAGTCTATGTGTGCAAAATTTCACACCTGTAGGGGTTAATTAAAGGTGTAAATTCGTTGTAAAAAAAACGGACTTTTTTGCTACGAATTTACACCTTTAATTAACCCCTACAGGTGTGAAATTTTGCACACATAGTCTGATTTAATTGTTTGTGCAAATTAGATAGCAAAGGACATGAAAAGACATGGTTAACCCTATGTACACCAAGTGTCATTTCATGTCGGGTTCTGCATTTTCACAAAAGCCGGCAATTGAATTAGCGGCTATTATACTATGTAGAAGTGTATGAACTACAAATATAAATATATATATATATATATATGTGTCACAAATTCAATGACATGTATATATATATATGAGGTGTAAAATTGCTGAAAAAAAATGCGTGGGCTCCCGCCCTATTTTCGCAACCAGACAGACAAAGCCAGTGAGTGGGGGCAGATAATAATAGCCCAGAGAGGGACCATTATTTTTGCCCCCCCCGGCTACTAACATCTGCCCCCAGACACCCCAGGAAAGACAAATCTATAATTAGATTCGCCCTTTCTGGCACTTTGCCCGTCTATTCCCATTGCCCTGTAGTGGTGGCGAATGGGTTAATATGGGGTTAAAGCCACCTTGCTATTGAAAGGTGACCTTAAGCCAGGTTAATAATTGAGAGCTGTCAATTAGACAACTATCAATTATTAATCCTATTGCATGAAATAAAAATAAAACACACACACTTTAATTAAAAATCATTTTAATGAAATAAAGACACATGTTTTTGACCATATTTTATTTACTGCAAAAACCATTTCCTGTAATAAAAATAAAATAAAAAAGCAAAATTATTCTTACCTATCCCATGCACAGTCAGGTCCCACGGTGTAATCCTTCAGAAAGGGTTAATGTTTACTGCAGGGACCGCAGCTAATGCTGCAGCCTCACAGTAAACCCCAAATTAATGAGTTCCTCTCCTGCCTGACAGGAGAGTAAAGGCTGGGTGTCACATAACGATACACCAGCGATCCCGACAACGATATGCACTTGTCAGGATCGCTGGTGTATCGCTACATGATCGCTGCTGAGCTGCCAAACAGGCAGCTCAGGCAGCGATCTGGGACAGCGACACTGCGGGTAACATCGCTTAAGGGCCCGTCTCACATAGCGATATCGCTACAGAGATCGCTGCTGAGTCACAAGTTTTGTGACGCAGCAGCGAGCTCACCAGCGATATCGCTGTGTGTGACATTCAGCGACGATCAGCCCCCCTGCCGGGTATCGCTGATCGTCGCAGAAATGTCAGGACCTTTTTTTTGATCGCTGGTTTCCCTCTGACAGGCACGCATCGCTGCGTGTGACAGGCGGGAGACCAGTGATCCGCTGGTAACCAAGGTACACAGCGGGTTTCCAGGCACCGCGCAGCGCTTGGAAACCCGCTGTGTACCTTGGATACCAGCTCCCTGCATCAGGGCGCTGGTATCCAAGGTACACAGCGGGTTTCTAGGCACAGCCCCGCGCCTGGAAACCCGCTGTGTACCTTGGTTACCAGCGGATCGCTGGTCTCCCGCCTGTCACACGCAGCGATGCGTGCCTGTCAGCGGGAAACCAGCGATCAAAAAAAGGTCCTGACATTTCAGCGACGATCAGCGATACCCGGCAGGGGGCTGATCGTCGCTGAATGTCACACACAGCGATATCGCTGGTGAGCTCGCTGCTGCGTCACAAAACTAGTGACTCAGCAGCGATCTCGGTAGCGATATCGCTATGTGAGACGGGCCCTTAAGTGGAAAGCTTAATTCATTGCTTTCCACTTTCACTTCAGGTCAGCCAGGGACACAATCAGTGACGTCAGAGGGAACTGATTAACAAAAATAGGGGTTCCCTTCGAAAAAAAAATGGCGTGGGGTCCCCCCTATTTTTGTTAACCAGCCAGATGAAGCAGACCGCTGAGGCCTGGATTTTCAGGCTGTTAAGGAGCCAAGATCCATGGACCTTGCCAGCCTGATAATACTAGGCCACAGCAGTCTGCATATCTTGGCTGATTAACAAAAATAGGGGATCCCCTCGAAAAAAATTGGTGTGGGGTCCCCCCTATTTTTGTTAACCAGCCAGATGAAGCAGACCGCTGAGGCCTGGATTTTCAGGCTGTTAAGGAGCCAAGATCCATGGACCTTGCCAGCCTGATAATACCAGGCCACAGCAGTCTGCATATCTTGGCTGATTAACAAAAATAGGGGATCCCCTCGAAAAAAATTGGCATGGGGTCCCCCCTATTTTTGTTAACCAGCCAGATGAAGCAGACCGCTGAGGCCTGGTTTTTCAGGCTGGTAAGGAGCCAAGATCCATGGACCTTGCCAGCCTGATAATACCAGGCCACAGCAGTCTGCATATCTTGGCTGATTAACAAAAATAGGGGATCCCCTCGAAAAAAATTGGCATGGGATCCCCCCTATTTTTGTTAACCAGCCAAGTAAAATGCAGACTGCTGCGGCCTGGTATTAAAAGACTGTCAAGGCCCATGGATTTTGGCCCTCAACAGCCTGATAAATACCAGGCTACAGCAGCCCCACATTTGGCGCATCAAAAGATGTGCCAATTGTGGCACTTTACCCGGCTCTTCCCACTTGCCCTGTAGCGGTGGCAAGCGGGTAATAAGGGGTTAATGTCACCGTTGATTGCACGGTGACAATAAGCCCGGTTAATAATGGAGAGGTGTCAATAAGACACCGATCCATTATTAATCCCAAAGTTATTAAATGCATAAAAAAAAGACAAAGCAAGAAAAAAGTATTTTAATGAAATAAAAGAGACAACACAGTTTTCATTTCTTTTATTACTCTCTCATTCCTGCGACGCCATCGATCTCCTGTAAAAAAAGAAAAAAAAAAAAACCAACAGTATACCACCTGTCCGACGCAGTCCATAACGACAGTCCCACGACGATCCAACTCTGCTACATCGCAATGACAGGCAGAGCCTGTCATCGCGACGCAGCACAGCTGATTACCTGCTTCCCCGGCGGTGATGTCATCGGACTGACTGCTTTACGGCCGGGATTACCCAGCAGTCACTGCAGTTATCGCGAGAAACTGCATGTGACCACCGGGGAAAGAAGATTGCGGCCATGAAGCAGTCCAGGACGTGACCGCCGGAGATCTTCTGCCAGGTAAGTGCCGCTGACTCCTGACAGACCCGACCGACGGACACTGACAGTGACAGTGACAAATCCGATTCCGGTATCCGATATGACGAAAATATCGGAACTCGGAATCGGAATTCCGATACAGCCAATATCGGCCGATACCCGATATTTGCAGTATCGGAATGCTCAACCCTATTCATTACTGATTTTCACATGTGAAGAAAAAATAACTAAATTACTGCAGCAATATTCTCCTATCCATTGGAATGTTAATCACAGACAGCACACGGATTGTGCACTGATACCATCCATGTGCTGTCTCTGATGGACCCATAGACTTCTATTAGTAATTTTGATCCATGACTCTGATCATAAAAGGACACGTTTCTCAGATTTTTTTGCAATTACATGCTACGTAAGAAAACAGAGAAATGTGAATTAACCCCATAGACTTTAATGGGTATATGTATGTAATCACATATATGGCCTGTATGTGAGTCACAGATGTCTGATGAGGCTGAATAGAAATAAGAAGTAGTGAGAATAATTGTAATATCTCACTGCATACTGTGCTCACCATAAATGAGTACACGCCTTTTGCAAAGTGAGATTCTAATCAATATCCCGCTGAATGCAAGACTAATCGCTAAAATTTTGACAAGACTGAATTTCTTACAGCATTTTTTAATCCATAACATGAAATTTAGGTTAATAATATCACTTTCATTACAAAAATCCTACGTTCAACTCAAATTAGTTGATGGAAAAATTAATACACCCCTTTATCAAAAACTGCTATACACCTAGTATTATGTATGACCTCCATGATTTTAAGGACACCAACTGTTCTAGGCATGGAATGAACAAGTTGACGACATAATGCAACATCTATTTTTTTCCACTATTCATGAAGATTCTCTTTTATAGCCTGGATGCTGGATGGAGAGCGGTGACAACTTGTCTCTTCAGAATTTCAATTGGATTTAGATCAGGAGACACTTAGCCACGGAATCACTTTCACTGTGTTCTTGTTCCGAAATGCAGTAGTTGTCTTAGGCCAGCGTCACACTGGCGAGTTTGATGCGAGTAAGTCGCACGACTTTCTCGCATCAGCACCTGGCACGGCCGCCCGCTCTCGGACCCAAGTGTGCGACTGCATGTATTTCTATGCAGCTGCACACTCGGGTCCGAGAGCGGGCGGCCGTGCCGGGTGTTGATGCAAGAAAGTCGCGTGACTTACTCGCATCAAACTCACCAGTGTGACGCCGGCCTTAGATGTGTTTTGGATCACTGTCATGTTGGAAAAGTGCACGTCTACCAAGGGCACGGTGTGATGGCAGCATCTTCTCTTTCAGTACAGAACAGTACATCTGTGAATTCATGATAACATCAATGAAGTGTAGCTCCCCGACACCAGCAGGACTCATGCAGCCTCAAATAAGGACACTGCCACCACCATGTCTCACTGTAGGCATCATGTATTTTTCTAAATTAATTTATGCGGAATATTCTGTAACCAAGCAAACTGAACATTCAGCATAAGAGTTTTTTACACTAAAGTATATTTTTAGTCAAATGTAATCACAAATATACTTTTTTTTTATTTTTTATATGCCTTAGAGCAATAAAAAGAAATGTTGCAAATATACCCCTTGCGAAACATGTTTTCCCTAGGAACATATATTTGTTGTTGGCCATTCCCAGTTTTCTCGAGATCATTTTTGCCAAAGTTTAATTCTATTTTTTTTTCTTTTTTTATTCCTTTTTTCGGGGGTAACTGACACTAATTCTTTGGCTTTATAAGAACTTGTTAACTTTGCCAAGCAGACAAAAGTGCAAGGGACCCTTTTCAAAATAAATAAATTATGACTACTTTGAAAACTACTGCTTGGGAAAGATCAATTCAGGATACGCACATCAGTGCAGTAAAATGAGTACGGGATGTACTGGGGAGCCACACAGCGATTCTGTTGCTTGCTGTCAAGGCAAGTATATGTCTAAATTAGATAGTGCTTTCCTTGTCATATATTTGTATCATTGCCAATCACAAACCTTATCATGTCTACATCTGCATCGTGAGTAAATGTTACTATGGAAACAATTACCATGCCTTAATTGATATACGTGAAGCTTGTAGCCTAGATGTAACACAAGAAGCGTAATATCGTTATAGCTGCAAATTAGAAATGAAAAACTCTGACAGATGATTACTATAAAAATTGCGTACAATGTTTGCATAGGCAAAGAAAAAAACTGTACTTTATGTGGGCAGTCAGAAACAGGGGCCCTTATAAAACAAGCCTGATATTTACTCCCACGCACGCTGCATAGAATACATAATTACAAGCAGAAACTTTCCACAGATTTATTCACAATAAAAATATTTGGTACGAGAGGCTGTTAAGATGAAGCACATCACTTCAAAAGGGGAAACTTAGAATCTGGAATAACTTTGAGTTAATGGTATTCACAGAAATTTGGATATGTGGCATTGATGTACCATCCATAGTAAACATGATTGAATCATCAATGCCAGAAGGAAACGCTTACTTGTTCCACCAAAACAACAACAATCTGAAAAATCAATTGGAAACTTCAAGGCTAGATAGCATTTTAAAGTCGGACTCTGCATTTTTTTTTTATTCATCCTGTCATTGGTCCCCCAATATATTCTTCTGAACACTGAGATTGCAACATCAAAAAGGAAGAGTTGGGGAATAATGGAAATCACAGGATGAATAGACATGTTATTGATATGCAAATTCTAAAAATTCTGGAAGCAAATTTTTCAAAACTTCTCACTTTATTCAATATTGAAAATGAGCGTCACATGCAGAAATCCTCGCACTTACTTGACTTGCCATACTATCAATGAACTTATTAATGGTTGTTTGAGAAATATTTTGCACGTGAATCATTAAGATACAAATCTAGCGCAGACACAGACATTCTGCTGCAAGTTCTCCAGAAACGACAGTTACCGTTCTCCATAGAACATTGTAAGCACCAACTGTCATCTACGCTATCACTAGGATTAGAAATCTGTATTAACCGAAGACACATTTTACCTATGAATTAACAATTTTGAGATTGAAAAATAAGCCCAGGAGATGAAAGATGTGTATTTCTCGAATAAGTTATATTGCAAAGTTTATTTCAGGTGTACTATTGATTTATGGAAAACAAAAAATTCAGTTACTCGTTAAGGGAATGTGTCAGCAGGTTTTTGCTATGTCCTCTGAGAACATGGGACCAAATTAAAGGTTTTTTTTGAAGTGTACAGGGGGAGTCAGGAACCAATGTAATAATTTGTGAAATGCATAACAACAGCAGAAAAAGGTGGTGGCATTTGTTGGGATATTAAATACAGGTGGCAGGTTCCCTTTCAAGCAGCAAATTAAATTATGTGTGACTTATCAAACTGTGAGCTATTGTTTACTTACAATGAAGTTTTTATCACTAGGACATTATCACTGCCAGGTCTGATGTGCACATGACTGATACACATACCACGCCCCCTCCTTTGATAAGCAGCTCACTTTCAATAGACAATGCGCATACATACAGGGCCTGGTGTGGGCCGGGTTTTCTGCATTGCTAAATCTAAGAACTCTGATTGTGTCAGAACAGCTGCACTCAGTAATCTAAGTGATACAGCTTTGGAATCAGGGTGTATTTGCCTGCATGATGCTGCTCTCAGTTGAGGTAGCAAAAACTTGCTGACAGATTCCCTTTTAAATATTGTGTTTTAACTAGTCCAGAGTTTTTGGGGACAGATTATGACACAGAAACTCCCTCTTTTAAATATTTTAATTTTCTGTGTCATACTAAGCCACATAGGCTCTGCACTAGACATAGCATAGGCAGGTTTGTACTCCGTACCTTGTACATTGATGGTCACTCACATAATGCATGCTGACATTGGTCATTCGATATACTGTAAAATATTATATAGAGAATCATTGTATATCTCTTGTATAGAGAATCATTTGCCTCTTTATGTTCTGGAAGAATGGGCATAGCGCTAGTAAAGGCTCATAAGGACATTAACACTCCCAGAAGGTGATGGTGGCTTCACCAACAAAGAACAGTCTTCCTCTTCCTGCTCACATGGAAGTGGGGGCTATTATAGATCCAAGTAGGTGTCAAAGTAAAACAATGTTCCTTCTATTTGTTGGTTGCTGGTTTTTGAATTAAGTACCCCATGTCTGTTTTGAATGTGAACCTGATGAATGTACAAGAAAAATGTTGCTCTGCAATAAATAAATGGTAATACTATTTACATTCAATATGAACCAAGGACACTTTCTGCTAATGTAGCATCAAATAAGCAAAAGGAACATTGTTTTACTTTGACATTCATTTAAACTATGAATTCAATGATAAATTTTACCATTTTTACCACTGTCACTTTTTGAAATGATAACTTTGGAATACTTCAACGGATCCCACTGATTCTGAGATTGTTTTTTCGGGACATATTGTATTTCATGATAGTGGTAAAATTTCTTTGATATGGCTTGCTTTCATTTGAGAAAAACAATGGAAATTTGGCAAAGATTTTGAAAATTTAGCAATTTTCAAACTTTTAATTTTGTATGTCCTTAAATAACAGAGTTATATCATGTAAAATAGGTAACAGATAACATATCCCATATGTCAACTTTACATCAGCACAATTTTTGAAACATTATTTTTTTAGTTAGGAAGTTATAAAGGTTAAAAGTTGACAGGCGATTTCTAATTTTTCCAACAAAATTAAAAAATTTTTTAGGGACTACATCACATTTGAAGTCACTTTGAGGGATCTATATATGACAGAAAATACCAAAAAGCGACACCATGCTAAAAACTTCAACCCTCAAGGTTCTCAAAGCCTCATTTAAGAAGTTTATTAACCCTTCAAGTGCCTCACAGGAATTTTTGGAATTTGGAAGGAAAAAATGAAAATTTAACTTTTTGTCACAAAAATGTTACTTCAAACACACATTTTTTTTTATTTTTGCAAGGGTAACAGGAAAAATTGGACCACAAAATTTGTTGTGCAATTTCTCCTGAGCATGCTGATACCCCATATGTGGGTAAAACCACTGTTTAGGCACATGGCAGGGCTCGGAAGGAAAGGAGCGCCATTTGACTTTTTGAATGCAAAATTTGCTGGAATAATTAGCGAATGCCATGTCGCGTTTGGAGAGCTCTGTGCCTTAACAGTAGGAAACCCCCTACAAGTTTCACTATTTAGAAAACTAGACCCATCAAGGAACTTATCTAGTACTGTTATTCAGAAGGCATAATATATAAATATAATAGTTTGCGGACTCCACATACAGAGCTCCTAAGTGCTAGAAGATCAGAATCTTCCCTCAAATGACCCCATTTTGGAAATTATACCCCATTGGGAATTTATCTACAGGTGTGGTGATGATTTTGACTCCATTTGTATTTTCCAGAAATAAGCAGCAGCGCATGTTGCTGAGTGAAAATTTGCAAACTGCCGTAGCTGTGACCGATACAATGTAGTGCTCATACATCTGTAAATTAGGCGGGCTCTCATTGCTACAGAAATGCTAAACATAGCAACAAGCAAGGAAAGTATATGCACACAAGACAGGGATCACCAAAAATGCCAAATATATGAACACTAAATGCGATCTAGGCACCCTAAGGTTCAGACGGGAGGGGGGCATTGGGATTTGGGAGCTCAACATTTGCTGAATTTCTTTTGGGGTTCGAGGAGCCATTTCGCTTTTCCAGAGCCTATGTACTACCAGTAACGTGGAAACACCCTATGTTTCCGACAACAGATGACGGACCTGAGTGGGGTTTTCAATTGTTCTTGGATGGTAGCCTTAATTCAAAAAGATCTTTCTGAGGTCACCAAGATGTTTTTCCAACCCCATGGATAAAGACCTTTTTGAAACAGGGTTACCATTCAAGAATAATTGAAAATCAGATTACAAGAGCCACCAGAATTTTAAGGCATCACCTCCTACATTACAAAGTTAAAGAAGAAAATAACTGGGTGCCTCTAGTAGTCGCCTTCAATCCAAATCTAGAAGTGCTCAGGGGAGCTGCACGCAAATTACATCGTTTACTGCAAAAAGATGCCCGATTACAATCCAAATTTCCAGACCCCCCCACTACTGTGTTTTAGGCAGTCCCCAAATCTAAGAAGCATCATTGTCAGAAGCTCCCTGTCCTCTCCAACAGCTGCAGGAACCTTTCCCTGCAACAAGAAAATATGTAAAACCTGTCCATTTATAATGACCACGGACAAGATAAAGATCCCCAACTCACATCAGGACTACAAGATCCCAGGTACTTTCAGCTGCATCACATCCAATGTGGTGTACCTAATTATATGTACTAAAATTCCAACTGGGGGTCTGTATGTAGGGGAGACAGGGCAAAGGCTTAGAACAAGGATGAATTCTCATCGCCACACAATAAGAGAAAAAAGAATAAATTTACCTGTGGACAAACATTTTTGTGTCCCTGATCACGGCACCATGGACATGAAATTACTGGTATTAAAAGGTAACTTCAAATCTCAGAGATACAGATGGATCTGGGAGTATAAACTTATGGCAACCTTTGACACACTCAGTGCAGGAATGAATGTGTCGCTTGGATTTTTGTCTTTCTACAGGTGTCTAAGGGGTAAAGTTTCTCCTTGTGGAGAGTGACATACCAGCTCTGACTTGTCAAGGTAAGAAGTCTTATTCGCCGTGCAATGCTCCTCTGGGAAATTTAAGATTTAAATTGCCTCTTCAGAGAGAAAAAGGACTTAAACTCTATAGCACCACCTGTTGGATGTAGTGATCCTACAAGTCATAGTTAATCCTTTAACAAGTCTTGCAATATGAGTTAGGATAAAAGCCAAATCAGAATCTCAATTTGCAGACACGATGTTTCAGGCTAGTGGCCCTCGACGTTCTACATCATTTAAAGAATTCTGTCCTCAGACCTTGTGGGGGCATCACAACACAGAACCAGAGCCCCAATCAAAGGACAATAAAACTTTCACATGCCTTATCTATGAACTGTTCCAATATTTACAGCCACAACTGTTTATCACTCTTCGATAATGATAATTCTGCTTCACTTGTCTTATCTATTGCATTATTTCTGTGCTGTGTTGTGTATAAATATATGACTTCAGATTTTGTATTATTCTACACCATGTTGCACATAATTATGGAAATGATATTTTTCTCTGATTTTCCTAAGTGGTCGGTGCAAATGACAGTCAGTCTAATAAAAGTCAGACTCATCACCCATTAGAGTATAAATCAAAATTTATTGAAGAAACCTCCCAATGATAACAGTATAATCTCCAAAAAGAATACAAACTCAAAATTCACTGTTCCAAATTATTAGGCACAGTAGAATTTCTAAACATTTGATATGTTTTAAAGAACTGAAAATGCTCATTTGTGGAATTTGCAGCATTAGGAGGTCACAATCACTGAACAAAAAAGCTATTTAACTCCAAAACATCCTAACAGGCCAAGTTACAGTCATGGCCAAAAGTTTTGAGAGTGACACAAATATTATATTTTCACATGATCTTCTGCCCATGTTTGACAGATGTTTTTATCACAGACAGAAATATAATTGCTAACATATGAGTAACAAAAGCTTATATTGACAGTTAGAATGAGTTAATGCAGCAAGTCAATATTTGCAGTGTTGACCCTTCTTCTTCAGGACCTCTGCAATTCTCCCTGGCATGCTCTCAATCAACTTGTGGACCAAATCCTGACTGATAGCAGTCCATTCTTGCACAATCAATGCTTTCATTTTGTCAGAATTTTTAGGTTTTTGTTTGTCCACCCGTCTCTTGATGATTGACCACAAATTCTCAATGGGATTAAGATCTGGGGAGTTTCCAGGCCATGGACCCAAAATCTCTATGTTTTGTTCCCTGAGCCATTTAGTTATCACCTTTGCTTTATGGCAAGGTGCTCCATCATGCTGGAAAAGGCATTGTTGATCGTCAAACTGCTCTTGGAGGGTTGGGAGAAGTTGATATTGGAGGACATTCTGGTACCATTCTTTATTCATGACTGTGTTTTTAGGCAAGACTGTGAGAGAGCCGATTCCCTTGGCTGAGAAGCAACCCCACACATGAATGGTTTCAGGATGCTTTACAGTTGGCATGAGACAAGACTGGTGGTAGCGCTCACCTTGTCTTCTCCGAATGAGGCGTTTTCCTGATGTCCCAAACAATCGAAAAGGGGATTCATCAGAGAAAATAACGTTACCCCAGTCCTCAGCAGTCCACTGCCTATACCTTTTGCAGAATATCAGTCTGTCCATGATGTTTTTTTCTGGAGAGAAGTGGCTTCTTTGCTGCCCTCCTTGAGACCAGGCCTTGCTCCAAGAGTCTCCGCCTCACAGTGCATGCAGATGCACTCACAACTGCCTGCTGCCATTCCTGAGCAAGCTCTGCACTGCTGGTAGCCCGATCCCGCAGCTGAAACACTTTTAAGAGAAGGTTCTGGCGCTTGCTGGTCTTTCTTGGGCGCTCTGGAGCCTTTTTGGCAACAATGGAACCTCTCTCCTTGAAGTTCTTGATGATGCGATAGATTGTTGACTGAGGTGCAATCTTTCTAGCTGCGATACTCTTCCCTGTTTGGCCATTTTTGTGCATTGCAATGATGACTGCACGTGTTTCTTTAGAGATAACCATGGTTAACAGAAGAGAAACAATGATGCCAAGCACCAGCCTCCTTTTAAAGTGTCCAGTGGTGTCATTCTTACTTAATCATGACAGATTGATCTCCAGCCATGTCCTCATCAACACCCACACCTGTGTTAATGGAGCAATCACGGAAAAGAGGTTAGCTGGTCCTTTTAAGGCAGGGCTGCAATGATGTTGAAATGTGTTTTGGGGAATAAAGTTCATTTTCTAGCCAAATATTGACTTTGCAAGTAATTGCTGTTAAGCTGATCACTCTTTATAACATTCTGGAGTACATGCAAATTGCCATTAGAAAAAGTGAAGCAGTAGACTTTGTAAAAATTAATATTTGTGTCATTCTCAAAACTTTTGTCCATGACTGTACATGTTAACATAGGAACCCTTCTTTGATATCACCTTCACAATTCTTGCATCCATTGAACTTGTGAGATTTTGGAGAGTTTCTTCTTGTATTTCTTTGCATGAAGCCTCTCAGAGCTGCTGTTTTGATGTGAACTGCCTCCCACCCTCATAGATATTTTGCTTGATGATACTCCAAAGGTTCTCTATAGGGTTGAGGTCAGGGGAAGATGGTGGCCACACCATGAGTTTATTTCCTTTTATGCCAATAGCAGCCAATGACTCAGAGGTATTCTTTGCAGCATGAGATGGTGCATTGTCATGCATGAAGATGATTTTGCTTCTGAAGGCACGTTTCTGCTTTTTATACCATGGAAGAAAGTTTTCAGTCAGAAACTCTATATACTTTGCAGAGGTCATTTTCACACCTTCAGGAACCTTAAAGGGCCCTACCAGCTGTTTCCCCATGATTCCGGCCCAAAACATGACTCCTCCACCTCCTTGCTGATGTCACAGCCTTGTTGGGACATGGTGACTATCCACCAACCATCCACTACTCCATCCATCTGGACCATCCAGGGTTGCTCGACATTCATCAGTAAACAAGACTGTTTGAAAATTAGTCTTCATGTACAGTACAGACCAAAAGTTTGGACACACCTTCTCATTCAAAGATTTTTCTGTATTTTCATGACTATGAAAATTGTAGAATCACACTGAAGGCAACAAAACTATGAATTAACACATATGGAATTATACATTACACTTTACAAAAAAGTGTGAAACAACTGAAAATATGTCTTATATTCTAGGTTCTTCAAAGTAGCCACCTTTTGCTTTGATTACTGCTTTGCACGCAGAAAAGGTGAATGGCTGGACTCTACATGCCTAGTTCCCACTGTGAAGCATGGAGAAGGTGGTGTGATGGTGTGGGGGTGCTTTGCTGGTGACACTGTTGGGGATTTATTCAAAATTGAAGCGGTGAGCAGTTCAGCTCACCCCAAACCATCTCGATTGGGTTCAGGTCTGATGACTGTGGAGGCCAGGTCATCTGGCGTAGCACCCCAACACTCTCCTTTTTAGTCAAATAGCCCTTACACAGTCTGGAGGTGTGTTTAGGGTCATTGTCCTGTTGAAAAATAAGTGATGGTCCAACTAAACGCAAACCGGATGGAATAGCATGCTGCTGCAAGATGCTGTGGTAGCCATTCTGATTCACTATGCCTTAAATTTTGAATAAATCCCCAACAGTGTCACCAGCAAAGCACCCCCACACCATCACACCACCTCCTCCATGCTTCACTGTGGGAACCAGGTATGTAGAATCCATCCGTTCACCTTTTCTGCGTGCAAAGCAGTAATCAAAGCAAAAGGTGGCTACTTTGAAGAACCTAGAATATAAGACATATTTTCAGTTGTTTCACACTTTTTTGTAAAGTGTAATGTATAATTCCACATATGTTAATTCATAGTTTTGATGCCTTCAGTGTGATTCTACAATTTTCATAGTCATGAAAATACAGAAAAATCTTTGAATAAGAAGTTGTGTCCAAACTTTTGGTCTGTACTGTATTTCTGGGCCCACTGCAACTGTTTATGCTTGTGAGCACTGTTTAGGGGTGGCCGAATAGTAGGTTTATGCACCACGGCAAGCCTTTGAAGGCTCCTACACCTTGAGGTTCGAGGGACTCCAGAGGCACCAGCAGCTTCAAATATCTGTTTGCTGGTTTGTAATGGCTTTTTAGCAGCTGCTCTCTTAATCCGATGAACTTGCCTGGCAGAAACCTTCCTCATTCTGCCTTTATCAGCACGAACACGTCTGTGCACAGAATCAGCCACAAATCTCTTAACAGTACGATGATCACGCTTAAGTTTTCGGGAAATATCTCATGTTTTCATCCCTTGACCCAGGCATTGCACTATTTGATGCTTTTCAGCAGCAGAGAGATCCTTTTTCTTTCCCATGTTACTTGAAAACTCTGGCCTGCTTAACAGTGTGGAACATCCAGTTTTCCTTTTATTGGGCTCACATGGCAAACTAATTATCACAGGTATCTGAGATTGATTTCAGTGATCCAAAGAACCCTGCGACACAATACCATCAAAGGGTTTCATTTACTAAAAAAAAATGCTATGACACTTAAAACCAATTTGCATAACAATTTGGAACATGGTGCATGCCTGATGAAGATACCTGAGTAGTTTCAAAAGCTTGCAATTTGTTACCATCTTTTCAGTTAGCCATTAAAAGGTATCAACCACTGAGGACTCTCAATTCTAAATATTTTTCTGTCTACTGGCTAACGTTAGTTCTAATGTAGCTCTGTAGGGTGTACATAAATCCCATATGAAAAACCTGATTGTAGAAAAATTACAGCCCTCAAGGTATTGAAAACAAAACTTAGAATGTTTGTTAAACTTTTAGGTAATTCACAAGAATTAATGCAAACTCAATACAAAATTTAAACATTTCATAGTTTTTGCAGGTATTGAGTTTTAATCTTTGTTTTTCTGTAACATTAAAGTACCGTATTTTTCGGACTATAAGACGCACCGGACTGTAAGACGCACCCAGGTTTTAGAGGTGGAAAATAGGGAAAAATATATTTGAAGCAAAAAATGTGGTAAAATATTTAATAACATACTATTATATGTGGTGTTATTATATATAATAGTATGTTATTATGTTGGAAGCTACAGGTAGGAGATGGTGCTGCGGGACCAGTGTGGTGTCTGTAAACTACTATGTGAAGACGCTGGAGGGTGAGTATAAGGCCGGGGTCACACATGCGAGAAACTCTCACGATTTCGTGTGAGTCTCTCGCATGAACACCCGGCACTGCCGCCGGCACTCAGACTGGATCGTGCGGCTGCATAGAAATACATGCTGCATAGAAATAGAGATAGATGATAGAGACAGAGTTGATAGAGATAGATAATAGAGACAGATGATAGAGACAGAGATGATAGAGACAGAGATGATAGAGATGATAGAGACAGATGATAGAGACAGAGATGATAGAGACAGATGATAGAGACAGAGATGATAGAGACAGATGATAGAGACAGAGATGATAGAGACAGAGATGATAGAGACAGAGATGATAGAGACAGAGATGATAGAGATGATAGAGACAGATGATAGAGACAGAGATGATAGAGACAGAGATGATAGAGACAGATGATAGAGACAGATGATAGAGACAGATGATAGAGACAGAGATGATAGAGACAGAGATGATAGAGACAGAGATGATAGAGATAGATGATAGAGACAGAGATGATAGAGACAGATGATAGAGACAGATGACAGAGATGATAGAGACAGATGATAGAGACAGAGATGATAGAGACAGATGATAGAGACAGATGATAGAGACAGAGATGATAGAGACAGAGATGATAGAGATAGATGATAGAGACAGATGATAGAGACAGAGATGATAGAGACAGAGATGATAGAGATGATAGAGACAGAGATGATAGAGATGATAGAGACAGATGATAGAGATGATAGAGACAGATGATAGAGACAGATGATAGAGACCGAGATGATAGAGACAGATGATAGAGACAGAGATGATAGAGACAGAGATGATAGAGACAGATGATAGAGACAGATGATAGAGACAGAGATGATAGAGATAGATGATAGAGACAGATGATAGAGACAGAGATGATAGAGACAGATGACAGAGATGATAGAGACAGATGATAGAGACAGATTATAGAGACAGAGATGATAGAGACAGATTATAGAGACAGATGATAGAGACAGAGATGATAGAGACAGAGATGATAGAGACAGAGATGATAGAGACAAAGATGATAGAGACAGATGATAGAGACAGATGATAGAGACAGATGATAGAGACAGAGATGATAGAGACAGAGTTGATAGAAATGTGACACGTATGCCTTTCATGTGCGCATGATGCGCCGCACAAAAAAATGCAAGTGTGAAAGTAGCCTAACCTTTTAATTAATTCTCTGTTGTACAGTGTGTCTGAAGGACCTGTGATGACATCATGAAGAGGCAGGGCTTTGGTCATGTGATGCTCCAGCCCGCCCTCTTCATGACCTCATCACAGGTCCTTCACAGGAGCATTCAGCCTCCCATCAGCACAGTCCCAGGCTGTCAGGTATGCCAGCTGCTCCTGCTGCCTCCTTCTCCTTCAGACACCGATCTGCCCAGCTGCTGCAGGAATCAGGCGCTGGGGAAACTGTGTGGCTCTGTGATCTGCTGCTCCCTGCTCACTGCTCAGCTGATAGGTGGGCGGGGAAGCAGCTGATTAATATTCACTGCACTTAAGTAGGGACCAGGGTTTCCCCAGCGCTTGTTTCCTGCAGCAGAGGGATATTTTCTTGCCTCCTGCTGATCCCACTCCACCGCTGCCCCCTGCCCCCCTCCCCACATGTTACATTCCGACCATAAGACGCACCCACACTTTCCTCCCAAATTTGGAGGAAAAAAAGTGCGTCTTATGGTCCAAAAAATACGGTAATTTTATTTCTATAGCACCAACATATTCTGCAGCACTTTATGTTATAGAGGACTTGTACAGACAGTAAAGACATTACAGAGTAACACGTAATTCAACAGATAAGAAGAGTGAAGGCCTTGCTCACAAGTTTACAGTCTATGAGGAAATAGAGGGAAACACGAAAGGTAGAAAGCGCTTGTATTGTTTGGTCCAGCCTTCAAAATAACAAATAGGGTATAATTTTGGAGCAGCTTTTTAAAAAAGGCATTGTTTCTTAATTTTCTAAGAAACAAACCTATTTATCCAAAAGAAGGTGTATTTTTTTCAACCGCTTAATAACCCCTTTATAACCTCTGCTTTTGACACAGTTGACCACTGCCTTCTACTACAGATTCTCTCCTCCTTTGGCGTCAAGGACCTCGCCCTATCTTGGATCTCCTTATACCTTTCCAACCGCACATTCAGCGTCTCCCACTCCCACACTACCTCCTCGTCCCACCCTCTCTCTGTTGGAGTCCCCCAAGGCTCTGTTCTAGGACCCCTACTCTTCTCAATCTATACACTTGGCCTGTGGCAACTCATAAAGTCCCACAGATTTTAGTACCATCTTTATGCTGATGACACTCAGATCTACCTCTCTGGCCCAGACGTTACCTCTCTGCTGTCCAGAATCCCTGAGTGTCTATCAGCCATATCCTCCTTCTTCTCCTCCCGCTTCCTCAAACTCAATGTGGACAAATCTGAGCTCATCATCTTTCCCCCATCCCACAGATCTTCCTTACCTGACCAATCTATCACAATTAACGACATCACGCTTTCCCCCGTACCAGAAGTCTGCTGCCTCGGAGTAACCCTTGTCTCTGCCCTGTCCTTCAAACCACACATCCAAGCTCTTTCTACCTCCTGTCGCCTTCAGCTCAAAAATATTTCAAGAATCCATCCTTTCCTCAACCCTCAATCTACTAAAATGATTGTGCACGCCCTCATCATCTCCCGCCTCGACTACTGCAACACCCTTTTCTCTGGCCTCCCTGCTAACACCCTCGCACCTCTCCAGTCCATGCTTAACTCTGCTGCCCGACTAATTCATCTCTCGCCTCGCTACTCCTTCACTTCTTCCTTCTGCAAATATCTTCACTGGCTCCCATTCCCTCAGCGTATCCAGTTCAAATTACTAATACTGACCTACAAGGCCATCTATAACCTGTCTCCTCCAAATATTTCTGAACTAATCTCTCGATATCTTCCCTCACGTAATCTCCGATCCTCCCAAGACCTCCTTCTCTCCTCCACACTTATTCGCTCCTCACCCAACCGCCTCCAAGACTTCTCCCGAATATCCCCCATCCTCTGGAATTCTTTGCCCCAACACGTCTGACTTTCAACCAAATTCGGATCCTTCAGACGGAACCTGAAAACCCACCTATTCAGGAAAGCTTACAGCCTGCAATGACCCTGCTACCTCCTCACCACTACCGGAGATATTGCCTCAACCAACACCGGAACTGCTGCGACCCACCAACCTGCTGCCTCCTTCCCCACCATCCTGTAGAATGTAAGCCCGAAAGGGCAGGGTCCTCTCCCCTCTGTATCAGTCTGTCATTGTTAGTTTGTTTACTGTAAGTGATACCTGTAATTTGCATGTAACCGCTTGTCATGTACAGCACCATGGAATCAAAGGTGCTATAGAAATAAATAATAATAATAATAATAATAATACCCCTAAGGGTGGTTTGCATGTTAATGACCAGGCCAATTTTTTCAATTCTGACCACTGTCCATTTATGAGGTAATAACTCTGGAACGCTTCCATGGATCCTGGTAACTATGACACTGTTTTCTCGTGACATATTGTACTTCATGATAGTGGTAAAAAAATTTTGATATTACTTGCATTTATTTGTGAAAGAAACAGAAATTTGGCGAAAATTTGGAAAATTTTGCAATTTTCTAACTTTGAATTTTCATGCTCTTAAATCACAGAGATATGTGACAGAAAATACTTAATAAGTACCATTTCCCACATGTTTCATTTACATCAGCCCTATTTTTGAAACAAAAATTTTTTGTTAGGAAGTTGTAAGGGTTAAAATTTAACCAGCGATTTCTCATATTTACAACACCATTTTTTTTTGCAGCGACCATATCACATTTGAAGTCACTTTGATGGGTCTATATGATAGAAAATACACAAAAGTGATACTATTCTAAAAACTGTACCCCTTAAGGTGCTCAAAACCACATTCAAGAAGTTTATTAACCCTTCTGGTGCTTCACAGAATTTTTGGAATGTTTAAAAAAAAATGAACATTTAACTTTTCACAAAAATTTACTTCAGATACAATTTGTTTTATTTTCCCAAGGGTAACAGGAGAAATTGGACCCCAAAGTTGTTGTAAAATTTGTCCTGAGTAGGCTGATACCCTTATGTGGGGGTAAACCACTGTTTTGGCGCATGGCAGAGCTCAGAAAGGAAGGAGTGCCGTTTGACTTTTCAATGCAAAATTGGCTGGAATTGAGATCGGAAGCCATGTCGAGTTTGGAAAGCCCCTGATGTGCCTAAAAAGTGGAAACCCCCCCACAAGTGGCACCATTTTGGAAAATAGACCCCCTAAGAAACTTATCTAGATGTGTGGTGAGCACTTTGAACCCCAAAGTGCTTCACAGAAGTTTATAACGTAGTCGTAAAAATAAAAAAAATCATTTTTTTTTCACAAAAATGATATTTTTCCCTCCATTTTTTATTTTCCCAAAGATAACAGGACAAATTGGACATCAAAAATTGTTGTGAAATTTGTCCTGAGTATGATGATATCCCATATGTGGGAGTAAACCACTGTTTGGACGCATGACAGAGCTCGAAAGGGTAGGAGCACTGTTTGACTTTTTCAACGCAGAATTGTCTGGAATTGAGATCACACACCATGTTGTGTTTGTAGAGCCCCTGATGTGCCTAAACAGAGGAAACCCCCCAATTCTAACTCCAACCCTAATCCCAACACACTCCTAACCCTAATCCCAACCCTAACCATAAGCCTAACCACAAACATAACTCTAACAAACCGCTAACCCTAATCCCAACCCTAACCCTAATCCCGACCCTAACCCTAATCCCAACCCTAACCCCAACTGTAGCCCCAACCCTAATGGGAAAATGGAAATAAATACTTTTTTTATTTTATTATTTTTCTCTAACTAAAGGGGTGATAAAGGGGGTTTGATTTACTATTTATAGAGGGTTTTTTTAGTGGGTTTTTATGTTTGGCAGCTGTCACACATTAAAAAATGCTTTTTATTGTAAAAAGTAGTTTTTGCATCACCACATTTTGAGAGCTATAATTTTTCCATATTTTGGCCCAAAGAGTCATGTGAAGTCTTGTTTTTTGCAGGACGAGTTGACGTTTTTATTGGTACCATTTTAGAGCACGTGAAATTTTTTGATCTCTCTCTCTCCTCTCTTTCTCCCTCTCCACTACCACCTCACAAATCCGCACAGCAAAAACGCATTACAATAAGCCAGAAATCCGCATCAGTTCCGCATGAAATATGCAAGCATTTTGGTCTGCGTTTTCGGCCAAGACATGCAGATTCTCTTCAGAAAATTTAGCAGGCTAATCTGCAATGTGTGCACATACCCTTATTGTCCTTGTGACATCACCTCTTCAGCACCCTGAGTTGTTTATTTTCATGTGTACTATTGATGTAATAAAAAAAATGGTTTTGTTTAGGCTCTTCCAAATATTAGTAACCTATATTTGCCAAGAAAAAGTGGAATAATTTATAGATAAAGTGTAAATCATTATCTAGCAAATTATAAAGATAAGCTATATATAGAATCTAGAACAACCTATATGTAAAATTATAAAGCCTGAAGTATAATAAAATATAAATCTTTATTGATGAAGTTAAGGCTGTCAGGCCATGTACCGAAACATGTGTTGGGATATGGCGACAGTCCAGCAGGAGGAGATGGCCATAGGTATTTTGTTGTCCACCATTATCATATACTGTATATTAATTAGTCTGTGTACTTAGATCTTTTTGAGGACACTTGCATATCAGGCTTTAGGTGTCACATGGGATACTCTAACCCAATATTGGTATACTTACCTGTTATGTAACCCTGTGAAAAATCATTTGTATATCTTCCTCTGCTGGTTTGTCACCCTTAGCTTGCTCATTATGTTTTCTTGTTCACTTCATTTTAATCGTCATCAATAAAAATTTATATATTTTATTATGTTTCTTGCTATATAAATTTGCTTATAGGTTGTTCTGGCCTCCAAATATGAGCTGCCCTCAGGGAGCCTGAGAAACTGTCAGAGCTTCAAGCAAACAAAAATTGCCTATACTTAGAATGAGATAATATGTGGACGGGTGGGCTAATCACTGAATATTTAAGCCTCATACATAGTGAAGACTGAGAAATTTGGTAATGTTTCTTTTGATTGAAAGTGCTAAAATAAAGTATTAGAGACTTATATGTAAGGAGGTGGCGGGGACCCTCACATGCCTTCTCTCTCCTGAACACCGAGCACATGTCACGTGCGGCACCCTGATGTTTATTAAAGCTAATGTAATGTGCGGTTCCCTAAGATTCATTAATGTGTGTCATGTACTCGTACAGTAATGTGGTGTACTCAATATGTTTAGGATTAGGGACAGAAGTTAGAATAGAGTAACAGCAGGGTTGGAATAGAGGGGGGCACATTAGAGAATGGAAGACTGTTAGATACAGGCACCATAGGGGTAAAGCAGATGGCAGCAGTCACAGAGCAGAGCAGGGAAGTATAGGACTGGCACTTCCTGATTAGAGACAGATGCCCGGGCACCTTTCCTAAGGGCAGGGCGTGTGAGCAGAGTATTACAGGCTGTGGGAATAAAGCTGTTTCAGTAAGGGTCCCCAGACTGAGAATCGTGCAGGTGGTTACCAGCTTAGACAGAACCTTTCCAAGGAAGGATCTGAAGCTAGCGGCTGGGATTAGGAAGCAGCTGAGTCGGCGAGCCCATTGCCCTATAACTCGCAGCCGGACCAGAGAAACGGTTGGAAACTGGTGGGCCTGGAGCAAGAGCGGGACAGATATTGTCCAGAAGAGGGACAGGGATTGTCCAATAGTGGGTCAGAGATTGATCAAGAGTAGTGTTGAGCGATACGATACCGCAAGTATCGGGTATCGGCCGATATTAGCTCTATCGGCCTTTCGATACTTTGTTTCGATATTTTCCATATATCGTATACCGGAATCGGAAGTTCCCATAATTCTTTGAGAGGCAATGTGATTTTAGTCAGCCAATGAGGAATCCTAAGAAGTGTGGGCACATCCTGTACTGCTGCGGTCATGTTAACTAATGGCATGGCTGTGATTGGATGCTGAAATGATGTCAGAATGCACTATAAAAGGCGCCGCCGCCATTTTAGCGTCACTGTGCTGTGAATTCAGTTAGGGACAGAACGCTGCTGTGCTGACTCTGAGGGACAGTTAGAGATTGCGATTTAGTGTAGTGTGCTTTAGGCAGGCTAGCACCAACCGCTGTGTAAAGCTTCTTTTTGCCTGCAGTGTTGTTTTAACAGCTCTGCAAGGTGTGTATGAGTGCAGGTGACGCTGCAGTTTGCTCTGCATGCAACGCTGTCTGTAGGCATCTGCACGTGTCACTCACAGACTCTTTTTTTTTTCTTCAGTGTAATTCTTGCTGCTCCATGCAATTTAAATTTTAGTGTGACGCGCTTCCATCCGTATCCAAGACATTGGTTGCAAACACTATAGAAGTAGACAAAGGAGTAGACTTTCACAGATTGTGAACAGTTGTGTTTCAGTGTTCACTTCAGTCTGTGTTTTTTATTTTTTGAGTGCACATCACGCTCCAGTTACTTGTTCAAGCACTGCTGCTTGTACTCTGCTGAGCGTGTCTCAGTGCCTCATCCTTTTCATTTCTCTCCAATTGGTTCTGCTCCATTCCATTTAAAATAAATATAATCTATTAGTGTGACGCGCTTCCATCCGTATCCAATACATTGGTTGCAAACACTATAGAAGTAGACAAAGGAGTAGCCTTTCACAGATTGTGAACAGTTGTGTTTCAGTGTTCACTTCAGTCTGTGTTTTTTATTTTTTGAGTGCACATCACGCTCCAGTTACTTGTTCAAGCACTGCTGCTTGTACTCTGCTGAGCGTGTCTCAGTGCCTCATCCTTTTCATTTCTCTCCAATTGGTTCTGCTCCATTCCATTTAAAATAAATATAATCTATTAGTGTGACGCGCTTCCATCCGTATCCAATACATTGGTTGCAAACACTATAGAAGTAGACAAAGGAGTAGCCTTTCACAGATTGTGAACAGTTGTGTTTCAGTGTTCACTTCAGTCTGTGTTTTTTATTTTTTGAGTGCACATCACGCTCCAGTTACTTGTTCAAGCACTGCTGCTTGTACTCTGCTGAGCGTGTCTCAGTGCCTCATCCTTTTCATTTCTCTCCAATTGGTTCTGCTCCATTCCATTTAAAATAAATATAATCTATTAGTGTGACGCGCTTCCATCCGTATCCAATACATTGGTTGCAAACACTATAGAAGTAGACAAAGGAGTAGCCTTTCACAGATTGTGAACAGTTGTGTTTCAGTGTTCACTTCAGTCTGTGTTTTTTATTTTTTGAGTGCACATCACGCTCCAGTTACTTGTTCAAGCACTGCTGCTTGTACTCTGCTGAGCGTGTCTCAGTGCCTCATCCTTTTCATTTCTCTCCAATTGGTTCTGCTCCATTCCATTTAAAATAAATATAATCTATTAGTGTGACGCGCTTCCATCCGTATCCAATACATTGGTTGCAAACACTATAGAAGTAGACAAAGGAGTAGCCTTTCACAGATTGTGAACAGTTGTGTTTCAGTGTTCACTTCAGTCTGTGTTTTTTATTTTTTGAGTGCACATCACGCTCCAGTTACTTGTTCAAGCACTGCTGCTTGTACTCTGCTGAGCGTGTCTCAGTGCCTCATCCTTTTCATTTCTCTCCAATTGGTTCTGCTCCATTCCATTTAAAATAAATATAATCTATTAGTGTGACGCGCTTCCATCCGTATCCAATACATTGGTTGCAAACACTATAGAAGTAGACAAAGGAGTAGCCTTTCACAGATTGTGAACAGTTGTGTTTCAGTGTTCACTTCAGTCTGTGTTTTTTATTTTTTGAGTGCACATCACGCTCCAGTTACTTGTTCAAGCACTGCTGCTTGTACTCTGCTGAGCGTGTCTCAGTGCCTCATCCTTTTCATTTCTCTCCAATTGGTTCTGCTCCATTCCATTTAAAATAAATATAATCTATTAGTGTGACGCGCTTCCATCCGTATCCAATACATTGGTTGCAAACGCTATAGAAGTAGACAAAGGAGTAGCCTTTCACAGATTGTGAACATTTGTGTTTCAGTGTTCACTTCAGTCTGTGTTTTTTATTTTTTGAGTGCACATCACGCTCCAGTTACTTGTTCAAGCACTGCTGTTGTACTCTGCTGAGCGTGTCTCAGTGCCTCATCCTTTTTATTTCTCTCCAATTGGTTCTGCTCCATTCCATTTAAAATAAATATAATCTATTAGTGTGACGCGCTTCCATCCGTATCCAATACATTGGTTGCAAACACTATAGAAGTAGACAAAGGAGTAGCCTTTCACAGATTGTGAACAGTTGTGTTTCAGTGTTCACTTCAGTCTCTGCGTAATAACCACACTTAGGCCTTATAACTTTTCTGACTTTCTTTATCAATCTACCAAGATGAAGAAGTCAGTGAGTAAGGCACGTGGTCGTGGCCGTGGAGTTTCAGCAGGGAGAGGACATGGGGATTCTGTGGCTGCTGCCGCCCTCAGTGACACAGCATCCACCATTTATCCCCGTGAGCGTTCCTTTATGCGCACTTTGGTAGGAGCTCGGCGTGCCCTCCTGCTGCGGGAAGAACAAATTGAAGCCGTTGTTGGTTGGATGGCAGCCAATGCATCGACTTCAATTCCTTCCACCTCCTCTCAGGAACACAACACTGTTGAGCAACCATCTGTCTGTTCACCGCCTGTCAAATTGGCCAGGCAGTCAGAGAGTTCTGTACAGGAGCCAGCTGAGTCTCTGCTTCTGTTCTCAGAATCTGTTGGCTCGCAAACACGGGCACAGGCAAGCAGCATTCTGCAATTTGAAGAAGAGGGAGTATGCAGTGATGCGCAACAGCTGTGTCTCTCTCAATCTGAAGAGGCGGGTGAGCCAGTGCCGATGGACAGCACACTGCAGAACGTATCTCATGATGATGATGAGACTCAGGTGCCAGGTTTTGTGGAGCATGGTGCTGCCCAGACCATCCAACAGCAGCAGGTGTTGGAAGAGGGTAGTGAAGATGATGAAGTCCGAGACCCAACATGGCGTGAGCAACAGGAAGGTGGTGTGAGCAGCTTTGAGGAAGAATTGTCCCAACGGTACAAAGAGGAGGGAGAGGTAGGCTGCAGACTCGCTTGCCTGTAGCCTCCAGTTTGGCACGTGTTGGGAGCAGTTCTCTTACAAATGTCAAAATTGACGCTCCCATGACTTGCACTGCGTGGTCCTTTTTTGACAGACTTGTAGATGATATTTGCTATGTTCAATGCAAGCTGTGTAAGCAAAAAGTTAAAAGAGGTAAAAATATCAGTAACCTGAATACCACAAATATGTGGAAACATGTACGGACAAAGCACGTAGCTGAGTTACAAAGACACACTGGAGATGTAGGCCAACCTACAGCAGCACCTACATCTTCAGGTCGTGTTGGAGCCTCTACCTCCAGCTCACACACACCTGGTTCGGTTTCCTCACAGGATCTCCATGGAAGAACCTCGGTCACTGTTGTCCATAGACAAACTGTTATTCCACCCACAGCAGCAAGTTCACAGTCATCGTCACACTCCCAGACCACAAAACAGCCATCGGTTCCACAGGCATGGGATAAAAGACGGCCATACTCGGCAAACCATCCACGAGCACAGGCTCTGAATGCTGGCATTGCAAAACTCCTGTCCCTTGAAATGCTGTCATTCAGGCTGGTGGAGACTGACAGTTTCAGGAACTTAATGGCATTGGCAGTCCCACAATATAATGTGCCAAGCCGATTTTATTTCAGTAGGCAAGCCGTCCCTGCTCTGCAAAAACATGTCGAGGGAAACATTAAACATGCGCTACTAAACGCCGTCAGTAGCAGGGTCCACCTGACCACCGATGCGTGGACCAGTACCCATGGCCAGGGATGATACCTTTCCCTCACTGCCCATTGGGTCAATGTTGTGGAGCCGGGTACAGATCTTGCCAGTGGCGCTGTACGTGTTCTGCCAACTCCAAGGATTGCAGGAATCCAGTCTGTACACATTGATTCCTCCTCCTACTCCAGTTCCTCAGAATCATCGCTGCACGAGCCGTCACGGTATACCTCCACATGGACCCGTGAACGCTTACCTGTTGCGACCGATATGAGCACAGCCGTGGCCAAACGTCAACAGGCCGTCCTGAAATTAATTTCAATGGGGAATCGAAGCCACACAGCGCAGGAGCTCTGGGATGCCATCAAGCAGGAGAGCGACGTGTGGTTTTTGTCAGCTAATCTCCAGCCAGGCTTGGTAGTGTGTGACAATGGCCGAAATCTGGTGGCAGCTCTGGGCCTTGGCAACCTCACTCACATACCATGTCTGGCACATGTGCTCAACTTGGTCGTGCAGAGTTTTTTGATGGACTATCCGGATCTTGATGCACTGCTGCACAAGGTCCGCCTAGAGTGCGCTCACTTGCGACGTTCCAGCATGGCCAGATCGCGCATTGCAGCTCTGCAAGTCAGATTTCGCCTTCCTGAACATCGCATCATATGTGACGTACCCACCAGGTGGAATTCCACGTTACATATGTTGGAGCGGTTGTGTGAGCAGCAGCCAGCAGTAATGGAGTATCAGCTGCAACAGGCGCAATCAACTCGCAATTTGCGCCGTTCACACTTCACCACTACTGAGTGGGCCTCTATGAAGGACATCTGCGACGTTTTGCGTGCATTTGATGTCTCAACGCGGATGGCGAGTGCAGATGATGCACTAGTCAGCATGACTGTCCCCCTTATCTGCCTGCTTCAGAAATCACTGAAAGCACTAAAGGAAGAGGTTTTGGAAGAGGTGGAGGATGAGGAGTCACAAATTCAATTACCTTCAGGACAGTCAGCGCAACGTGGTTCCTCACAAAGGGCTGGGCAGGGCTCACTTTGTGAGGAGGATGAGGAGGAGGAGTCAATGGAGGAGGAAGAAATCCCTACAGAGGGAGGTACACAACGCTCTAGTCAGTATGTAGAGCGAGGGTGGGGTGATGCAGAGGAGGCAGAGATGACGCCTCTTCCAGAGGACAGCCTTTGTTGGCCAGTTGGGAGTCTGCAGCACATGGTTGATTTCATGCTTCAGTGCCTGAGAAACGACCGCCGCATCGCCCACATTCTCACCACGTCAGATTATTGGGTGTACACCCCCTAGACCCTTGCTACCGGGACAACTTACAAACCCTCATCACACCGGTGAACCGGGACCGTAAAATGCAGGAGTACCAAGACACACTGGTGCAATCCATACTGTTGTACATTCTAGCCGAGAGAGCTGCTGCTGCTACTGCTTTACAAAGCAGCTCTGTGCGTCGAGGCAGTGTAGACACCTCTACAACAAGAGGGAGCACAAGCAGCGCCTCTGCACAGGGCAAGAGCTGTATGTTACAAATGTGGCTAAGTTTTGTGACAGCGCCAGCAAGGTCTACACCATCCGAGACTGCTCCAGTCACCAGGAAGAAACGTTTCCGTAAGATGGTGACAGACTACTTGGCTTTCCCTCTAAGTGTACTCCCAGATGCCTCTTCCCCTTTCAAATTTTAGGTCTCTAAGTTGGATACATGGCCAGAGCTTAGCCAGTATGCATTGGAGGTGCTGGCTTGCCCTGCTGCCAGTGTATTATCTGAGCGCGTCTTTAGTGCTGCAGGTGGTGTAGTAACACACCGTCGCATGCGACTATCCTCAGAGAATGTAGACCGGCTTACTTTTCTGAAAATGAACAAGGCATGGATCTCACCTGAATTTGCCTGTCCGTTTTCAGATTAAATAACTGTTTGGCAACGTTTTCCATGTCTCCTGTTATGTTCATCTTTCTACCACCTGAACTCTACTCCCTGGGCTACAACACCGCCATTTGTTGCTCGTAAGTAATTGGCAGGGGTACTGACTCCTGGCCAGCCTGGTTACAGCACGACAGCTGTTTCCTGGCAGTGTGAACGTCAATTATCCTCCAATAAGTTGTGCTGTCGTGTTGCATTCGGGTTAGCCGACTCTATGGTGCCTGCAGTTTAGGTGATTCCTATGTGTGCTCTGGGATATGTAAATAAAGGCTGTTTCCATTGTGACAATAGGACAAGCACCCACTGTAGGACTGTGTGATTCAGTAACTGCGGACGGCTTGCGTCCTGTCAACTTACATTTTCATGGGTGCGTTCTGCTACCCGTCCGGGGTCCAGTACCGTCAACTGGTTCTCCCCAGTGCCTTTGGCCTAGGTGCCTCCATCTCCGTATCCGAGTTTCACCAATGTCTGCTGATCCTTGGTAGTGCTTTGGAGCACAGGTACCTCCTGCTTAGTAACCGTGTCACAGTAACGTCAGCTGGTACTCGGTTGTGACATTGCTCTTTTTCCTTCTGCTACCCGTCCGGGGTCCAGTACCGTCAACTGGTTCTCCCCAGTGCCTTTGGCCTAGGTGCCTCCATCTCCGTATCCGAGTTTCACCAATGTCTGCTGATCCTTGGTAGTGCTTTGGAGCACAGGTACCTCCTGCTTAGTAACCGTGTCACAGTAACGTCAGCTGGTACTCGGTTGTGACATTGCCTCTTTTCCTTCTGCTACCCGTCCGGAGTCCAGTACCGTCAACTGGTTCTCCCCAGTGCCTTTGGCCTAGGTGCCTCCATCTCCGTATCCGAGTTCCACCAACGTCTGCTGGTCTTTGGTAGTGCTTTGGAGCACAGGTACCTCCTGCTTAGTAACCGTGTCACAGTAACGTCAGCTGGTACTCGGTTGTGACATTGCCTCTTTTCCTTCTGCTACCCGTCCGGGGTCCAGTACCATCAACTGGTTCTTCCCAGTGCCTTTGGCCTAGGTGCCTCCATCTCCGTATCCGAGTTCCACCAATGTCTGCTGGTCCTTGGTAGTGCTTTGGAGCACAAGTACCTCCTGCTTAGTAACCGTGTCACAGTAACGTCAGCTGGTACTCGGTTGTGACATTGCCTCTTTTCCTTCTGCTACCCGTCCGGGGTCCAGTACCGTCAACTGGTTCTCCCCAGTGCCTTTGGCCTAGGTGCCTCCATCTCCGTATCCGAGTTCCACCAACGTCTGCTGGTCCTTGGTAGTGCTTTGGAGCACAGGTACCTCCTGCTTAGTAACCGTGTCACAGTAACGTCAGCTGGTACTCGGTTGTGACATTGCCTCTTTTCCTTCTGCTACCCGTCCAGGGTCCAGTATGGTCAACTGGTTCTCCCCAGTGCCTTTGGCCTAGGTGCCTCCATCTCCGTATCCGAGTTCCACCAACGTCTGCTGGTCCTTGGTAGTGCTTTGGAGCACAGGTACCTCCTGCTTAGTAACCGTGTCACAGTAACGTCAGCTGGTACTCGGTTGTGACATTGCCTCTTTTCCTTCTGCTGCCCCTCCGGGTTCCAGCACAGTCAGCTGGTCCTCGTTACTTCCATTGTCTCTTGCTCCATCTGATACCCGTCCGGGTTCCAGTAACGTCAGCTGGTTCTCGGAAATTAGACGACCTTAAAGACCACCCAGAAGAAGATGACGACAACAAGGACGACGAGCATGAAGCCAACCAGCCTGAACACCATCACAAAGAAAAAATAAAAGATTACCCAGAAGAAGATCACCAACAGGACAAAGAAGGTTAAGACAAACTACAAGATACAGAACAAGAGACAGAAGAACAATAAGCAGAAGATCAAAAAGCAGAAGAACATGAAGTATAAGACCAAAATGAAGAGCAAAATATATGCTCTAAATTCTAAGCAGAAGAAGACTAAGCAGTGTATGGGGGTGAGTCCGTTCCTCCTCGTGGTGCCCCTGGAAAATGCCTGCTGCTGCAGGCTAAACTGAACACGGACAAATACTGTTGTAATTTAAATCTTTTGTGACAGCAAGAACGGAAGAATGAAAAATTCATACTTTTACAGATTACAAGTACAGGAATCTCTGTCACAAATAAGAATATGATGAAGAAGATGAAGAGGAAGAAGATGAAGAATTTGAATATGAAGAAGATTAATAGTTTAATAATAACAATATGAGTAATGTAAACAAAAACATGAATAGCAAGAAGTTTATGTAGAGATTAGAAGGTGAAGAGAAGAATAATTTGATGAGAAAGTTCTGCTGAGATTTGAAAGGATGAAAGTGTGCCATGGCAAAAGTTAAAGGTGAAGAGCATGGAAGTTGTTGAAACATACATATTTCCAAATAAAAAAGGTTAACATGTCAATTTGTCGTAAATCAAACGTATTTCCAAAAAACATTATTAATGCTATTCCAACTTGGTAAACTGTATGCCTTTATTGTTCCTAACCTCCCCAATACCATTCTACATTATCTTTGTTGTTTTCTCATGTCATTACACAGAAGATGGTTTTTTTTAATGTCGATATTTGGTTCCTAGGACTTACATTGGACTCCGTATCGGAGGATATTCGCCGATATTTAGTGATATCGCATACCATTCGATCGTATTTTAGATTCGAGCATTATCGCTCACACTAATCAAGAGTGGACAGAGCTGCTAAGGACTTAGAGAAGTTGACAGGAGAACCAAGTCTGCAAAGGCAGGAGGATAAGAGATGCTCTGTGTTTAACTTGTGCTGCCTTGTGATGAATGAGATAAGATGTTTCTGTGTTTACTTGTGCTGCCTGTGAGATGAATATGCCACTGTTACGTTAAGTTTAATTGTTGAACAAAGACTGCAACTCGTCGTCTTCAGGACTAAATTCAGCAGACCAGTGAACTATCGTTCTGTGCAAGTTCGGTGCTCATACTGTTGCTTAATGGACTCGCCCATGACTACAACCCATTCCCTTTGTTACATTGGCTAGTCGCAGGATCCATCCAGACCCCTGTAGTTCAAGTGGTGCAACAAATTTCGGACTTGTGGATCTGTGACTTATTGTGTCCAAGATGCGCCGAACACTGTCTACGAGAAAGTGTCATAGATCTCCCTATGAGTGTAGCAACTGTGAATCTACAAGAGATGGTCAGGGGGAAATTGACAGCGTGCCCCCCTTCGTGGGTGTCCTGGAAAGAAACGGTGCCAAAGGAAGGGTCTGGGGCCTGAGTCGAGCCCATCCCACTTGACTGATGTTGCTAAAAGGTGCAGTAAGAAGAAGTTTCGCATTTTACCGAGAGATGTGAGAAACGGTGGAGCACGGAGTGACTCCACCCACGAATGGGTGGAACCCAGAAGGACTACCACATGTCGAGGGATAGGCGCCATTACCTACAGATGCAATGAAGCAGTATGTCCTACAGAGAGGATAGGAGCCAGACTGTTAGCGGTCTGTCCCCGGCGGAGACAGGTCTGGTCCGGAAGCTGGCAGTGAGGAAAAGGACGAAGATTCCCCTTCGGACAGCGGGAAGAGTTTCCCAGGACCTAGCAGGAACGAATCGAAGAGGCTTGAAGACACTGAGGCCTATATTTGCGGGATTATTGCAACTATCATCCCAGCTCACGCGAGCCGTGTAAGATCATCGTTGGAAGCAACGTCAGTGAGTGAGTGTTATGATTTGGTAGCTGAGGAGAGCAGGCAAAAAGGAAATACACCAGAGCAGTTGGAAACTATGAGATTGCAGTACCCTGACTAACCACCACAACTAGAGGCAGCCGTGGAGCGTTCCTACGTTGGTCCTAGACGCCTCGTCACAGCCTGAGAATCTAACTACCGTATTTTTCGGACTATAAGACGCACCGGACTATAAGACGCACCCAGGTTTTAGAGGTGGAAAATAGGGAAAAATATATTTGAAGCAAAAAATGTGGTAAAATATTTAATAACATACTATTATATGTGGTGTTATTATATAGTATGTATTATGTTGGAAGCTACGGGTAGGAGATGGTGCTGCGGGACCAGTGTGGTGTCTGTAAACTACTATGTGAAGACGCTGGAGGGTGAGTATAAGGCCGGGGTCACACATGCGAGAAACTCGCACGATTTCGTGTGAGTCTCTCGCATGAACACCCGGAACTGCCGCCGGCACTCAGACTGGATCGTGCAGCTGCATAGAAATACATGCTGCATAGAAATAGAGACAGATGATAGAGACAGAGTTGATAGAGATAGATGATAGAGATAGATGATAGAGACAGATGATAGAGACAGATGATAGAGACAGAGATGATAGAGACAGAGATGATAGAGACAGAGATGATAGAGACAGATGATAGAGACAGAGATGATAGAGACAGGTGATAGAGACAGAGATGATAGAGACAGAGATGATAGAGACAGAGATGATAGAGACAGATGATAGAGACAGAGATGATAGAGACAGAGATGATAGAGATGATAGAGACAGATGATAGAGAAAAGATGATAGAGGCAGATGATGAAGAGATGACAGAGATGATAGAGACAGAGATGATAGAGACAGAGATGATAGAGACAGAGATGATAGACAAGATGATAGAGACAGAGATGATAGAGACAGATGATAGAGACAGAGATGATAGAGACAGATGATAGACACAGAGATGATAGAGACAGATGATAGAGACAGATGATAGAGACAGATTATAGAGACAGATTATAGAGACAGATGATCGAGACAAAATGATAGAGACAGATGATAGAGACAGAGATGATAGAGACAGATGATAGAGACAGATTATAGAGACAGAGATGATAGAGACAGAGATGATAGAGACAAGATGATAGAGACAGATGATAGAGACAGAGATGATAGAGACAGAGATGATAGAGACAGATGATAGAGACAGATGATAGAGACAGAGATGATAGAGACAGAGATGATAGAGACGATGATAGAGACAGATGATAGAGACAGATGATAGAGACAGAGATTATAGAAATGTGACACGTATGCGTTTCATGTGCGCATGATGCGCTGCACAAAAAAACGCAAGTGTGAAAGTAGCCTAACCTTTTAATTAATTCTCTGTTATACAGTGTGTCTGAAGGACCTGTGATGACATCATGAAGAGGCAGGGCTTTGGTCATGTGATGCTCCAGCCAGCCCTCTTCATGACCTCATCACAGGTCCTTCACAGGAGCATTCAGCCTCCCATCAGCACAGCCCCAGGCTGTCAGGTATGCCAGCTGCTCCTGCTGCCTCCTTCTCCTTCAGACACCGATCTGCCCAGCTGCTGCAGGAATTAGGCGCTGGGGAAACTGTGTGGCTCTGTGATCTGCTGCTCCCTGCTCACTGCTCAGCTGATAGGTGGGCGTTGAAGCGGCTGATTAATATTCACTGCACTTAAGTAGGGACCAGGGGTTTCCCCAGCGCTTGTTTCCTGCAGCAGAGGGATATTTTCTTGCCTCCTGCTGATCCCACTCCACCGCTGCCCACTGCCCCCTCCCCACATGTTACATTCCGACCATAAGACGCACCCACACTTTCCTCCTAAATTTGGAGGAAAAAAAGTGTGTCTTATGGTCCAAAAAATACGGTACACCTAAAGATAGAAAGAGGAAAGCTATCTGCCCTGGAGCAGATCCCCAAAGAACATAGAAAGCCCCCAAACATGTAATGGCGGTTAGACAAGAAGAAATACTGACACAGACAGAAAATAGTATGAGCAAACGTTGGGGCCCAAGCTTACTAAATAGAAAAGGATAGGAATGGCACTTACTGCAATCCCAAAAAACCCTGAAAAGCACCAACTCTACTAATTTCAAAAACACCTGAGATCACACGACAACTACCACCTAAATTAGTTCTCTGGTGTAACCAAAAACAAAACAGCAGCCACTGAGAAAACTGGAAAAAGCAAATGTACAAACATCAATGGCTGAACTGAACTGAGAGGCAAAAGCCCCCAGAGGGGACCCTGAAGGCCCCCACAGAAGTGCAGGACAAAATGCAAAAATCAAGCACAAAAACAAAAAGAAGAAAAGGTCTTATCTGTTAGCAGGAGATTCAGACACAACACAGCAGGCTTCAAAGGAATAAAACCAAAATGAATTGAAATATAATGCAGTGTGGAAATGTATAATAAAGCAAATAATATAAAATTATAAACAAAAAATCCACACGATCAATTAAATCTCAAAACAAAAAAAGGTGGATGGCAAAACCAGCCAAATGAGAAGACGAAAACACCTCAGTGAGGTGTTTTAGGCTTCAAAGGAAACAGGAATCAAGGATTGAGAGCAGAACAATTGATCACCGGCAACCCTGATGGGAAGGTGACTCCCTTATATAAGACCAGTCAGTAACACCTGATTCCCACACCTCACAATCTTCACTGGACAGTCCAGTACCGTTTGTAACCACCAGAGGGAGCTTCTGCTCAGAACTCATTTCCAGCCTATTCACAACAGTGGAGAATCTGTGCCCATCCCAGTGGCCGAACCAACTCCTGTGCTGTCACCCTCTTTGGTTTCGTCACCCATTTCGGATCCATCACTCTCTGCGGCTCCGTTCACCCTGGATCTGCCGCTGGAGGAAAGGAGAAGCAGGAGGAAAAGCGGGGAATCCTCCTCCAGCGGATCTTCAGGCCACACGTACATAGTGGTGCAGGGACTGAATGCAGCTCATTATGCTGCTCAGCTGCCTTGCATTAAATGATGTGGATTTATATAAAGATAAGAGTTGTGCTGGTTGCACCTGGGAAAAAATATACAATAGACTGTTCCGCGTCTCTGAGAGGGCTGGAAGCCCTAGACGACACCAGGATTGAGTGTCGTTGGTGACCCGAATGGTTACGAGTAAAGGACTGTTGTGTTTGTTTTATCCCTTCCTCATCCAAGTTTCATTTGCTCATGTTTGCGCATCCCTTGCTGGATTACGGGACTAAAACCCTGAAAGGGTTAATCACCAATCAATCATTGTGTGTGCAGCTGCTTTAGGGACTGTGTTGTTTTAACCTTATATTTTACCTGTATTACCCCTGAATTTTACCTTTCTTAACCTTGAACTGTCCTCTAATTAAGCAGCTCACTTGTGTTTGGGGTTCGGGATCCACTCAAAGGAGGTAGAGGGGAGACCTTGTGCAGGAGGACCCGAGAAGCAAGACGGTTCAGGACTAAATGGACTGATGCTGAGTTGGTCACTGGGCCATGTGTTTAAAAGTAACTCCCTGTATTTGGCTTTCCGGAGCAGGAAAGTACTGGCCCTTTGGCCTGAATAGTTGCTGTTTGACACCGTATGTGTACGTGTCCCAGGAGCAAGGGGACTGGGCTCAGTCAGACACGAGTTAAAAATAAATTGAACTTTCTGTTGCAAGGCTGCAACCGAGTGGAGCCGAGGTCATGGTTGACCCTACAAAACTTATCAGATAAAGACTGTCTTATATTGTAAATATGCTTAGAAAATTTTTTTTAACAGCTTTACACTGACAGGTGCCGCCACAGTCGGGGATGACCATATTTTAGGAGTGAGGTGTGTAAGGAGGTGGCGGGGACCCTCACATGACTTCTCTCTACTGAACACCGAGCACATGTGTCACGTGCGGCACACTGATGTTTTATTAATGCTAATGCAATGTGTGGTTCCCTAATGTTCATTAATGTGTGTCATGTATTGTAATGTGGTGTACTCGATATGTTTAGGATTAGGGATAGATGTTAGCATAGAGTAACAGCAGGGTTGAAATAGAGGGGGGCACATTAGCGAATGGATAGACGTGTTAGTATCATGCTCATGCACTGACTGGTGGGCGTGAGCCAGGGGGTTGTGGCCCCACTGTGCCATAAATCAGACTACCCTGGAAGGGGCGTGTCTAGGACAGCTGCCTCGGTCTTCACTGGAACGTCTGATGGTGAGGTCAGGCTTTTGCGGCAGGCAGCTGCCAGGTGCCACTCCAGGGTGGTGTCTGGTTGTGGCTGCTGATCCACTTGGGGAAACTGTGGCATGGCATGGAAACCTTCAAAAAGAACCTGAAGACCTACCTCTTCTGACAAGCCTACAACCTGCAGTGATCCTCAGTCTACTGAACCACCGCACGACCAGCTCTACCCTCTCCTAGTGTATTCTCACCCATCCCTGTAGACTGTGAGCCCTTGCGGGCAGGATCCTCTCTCCTTCTGTACTTGTGTGTGCCTTGTATTGCTTAAGTTTATTGCACTTGTCTATAATTGCCCCTTTTCACATGTAAAGCGCCATGGAATAAATGGCACTATAAAAATGTATAATAATAATAATAATAAATAATAATAAATGGCTGAGACAGGGCTTGCAGGCATGGATGAGACACAGGGCTGGCAGGCACGGATGAGACACAGGGCTGGCAGGCACGGATGAGACACAGGGCTGGCAGGCACGGATGAGACACAGGGCTGCAGCACAGATGAGACACAGCTGCCAGGCGCGGATGAGATACAGGGCTGCAGGACCTGTTCACACAGGTAATGCAGATACTGGAACTGACTGGAAGGAATGGTGTATGGAGGAACAGGTAGAGACCTGTTCACACAGCAAATGTAGATACTGGAACTGGCTGGAAGGAATGGTGTATGGAGAAACAGGTAGAGACCTGTTCACACAGGAGGAGAACCGCAAGGCAGTGGAGAAGGGCTGTAGAGCAGAAAGAAGTTCTGCAGCAGCAGGAGCAAAGCAAAGCGCAACCGCAAGGTATGCGGAGAGGAGCTGCAGCAAGAGGTTCTGCAGTGGCAGGAGCAAAGCAAAGCGGAACTGCAAGGTATGGGGAGAGGAGCTGCAGCAAGACGTTCTGCAGCGGCAGGAGTGAAGCAGAGCGGAACCGCAAGATATGCGGAGAGGAGCTGCAGCAAGAGATTACTGCAGCTGCAGGAGCAAATCAGAGTGGAACAGAGCAGAACCGCAGGAGTGCGGACAAGAGGCAGAAAGAGATTCAGAGAGAACTCTAGGCAAGACACAGCATGGAATGAAACCACAGACAAGGAGACTAAGAGACAGAGATCAGACTAGGCAATGACACGAGACAAGGCACAGGGACAAAGACACAGCGACCTGGATATTCTGCCTCCTGGAGGGCGGCAAGGACAAGTACAAGACACGGTCAGAAGCAAGAGCACAGAGACCAGGATATTCTGTCTCCTGGAGGGCGGACAAACAGGTACAAAGCAAAGCTAGGAGTGAAGCCTCCAAAGATGGAGGAACACAGAGCAAGACCTGGCAGCTCAGTAGCTATTAACTAACTGAGTTAACACATTGCACAGGCAAGATCCACAGGGTGGAGCTGCCCTAAATACTAGAGGGCTAATGGTAATTGGTTAGGACATATTAAAAAGATGCACCCTGACTCCATAAGAACCAGAGAGTTCCGGTGCTGCCCCCCTATGTACACAGTCAGGAAACATGCACAGAACAGATAGGAGACAAGAGGCACAAAGCATGGAGCCGGCAGCAGACAGAAATCACAGCATGACCTGGAGCAGTGAGCAAGTTGGTATATGCGGAATGGGAGGCCATGCAGCGATGCCAGCAGGGATGTTACAGTTAGTTTGATATAGGCAGCATAGGGGTTAAGCAGATTGGAGGAGTCACGGAGCAGAGCAGCACATAGCAGAGAGGTATAAGACAGGCACTTCCTGATTAGAGATAGACGCCAGGGCATCTTGCCCAAGGGCAGGACTTGTGAGCAGAGTAATACAGGCTGTGGGGATAAAGCTGTTTCAGTAAGGGTACCCAGGCTGAGAATTGTGCAGGCAGTCACCAGCTTAGACAGAACGTTCCAAGGAAGGATCTAAAGCTTGCGGCTGGGATTAGGAGGCAGCTGAGTCGGCGAGCCCATTACCCTATAACTCGCAGCCGGACCAGGGAAATGGTAGGAAGCTGGTGGGTCTGGAGCACGAGTGGGACAGAGATTGTCCAGAAGATGGGCAGGGATTGTCCAATAGTGGGTCAGAGATTGACCAAGAGTGAGACAAAGGCTGCAAGGACATAGACAGATTTGACAGAAAGAACCGAGTCTGCCTGGAAGGCAGGGAAAGATACGAAGATGTCTCTGTGTTTAACCCCTTCCCAACCTGTGACACAGAGTATGAGTGATGAAAGTCGGTGCCAATCCGACCTGTGACGCATACCCTGTGTCATGAAAGGATCGCGTTCCTGCGGGTCGGTGACCGGGGTCACTGAAAGGTCACCCGACCCGCAGGCACAAGACCCTTTGTGCTTCACCACAGGGAGGTTGGCGTAACCCCCACGTGGCTACGATCGCTCTGATTGGCTGTTAAAGGTGAAACAGCCAATCAAAGCAATCTGTAATATTTCACCAATGAAATTTGGTGAAATATTACAATCCAGCCATGGCCGGATAGCATCTGTCATGGCTGGACACAGAGTTCCGACCCTCCCTACACCGAGTCACGGTGGCGATCGGCAGCCGCCACCGATTCATGGCGGCGAACGGTCACCACCGTCACTATCTGCTCCCCTCCTCCTTGCCTCCGCTCCCCCCACCTTCCGATCCCCCCCTCACCTTCTGCCCCCCTACTCACCTTTCAACCCCCCTTCTCACCTCTCCCGGTCCTCTGGTGTCCCTGGATCCATCCCGACGCCCGTCCGGGAATCTTCATGGGCACCGCCATCTTGGAAAATGGTGGGTGCATGCGCAGTGCGCCCGCCGGCCGGCGCATGTGCAGTGCGCCCTCAGAGTCCATAAATTTATTTTGATCACTGTGATAAACTCTCACAGTGATCAAAATAAAAAAAATGTAAATAAACGCCCCCTTTATCACCCCCATAGGTAGGGACAAAAAATAAAATAAAGAAAAATTATTTTTTTTTCCTGTTAGGCTAGGTTCACATTGCGGTAAACCAGCCCGTTCAATGCATAGCATTGAATGGGCTGGTAACGGTATAGCATAACGCGATCGCGTTATGCTATACCCGTTAGCGCAGATGAATCAGCAGATGATTCATCTGTCCAAGCAGTGACGGAGCTCAGACGCTGCAGGCCGCGTCCGACGCTCCATCACTGAATGACGGCATGATCTCTGCCCCTGATGAAGCCATTTCACATGGCGACACGCGTCGGGCTCTATCCCGCCTATTAACCCCTGGTTTGGTAACCTGGTCATGCCTCTAACATGAGATTCCCCCCTATAGCTGTGTTACTTTGTTATTTTGTGCACTAGATTAAGGACAACTGCTATACCATTTGCTGCATTACTTTGTGCACTAGACTTGGGCTGCATCATTTTGTGCACTAGATTAAGGACAACTGTTATATCATCTGCTGCATTACTTTGTGACTTTGTGCACTAGATTAAGGACAGCCGCTATATCATTTGCTGCATTATTTGTGCACTAGATTAAGGACAACTGTTATATTATTTGCTGCATTATTTTGTGTATTAGACAACTGTTACACTATCTGCTATGCTAAGATCTACTTGATATATTAATCTTTATGAGTAGACCTATTCACATCTGATCTGTATTAGTCTATAGCAATTTGTTTGTATTGCTTTACCATCTCATATTGTCCTTGCTTACCTGTTTTTTTTTTTTTTATGCAGCAATTTGAGGACCAATTGTTCCTCTCTGGTCCTGTCTTCATTTTGGCCTTTGGGGGTGACTATGCTCTAAGTATACTACCATGTTTGGCTGAGGTTTCCATATATATTTCATCTAAGTGTATTGTATTATACAGATAGGGGTTATAGGGGTTTATTGTTCCTGTTATGGGGCTTTGTGCCTTGTTTTAATTGTTTTTAATGACTACAGTGTGGTTTTGCAGTTTTTTCAATAAAAATATTTCTAATTGTTGTGATTTATTTTTGGCATCCCTGGTGTCCTGGTATGTACTCTTTCTTGTCTTTCTACCATCACTGAATGACGGCACGTCGCGAACGCATGCCGCTTTAACGGCATGCGTCGCGATGCGCCGAATACTGGGGTTCAATGGCAGCGTTAACGGACTGCGTTACACTGTGGTGTACCACGGTGTAACGCATACTGCGGTGTAACGCAGTCTTTCTAACGGAATGCCTTGGCGCAATATGAACCCAGCCTTAGGGTTAGAATTAGGCTGGGTTCATATTGCCTAATGGCAGTCCGTTAGTTGGACTGCGTTACACCGCAGTATAATGCGGTGTAAAGCAGTCCGTTAATGCTGCCATTCACACCCATTTGTGTGCGTATCGCAGCGTTTACGACGTGCCGTCATTCAGTGACGGAGCCTCGGACGCTGGCTGCAGCGTCTGGGCTCCATCAGCACTAGCACAGATGAATCATCTGCTGATTCATCTGCGCTAGCGGGTATAGCATAACGCGATTGCATTATGCTATACCGTACTAGCCCGTCAACGCTATGTGTTGAACGGGCTTGGTAAAGCGCAATATGAACCCAGCCTTAGGGTTAAAACTAGGGTTAGGGTTAGCATTAGGGTTAGGTTTGTGGTTAGGGTTATGGTTAGGGTTGAGATTAGGGTTAGGGGTGTGTTGGGGTTAGGGTTATGGTTAGGGTTTGGATTAGGGTTAGGGTATGTAGGGGTTAGGGTTGGGTTAGGTGTGTTGGGGTTAGGGTTGGAGTTAGAATTGAGGGGTTTCCACTATTTAGGCACATCAGGGGTTCTTCATACACGACATGGCGCCACCATTGATTCCTGCAAATTTTGCGTTCAAAAAGTCAAACAGTGCTCCCTTTATTCTGAGCCCCGACGTGTGCCCAAACAGTGGTTTACCCCCACATACGGGTATCAGCGTACTCAGGAAAAATTGCACAACAACTTTGGGGGTCTAATTTCTCCTTTTACCCGTGGGAAAAAAAATTGGGGACTAAAAATATTATTTTTGTGGAAAAAAATGATTTTTTATTTTCACGGCTCAGCGTTATAAACTTCTGTGATTAACTTGGAGATTCAAAGTGCTCACCACAAATCAAGAGGAGTTCCTTGGGGGATCTAGTTTCCAAAATGAGGTCACTTGGGGGGAGTTTCTACTGTTCAGGCACATCAGGGGCTCTGCAAACGTAACATGATGCCCGCAGACCATTCCATCAAGTCGGCATTTTAAAACGTCACCACTTCCCTCCCGAGCCCCGACGTGTGCCCATACAGTAGTTTCTCCCACATATGGGATATCAGCGTACTCAGGACAAATTGGACAACAACTTTTGGTCTAATTTCTCCTGTTACCCTTGGGAAAATAAAAAAATTGGGGACTAAAATATCATGTTTGTGGAAAAAATATGATTTTTTTATTTTCATGCCCGGATGTTATAAACTTCTGTGTAGCCCTTGGGGGTTCAAAGTGCTCACCACACATCTAAATAAGTTCCTTGCGGGGTCTAGTTTCCAAAATGGGGTCACTTGTTGGGAGTTTCTACTGTTTAGGCACATCAGGGGCTCTTCTGTGAAGCACCTGGGGGTTCAAAGTGCTCACTGTGCATCTAGATAAGTTCCATAGGGGGGTCTAGTTTCCAAAATGGGGTCATTTGTGGGGGAGCTCCACAGTTTAGGCACACAGGGGCTCTCCAAACACGATGTGGTGTCCGCTAATGATTGGAGCTAATTTTCCATTAAAAAATTCAAATGGCGCTCCTTCCCTTCTGAGCCCTGCTGTGCACCCAAACAGTAGTTCCTCCCCACATATGGGGCACCAGCGTACTCAGGACAAACTGGACAACAACTTTTGGGGTCCAATTTATCCTGTTACCCTTGGGAAAATAAAAAATAGCGGGCTAATAAATGATTTTTGAGAAACAAAAATGATTTTTTTATTTTCACTGCTCTGCGTTTACAAACTTCTGTGAAGCACTTGGGGGTTCAAAGTGCTCACTACACATCTAGATAAGCTCCTGTGTGGGGTCTAGTTTCCAAAATGGGGCCACTTGTGGGGGTTTCTACTGTTTAGGCACATCAGGGGCTCTGCAAATGCAACATAACACCCGCAGAACATTCCATCAAGTCTGCATTCCAAAATGGCGCTCCTTCCCTTCTGAGCTCTCCCATGCGCCAAAACAGTGGTTATCCCCCACATATGGGGTATTGGTGTACTCAGGACAAATTGCACAACAACTTTTGTGGTCCAATTTCTCCTGTTACCCTTGTGAAAATAAAAAATAGTGGGTTAAAAAATCATTTTTGAGGAAAAAAATGATTTTTTTATTTTCACTGCTCTGCGTTCTAAACTTCTGTGAAGCACTTGGGCGTTCATAGTGATCACAACACATTTAGATAAGTTTCATAAGGGGTCTAGTTTCCAAAATGGTGTCACCTATGTTTTTTTTTTACTGTTTAGGCACACAGCGGCTCTCCAAACGCGTCATGGTGTCCGCTAACGATTGGAGCTAATTTTCCATTCAAAAAGTCAAATGGCGCTCCTTCCCTTCTGGGCCCTGCCGTGCGCCCAAACAGTGGTTTATGACCACATATGAGGTATCTGTGTACTCAGGATAAATTGCCCAACAAATTTTAGGATCCATTTTATCCTGTTGCCCATGTGAAAATGAAAAAATTGAGGCTTAAAGAACATTTTTGTGAAAAAAAAGTATTCATTTTTTTACGGATCAATTTGTGAAGCACCTTGGGGTTCAAAGTGCTTACTATGCATCTAGATAAGTTCCTTGGGTGTTCTAGTTTCCAAAATGGGGTCACTTGTGGGGGAGCTCCAATGTTTAGGCACACAGGGACTCTCCAAATGCGACATGGCAACTGCTAAATATTCCAGCATATTTTCTATTCAAAAAGTCAAATGGCGCACCTTCCCTTCTGTGCCCTGCCGTGCGCCCAAACAGTGGTTTATGACCACATATGAGGTATCTGTGTACTCAGGATAAATTGCCCAACAAATTATAGGATCCATTTTATCCTGTTGCTCATGTGAAAATGAAAAAACTGAGGCTAAAAGAACATTTTTGTGAAAAAAAAGTACTTTCTTTTTTTTACGGATCAATTTGTGAAGCACCTGGGGGTTCAAAGTGCTCACTATACATCTAGATAAGTTCCTTGGGGGGTCTAGTTTCCAAAATTGGGTCACTTGTGGGGGAGCTCCAATGTTTAGGCACACAGGGACTCTCCAAATGCAACATGGCAACCGCTAAATTTTCCAGCATATTTTCCATTCAAAAAGTCAAATGGCGCTCCTTCCCTTCTGAGCCCTGCCGTGCGCCCAAACAGTGGATTATGACCACATATGAGGTATCTGTGTACTCAGGATAAATTGCCAAACAAATTTTAGGATCCATTTTATCCTGTTGCCCATGTACAAATGAAAAAATTGATGCTGAAAGAAAATTTTTGTTGGAAAAATTAAAATGTACATTTTTTCCTTCCACGTTGCTTTAGTTCCTGTGAAGCACCTGAAGGGTTAATAATCTTCTTGAATGTAGTTTTAAGTAGCTTGAGGGGTGCAGTTTTTATAATGGTGTCACTTTTGGGTATTTTCTGCCATATAGACCCCTCAAAGTGTCTTCAAATGTGAGGTGGTCCATAAAAAAAATGGTTTTGTAAATTTTATTGTAAAACTGAGAAATCGCTGGTCAACTTTTAACCCTTATAACTTCCAAACAAAAAAAATTTTGTTTCCAAAATTGTGCTGATGTAAAGTAGACATGTGGGAAATGTTATTTATTAACTATTTTTTGTCACATAACTCTCTGGTTTAACAGAATAAAAATTCAAAATTTGAAAATTGCAAAATTTTCAAAATTTTCGCCAAATTTCCATTTTTTTCACAATAAATGCAAAAATTATCACCTAAATTTACCACTATCATGAAGCCCAATATGTCACGAAAAAAATCTTCTCAGAATTGCTAGGAATCCGTTGAAGCGTTCCTGAGTTATTACCTCATAAAGGGACACTGGTCAGAATTGCAAAAAATGGCGAGGTCTTTAAGGTCAAAATAGGCTGGGTCATGAAGGGGTTAACTTGTGCTGCCTGTGAGATGAATATGCTTCTGTTTAGTAAGGTTTAATCATTGGAACAAAGACTGCGACTCTGTGGTGCTTCATGGGACTTGAATTTCAGCAGACACAGTGAGTACCTATTTCTTTATGTGCAAGTTGCTGGGGTGCTCACTAACTGTTGTTTAATGGACTCGCCCACGACTAAAACCTTGTGCCACCTTGTTACATATAAGTCATGCATTGCTTCTTTGGAAACAATGGAGGAATCTCACACAGTCAGCCAGTATCTTACATTGCATTAAAATGGGGCAAGAAACATAAGGAAGATATGCCTGAAAACCAAGATGTTCATAAATGGCAAGTCACCATTACATGGTTCATCTACATTAACAGTTCAAGATAACAATTTAAAAGTATTGTGCCTCTCTGTGAGTATGGATATGTATTTGTATTTCATTGAAGTTGTGCAAATATGCTTTTGGGCCAGATGAAAGTGTAAACATTATGCTTTAGTGCCTCTTTGGGGAAAAGTAAAAGTGTGCTTTAGATAACAAACTGTATCTTAAATAATACACTTTATCTCATTGCTCACCATTCCTGTTTAGCAAGATACTAACTTTTTTCCTCCAAAGAAATGTAACCATCAAAAATGGTTAAACAATACCTGCTTACAATGCCATTCAGTGCTCAAATAACCTGGTTTCCAAATCTCTAGTTAACAATGGCTTTAAACTGTCCGAAAATGCTGGTGAAGGTCCTTAATGGTGTGGCTTTTAATTTTTTCCTCAATGAATAATGTACAAGTAATAACAAATCTTTTTCTCACAAATCTATACATCAATCTACTCAGCTCAAGTCAGAATAGACTGCTTATTCAATATGACATGTTACCTTTAACCCCTTACCAACATATACCGGCTCCCTGACTTTGACACGGGCTCGCAAGTAGAGCTTGCATTTTTCCTGGCATATAATGGCTGAATAATTCAGTGAACATCTGCCTCTAGCAGCCACGGGTGGAGCAGAGCTCCACCTGAGGCTGTTAACCTATTGAATGCCCCAGTTCATCTCTGACAGCAGCAGATAACACGCGCGGATTGGGGGGCACATCATTCCACTTGCCCGTCAGGTTGCTATGACAGCCGTGGATCTACTGAAGACCTCCATTCCGGTCATTATGATACTCCTGTGAAAGTCTGCATTTAGCTGCTTTAGGTTTTCTAAGGGGACAAATAAATACAGAAAAAAGTAAAAAAAAAGTTTTTAAAAATATGAGAAAGGAAAAAAAATACAAAAGTTGAAATTACTCTTCTTCTGCCTCATTAAAAATAAAACGATAATTTTTTTTTTTACGTATTTGGTGTCAGACAATACCTACAAGAAGAAAAATGAGCATACACCCAGCTACAACTAAATAAGTTAAAAGCAAAAGTGTATTTAAATAACTTTTAGGGTTCTTCGTAATCACGGGATCAGCTGCTCAAGCCGAAGACTAGAACTATAACTGATGAGGGCAGTCAGCAGCGTGCAGAGAAATAGCCGACCATGCACCAAAGAGAGGCAGAGAAAGGTTAACCCACACATGGCCAGGCCGAGGAAGAGATGGAAGAAAGCAAACCCGACATGGATCATGACAGTACCCTCCTCTCAACGGGAGGCCACAGGACCCCTAGGTTTCCCAGGATAACGCGCGTGAAAGGCCACTGGGGACTTAGAAGAAAATCTGATGGTGTGATTGTTGTACGTGAATTGAGCCCTTGGGAGTAAATCAGACCAGTCGTCCTGGTGGGCGTTAGAGAAATGACTGAGATAAGACACCAGAGTCTGATTAGGACTCTCCACCTGTCCGTTGGTTTGTGGGTGGTAGGCAGAGGAGAAGTCGAGCGTGATGTTCATAAACTTGCAGTGTGCTCTCCAGAATCGAGAGGTGAACTGGACTCCTCTGTCCAAAATGATATGTTGAGGAAGGCCATGGACACAAAAAATATGGTGGACAAAAACTTTCGCCAATTCAGGCACCGAGGGTAAACCAGGGAGAGAGACGAAATGAGCCATCTTGGAGCATTTGTCCACGACCACGAGGATAAAGGTGCAGCCCGAAGAATGAGGTAGATCAGTAATAGAGTCCATTGCGATTTGCTGCCATGGTGCCGATTGGACTGGAAGAGGATGTAGGAGGCCCGAGGGCAGCTGCCTAGGGATCTTGTTCTTGGCACAAGACGGACAGGAGGCTATAAAGTCTCGGACATCCGGGAGAAGGGTTGGCCATCAGTAGTACCGGGACACAAAAATGAGAGTCTTTTTGAAGCCGACATGACCAGCAAGTTTGGAGACATGTCCCCAGCGTAAGACTCGTCTCCTGTTGTTCTCGGGAACGAAAGTCTTAACCGGAGGTAGCGAAGTTAGACTGATAGGTGCTACCGTGATGACCTTGGAAGGGTCCATAATGTGCGTGGGTTCCTCCTCTGTGTCAACTGACAAAAAGGACCTGGACAATGCGTCGGCCTTTAGGTTCTTATTGCTGGGACGGAAGTGGAGCTCAAAATCAAAACGGGCAAAGAACAAGGACCCCTGGCTTGCCGGGGTTAAGTCTCTGGGCAGAGTGGATGTATGCCAAGTTTTTATGGTCTGTATAGATCTTAAAAGGATGAATAGCTCCCTCCAATAAGTACCTCCACTACTCTAATGCCAACTTGATGGCCAACAGTTCCCTGTCACCAATGGAGTAGTTCCGTTCAGAGGAGGAGAAAGTCTTGGAGAAGAAACCACAGGTAACAAGACGCCCAGAGGAGGACTTCTGGGAAAGAACCGCTCCAGCCCCGGTGGCTAAGGCATCTACCTCAAGAATGAAAGGCTTGTTAGCCTCAGGACGATGGAGTACGGGAGCTGTGGCGAAGGCTTGTTTTAGGGACAGGAAGGCGTCTTCGGCCTCCGATGACCAGACGTGGGGGTTGGTCCCCTTGTGAATCAGAGGAGATGGAGCCGGCCAGCGAGCAAAAATGAGGGATGAACTACCGGTAGAGTTGAGCGAAACAGGTCGGTCAGATTAAAAAAGACTTACTTTCGCCAAAGTCCGGCTTCGCCGAGCGAAACCCGACCATAGCGTGAGGTCGGCCATGCGTTCGGCTACCCAAGCACCAAAGTCGGTTTTCCCATAATGATTGAAGGGCCTTTTCTCAGCCAATGAGCAGGGACGCACACTGTGGGCAACGCGATGACATGGGCAGCGGCCGCCAACTTCTTAGAGAAGGGCATTGCAGTGATTGGCTTGCTTTGTGTGGCGTCACAGTGCCCATAAAAGCCCTCACCGCCGACCGCTATTTACTTCTGCCGATCTTAGCGTAGGGAGAGGTTGCTGGCACTGGTTCTCAGTAGGGAGAGCGTTAGGCAGTAAAAAAAAATAATTCTGTGCTTGTGTTGATAGTGATTAGCTGTACAGTTAAGGTACTGCCACACTAAACAATCCCGCTAGCGATCACAATAACGACGCATACTAATGCGATCGCTAGCGGGATTGTTTCTATATCGCTGATAGCGGCTTAACTTAGCGATGTCGTTAAGGACGCTATCGCGGTTAGCGATCTCCTTAACGACTTTAGCGGTACAAAAGTCCTGCTAAATCGCTAAGAAAAGGTGCCACACTCAGCGATATATACTTACCAGCGGGGGCGCCGACGATAAAATAGGGTCCGGAACGATGTCAGCGACGAGCGAGATCACAGCAGGATCTCAGCAGGGGCCACGTCGCTGGTAGATGCCGCACACAACAACATCGCTAACGGGATCGCTAAATAGTGACGTTTTTTAGCGATCCCATTAGCGATGTTGTTTAGTGTGGCAGTACCTTTAGTGTGCAGTGACAGGGGAGGGAGGATTTTGTTTTGTGCAGCAGCACTGGTCTTTATGCTGCCTCCGGGGTGGAGTAGCAAAGCTGATTATTAGTCTGCTGTTTGCCAGTGAGAGGGGAGGAATTTATTGTGTGCAGCAGCAGAGCTGATTATTACGTCGCCTGCCAGTGACAGGAGAGGAATTGCTTGTGTGGAGCAGCAGAGCTGATTATTAGGCTGCTGTTTGCCAGTGAGAGGGGAGGAATTTATTGTGTGGAGCAGCATAGCTGATTATTAGGCTGCCTGCCAGTGACAGGGGAGGAATTTCTTTTGCTGTGTGTACACTGCTGTGCAGAGTGCTTTTTAACACAGCACCTACCCAGCACTAATACTTTTATTTTTTTCTGCAGTTACAGAGCGTTCATTTTTTCCCACACCGTATAGAGCTGTACGCTCCTCACACTACAGTGTACCGGCTGGTATCACGGACAAATAAATGCTGACTCTCTGTGTGTGCCTCCGGAAATATATACGGAAATTTAAATTTTCCCCAAAACCGTATACAGCTGGTATCTTCTGATACAATACCGTTTTTCTGCCTTGTGTATTACGGTCAAATCCATACTGAGAGTGCGTGTGTGTGTTACTTCTGAAATATATACGGAGATTTAAAATTACCCCAGCACTGTATACAGCTGTATGCTACTGATACAGTAAACTTTTTCTGCTTTTCATATTCTGGTGTAATCCATACTGAGCCAGTGAGCTTGTGTGTTACTCCTCAAATATATAGGGAGATTTAAAATTACCCCAACACTGTATACAGCTGTACGCTACGGACACAGTACACTTTTAATGCTTTTCTTATTCTGTTCTCCTCCATACTGAGCCTGTGAGCGTGTGTGTTACTCCTCAAATATATACGGAGATTTAAAATTACCCCAAACCTGTATACAGCTGTACGCTACTGATACAGTACACTTTTTTGCTTTTCATATTCTGGTCTACTCCATACTGAGCGTGAGCATCTGTGTGTTACTTCTGAAATATATACGGAGATTTAAAATTACCCCAGCACTGTATACAGCTGTACGCTACTGATACAGTACATTTTTTCTGCTTTTCATATTCTGGTGTAATCCATACTGAGCCCTGTGCGTGTGTTACTCCTCAAATATATACAGAGATTTAAAATTACCCCAACACCGTATACAGCTGTACTCTACTGATACAGTAAACTTTTTCTGCTTTTCATATTCTGGTGTCATCCATACTGAGCCTCTGTGCGTGTGTTACTCCTCAAATATATACAGAGATTTAAAATTACCCCAACACTGTATACAGCTGTACGCTAGTTATACAGTACACTTTTTCTGCTTTTCATATTCAAGTGTTATCCATACTGAGCCTGTGACCGTGTGTGTTACTCCTGAAATATATAGGGAGATTTAAAATTACCCCAACACTGTATACAGCTGTACGCTAGTTATACAATACACTTTTTCTGCTTTTCACATTCTGGTGTTATCCATGCTGAGCCTGTGACCGTGTGTTACTTCTGAAATATATACGGAGATTTAAAATTACCCCAGCACTGTATACAGCTGTACTCTACTGATACAGTAAACTTTTTCTGCTTTTCATATTCTGGTGTAATCCATACTGAGCCTCTGTGCGTGTGTTACTCCTCAAATATATACAGAGATTTAAAATTACCCCAACACTGTATACAGCTGTACGCTAGTTATACAGTACACTTTTTCTGCTTTTCATATTCAAGTGTTATCCATACTGAGCCTGTGACCGTGTGTGTTACTCCTGAAATATATAGGGAGATTTAAAATTACCCCAACACTGTATACAGCTGTACGCTAGTTATACAATACACTTTTTCTGCTTTTCACATTCTGGTGTTATCCATGCTGAGCCTGTGACCGTGTGTGTTACTTCTGAAATATATACGGAGATTTAAAATTACCCCAGCACTGTATACAGCTGTATGCTACTGATACAGTACACTTTTTCTGCTTTTCATATTCTAGTGTAATCCATACTGAGCCTGTGAGCGTGTGTGTTACTCCTCAAATAATACGGAGATTTAAAATTACCCCAACACTGTATACAGCTGTACGCTAGTTATACAGTACACTTTTTCTGCTTTTCATATTCTGGTGTTATCCATACTGAGCCTGTGACCGTGTGTGTTACTCCTGAAATATATACGGAGATTTAAAATTACCCCAGCAATGTATACAGCTGTATGCTTCTGATACAGTACACTTTTTTGCTTTTATATTCTGGTGTAATCCATACTGAGCCTGTGAGAGTCTGTGTCTGTTACTAAGCAAATATATACGGAGATTAAAATTTTTCACCCTCACCGTATGCAGCTGTACGCTTCTGATACAGTACCATATAGCTGCTGGTATTTTGGGTATATTTTCACAAACATGAGGAAGTATGGTGGAAGAGGCCCCGGACGTGGCCGTGGGGCGGCCACCTGGTACTGATGGTGGTGGTGGTGGTGCATCTGCTGGTAGTGCCAAAAGCACAATAGCACCTAAAGCAGAAGATGTTGAGCCTGCGTCATCGTCTGGCTCCAGAAAGTCTGGAAGGCTCCCTTTTCTGGGACTACATAAACCACTTTTAAAGCCGGAGCATCAGGAACAGGTTTTGGCTTCATTGCTGAAACAGCCTCCAGCTCTATCGCCTCCTCTTCTGAAGTTTCAAAAACTCCAAGCACTGAGCCCTCAGTGCAGGCTTCTGGTCAGAAACAACCCCTTTACTTGTGTCCTTCACACACACCAAAAGGGAAGGATGCGGCAGGCCACACTTCAGATTACTCCATGGAGCTCTTTTCACATACCATGCCTGGGTTATCAAGTCAAAATGGCTCGCTTTGTCCTCCTCTTCCTCGGACTTCTCCAATTCCTTCATTTGCAGCTGCTTTACAGCCGTTATACACCTCAACATATGCCATTTTTGCCACCTACCTATCTGGGCTGTTCCCTAACCCCTCCTCCACCCGTACTTTTTATATTATGGTCTGATCAATACTGAGCCTGTGAGAGCCAGTGTCTGACTGTGGAAAAAAATACGGAGATTTACAATTTCCCCAACCCTGTATCCAGCTGTCTGTTTCTAGTACATTACCCTTTTTCCACTTTTTATATTATGGTGTGATCAATACTGAGCCTGTGAGAGCCAGTGTCTGACTCTGGCAAGATATACGGAGATTTACAATTTCCTCAACCCTGTATACAGCTGTCCGCTTCTAATACAATTACCCTTTTTCTACTTTTTATATTATGGTGTGGTCCATACTGAGACTGTGACAGCCAGTGTCTGACTGTGGAAAAATATACAGAGATTTACAGTTTCCCAAACCCTGTATACAGCTGTCTGCTTCTAATACATTACACTTTTTTTACTTTTTATATTATGGTGTGATCAATACTGAGTCTGTGAGAGCCAGTGTCTGACTCTGGCAAAATATACGGAGATTTACAATTTCCCCAACCCTGAGTACAGCTGTCCCCTTCTAATACATTACCCTTTTTCTACTTTTTATATTATGGTGTGATCAATACTGAGCCTGTGAGAGCCAGTGTCTGACTCTGGCAAAATATACAGAGATTTACAATTTCCCCAACCCTGTATACAGCTGTCCGCTTCTAATACATTACCCTTTTTCTACTTTTTATATTATGGTGTGATCAATACTGAGCCTGTGAGAGCCAGTGTCTGACTCTGGCAAAATATACAGAGATTTACAATTTCCTCAACCCTGTATACAGCTGTCCGCTTCTAATACATTACCCTTTTTCTACTTTTTATATTATGGTGTGTCATACTGAGACTGTGACAGCCAGTGTCTGACTTGGAAAATATGCAGAGATTTACAGTTTCCCAACCCTGTATACAGCTGTCTGCTTCTAATACATTACACTTTTTTTACTTTTTATATTATGGTGTGATCAATACTGAGCCTGTGAGAGCCAGTGTCTGACTCTGGCAAAATATACGAGATTTACAATTTCCCAACCCTGTTACAGCTGTCCCTTCTAATACATTACCCTTTTTCTACTTTTTATATTATTGTGTGATCATACTGAGCTGGAAGCCAGTGTCTGACTCCGGAAAAATATACGAGATTTACATTTCCCAACCCTGTATACAGCTGTCCGCTTCTAATACATTACCCTTTATTACTTTTTATATTATGGTGTGATCAATACTGAGCCTGTGAGAGTCAGTGTCTGACTTGGAAAAATATACGGAGATTTACAATTTCCCCAACCCTGTATACAGCTGTCCGCTTCTAATACATTACCCTTTTTCTACTTTTTATATTATGGTGTGATCAATACTGAGCCTGTGAGAGCCAGTGTCTGACTCTGGAAAAATATACGAGATTTCCCATTTCCCCAACCCTGTATACAGCTGTCCGCTTCTAATACATTACCCTTTTTGTACTTTTTATATTATGGTGTGATCAATACTGAGCCTGTGAGCGTCTGTCTGTTACTCCGGAAAAAAATACAAAGATTTACAATTACCCCTAGACTGTATACATACGCTTGGGATACAGTACCCTTGGATACAGTACCCTTTTGGCAGAAAGTCGTCCTCCCCCCAACTGGAAGTGTATCATTGACACCTGGAACATTGGACCACATGTGTGATTATTTCTTGCTGATGTTTTTATATTCTTGTATACTCCATACTGAGCCTGTAAGCACCATTTTCTGACTTCTGAAATATATACGGCGATTTCCAATATTTTCCCTAGACTATATATACCTGTTTTATACCTGGTATCTGCTGATACAGTACCCATTTTTCTTCTTTTTCTGTTCTTGTGTCATCCATACTGAGCCTGTGAGCTTCAGTGTCTGCCTCTTGAAATATATACGGAGATTTAAAATATTTTCACTATACTATATATACCTTGTATCTGGTGATACAGTACCCCTTTTTCATCTTTTTATATTATTGTGTAATCCATACTGAGCCTGAGAGCATCAGTGTCTGCGTTCTGAAATATATACGGAGATTTAGAATATTTTCACAATACTTTATACACCTTGGATCTGATGATATAGTACCCCTTTTTCATCTTTTTAAATTATTGTGTAATCCATACTGAGCCTGAGAGCGTCAGTGTCTGCCTCCTGAAATATATATGGAGATTTAGAATATTTTCACTATACTATATATACCTGGTATCTGCTGATACATTACCCTTTTTCTACTTTTAATATTCTAGTGAAATCCATTCTGAGCCTAAGAGCGTCTATGTCTGCCTCCTGAAATATATACGGAGCTTTACGATTATCCCTAGACGGTATACAGCTGTACGCTTCTGATACAGTAACATATATCTGCTGGTATTTTGGGTACATTTTTGCAAAAATGAGGAAGTATGGTGGAAGAGGCAGCGGACGTGGGCGTTGGGGGCCAGCTGGTACTGATGATGGTGGTGGTGGTGCATCTGCTGGAAGTTCCATAAGCAAAAGAGCACCTAAGGCAGGAGGTGTTGAGCCAGCTTCATTGTCTGGCTCAAGAAAGACTGGAAGGCTCCCTGTTATGTTTTGGTAGCTGAGGAGAAATAGCAAAAATAGCCAAAGTAGCAATACACCAGAGAGGCTGGAAACTACTGGGTTGCAGAACCCTAAACTAACCGCAACACTAGAAGTAGCCATGGAGCGTACCTACGGTGATCCTAGACACCTCGTCACAGCCGGAGAGATAGCTACACCTAAAGGCAGAAAGATGAAAGCTAACTGCCCCGTAGCAGAACCCCAAAAGAAATAGGAAGCCCCCAAACATGTAATATCGGTTAGACAAGAAGAAAATACGAACACAGACAGAAAATAGAATGAGCAAACGCTGGGGCCCAATTCTGTCTAGATAGAAAGGTATAGGAAAGAATTCTGACTGCAACCCAAAAAACCCTGACAAAAATACCAACACTTCTGATTAACAAAAAACCTGAGATCACACAATCTCTACCACCTAAATCAGATCTCTGGTGTAACACACAGCAATTCAGCAAATAAAAAGTGACACAGGAACAGAGCAAAAGTGCAAACACAAACTGAGCACAAATGCAGCGCCAGGCCCCAAAAGGGGACCAGGCTAAAGTCCACTGCAAGGCAGCAAACCAGCAAGGAAAATCCAACCAGAGGAAATAAACAGCAAATCACTTATCTGAATGAAAGCAGGAATGCAAGCTGAGCTCCAAGCAAGACCAGGAAGAACAATTGATTACCGGCAAGGCTGATGGGAGTTCAGGTCACTTATATCAGACCATTCAGACCCAGCAGAAAGCCATTCAGCAATTGGTTCATTACTCTCAGCAACCACTGGAGGAGCCCCTGCTCCGAAGTCGCCTCCAACGTGTGTTCACAACAGCTTCCTTTACTGGGAGTAGGTAAACTGCTTTTAAAGCCGGAGCATCAGGAACAGGTTTTGGCTTACATTACCGAAACAGCTTCCAGCTCTATCGCCTCCTCTTCTGAAGTTTCAAAAAATGCAAGCACTGAGTCGTCAGTGCAGGATCCTGGTCAGGAACAACACCTTTCCTTGTGTGCTTCACCCCCAAAGAAAGTGAAGGATGCGGCAGCCTACACTTCAGATTACTCCATGGAGCTATTTTCACATAACATGCCTGGGCTATCAAGTCAAATCCTGAATTCCCCAGTCCAACATGAATCAGAGATTGAGTGCACTGATGCACAGCCACTGCTAGATGATTCTGCTGGTACATTCACCCAGAGCACTACATTTCCCTCGCAGTCTACTGAGCCAGAATCTGACCCTGATGAAACTCAGGAGCCCGTTCCCAAATTGCTATACCACCTTACACGGTGACACAGAGGAAGGTGCAGATGAAATTGAAGAGGAGGTGATTGATGACCCAGTTGTTGACCCGGATTGGCATCCATTGGGGGAAGAGGATGCCGCTGGCAATAGCTCAGAAGAGGAGGGATCCGCAGCAGGCATCGACATCACAGCAGTGGTTATCTGGCAGGCACGTAGCAGTACAAAAATGTCTTAAAGAAACAAAAAGAGTTGCAGGACAGCTTGGCCAGACAGTTGCACAGCGTGCAAGCCCTGAAAATTTATACCATAGTAGGAAGAGTCCAGTGTGGCACTTTTTTGACGAAAATCCTATTGATGAGGCAAAGGTTATCTGTAAGAAGTGCGGAAGGACCTTTAACCGAGGGAAAAATCTCAGAAATTTGAATACCAGTTGCATGCTTAAACATTTAATAAACATGCACTTGCAAGCCTGGACGGACTACAAAACCTACAAATACCCCCCCAGGGCCAGCGTCAGCACCTGGCGCACCTGGGCAAGTGCAGTTCCCTGACCAGGTGGGAGGGGCCGACTCGTGGGCGATGGCACTGGCACAAGGCCCCTCATAGTACAAACAAGTGTCTCTGATGGTGGGAGGGCCCGTTCACAGTCAGACACACCCGCATACTATGAGGGGCCCTGTGCCAGTGCCGTCACCCATGAGTCAGCCCCCCTTGCTTGCTCAGGGCCCCAGCACTTGCAATACTTACCTTTCCATGCTCTACCGCTGTGACGTCTTCCGCATTTCCTGACAGTGACATTCAGGTTAGAGAGTGCGATGACGTCACATCTGTACACCCCTCTGCCTAAACTGTACAAGTGCAGAGAGCTGTAAGATGACGATGCTGAGGAGTCCAGAGTAGAGCAGTGCCCAGCGAGGAGAGGTATTTCATTTTCTTTAATGTTTGGAGCAATATATGGGGAGCATTATACACTGGAGAATTATATATGGGGCCCAGCATACACTTGAGCATCATAGATAGGGCCCATCATACTCTGGAGCATTCTAAATGGGGGACATCAGACACTGGAGAAGCATTTACGGGGCCCATTTTACACTGGATCATTAATAATGGGGCCCATTATATATGGAGCATGATTTTGGCCCGTAAGATACTGGAGCATCATCCATGGGGCCCATTATATACTGGAGCATTCTAAATGTGGGACATCAGACACTGGAGCAGCATTTAGGGGATACATTATACACTGGAGCATTATAAATCGGGCCCATTATATATGGATTTAAACATATACAGCTGCATGGGTATAACAAAAGAATGTGGGCCACACAAAATTGTGTGAAGCCAAAAAATCACCACTCAATAAACATATTGGAACAAGGAGAAGGAGGAGTCATTGATGATAATATCATAAAAAAGTCAATTTTTATTGTATGAAAATGTCTTGGGGTGACATCTCTTAACGGGGTGACTGCCCTCCTGCTGTACCATCCTCTCACCGGTGAGCATAATTGTTTTTTACCATAGGCAGCGTTGCACTTTTTGCTGGCCATGAATAAGAGTGATACTATTGCTGCAATTGTGCCCCATGGTCTGTGGTCTATGAGATTGCTCTTATAGCACTTTTTCTTCCCTAGATTTATGGGTTTATGTATGTACTTACATTGTGCTGTATTAGGCTCCTCTGCCACTGCCATATTATATATTTTTCTTACATGTTGTCAGGAGTGTACTCACCCTCGTGTATGCACTAGTCCTATGTGTTTTTCTGTTTTATATGTATTTTTTGTGTTACCTGAGTATTTTCATACAATAAAAATTGACTTTTTTACGATATTATCATCAATGACTCCTCCTTCTCCTTGTTCCATTATATATGGAGCATTATTTTGGCCCATAAGACACTGATGACATATAGGTTGCCAGCAAAATGGCTCTCTTCGTCCTCCTCTTCCTTGTACTTTTCTCCAATTCCTCCATTTGCAGCTGCTTAATGTCCATTATACACCTCAACATATGCCATTTTTGCCACCTCTCTATCTAGGCTGTCCCACCCCCCTCCAACCCACAACTTTTTCTATTCTGGTGTGATCCATACTGAGCCTTTGAGAGCCTGTGTCTGACTCTGGCAAAATATACTGAGATTTTCAGTTTCCTCAACCCTGTATACAGCTGTACGCTTCTAATACATTACCTTTTTTACTTTCTATATTCTGGTGTGATCAATACTGAGCCTGTGAGAGCCAGTGTCTGACTTTGGCAAAATAAACGGAGATTATCAATTTCCCCAACCCTGTATACAGCTGTACGTTTCTAATACATTACCTTTTTTCTACTTTTTATATTCTGGTCTAATCCATGCAGAGCATGTGATCGTCTGTCTGTTACTCTGGAAATAAATACGGAGATTTACACTTACCCCTAGACTGTATACAGCTGTACGCTTGGGATACAGTACCCTTTTTTGCTGAAAGTCCTCCTCCCCCCAACTGTAATTGAATCATTGACACCTGGAACATTGGCCCACATGTGTGATTATTTCTTGCGGATCTTTTTATATTCTTGAGTAATCCATACTGAGTCTGTGAGAGTCATTGTCTGACTCCTGAAACATATACGGCGATTTCCAGTATTTTCCCTATAAAATATATACCTGGTATCTGCTGATATAGTACCCCTTTTTCTTCTTTATATATTATTGTGTAATTCATACTGAGCCTGAGAGCGTCTGTGTCTGCCTCCTGAAATATATAGGGAGATTTCAAATTTTTTCACTATACTATATATACCTGATATCTGCTGATACAGTACCCCTTTTTCATCTTTTTACATTCTAGTGTAATCCATTCTGAGCTTGTGAGCGTCATTGTCTGACTCCTGAAAAATATACTGCGATTTCCAATATTTTCCCTAGACTATATATATCTGGTATCTACTGATACAGTACCCCTTTCTCTTTTTAATTTGGTAATCCATCTGACTGACGTCTGTTGCTCTAATATATGGGATTTCAATTTCCTATACTATTATCCTGAATCTGCTGATACAGTACCCCTTTTTCTCTATTTATTGTGTAATCCATACTGGCTGTGGCTTGTCTGCCTCCTGAAATATATAGGAGATTTCAAATATTTTCACTATACTATATATCCTGATATCTGCTGATACAGTACCCCTTTTTCTTTTATTATATTCTTGTGTAATCCATACTGAGCCTGTGAGCTTCAGTGTCTGCCTCCTGAAATATATACGGAGATTTAGAATATTTTCAGTCTACTATATATACCTGGTTTCTGGTTATACAGAAACCCTTTTTCATCTTTTTTTATTACTGTGTAATCCATACTGAGCCTGAGAGCGTCTTTGTCTGACTCCAGTAATATATACGGAGTTTTAGAATATTTTCACTATACTATATATACCTGTTGTCTGCTGATACAGTACCCCTTTTTCATCTTATTATATTCTGGTGTGATCCATACTGAGCCTGTGAGAGTCTGTCTGCTACTCCGGAAATATATACAGAAATTTACAATGACCCCCTAGACTGTACACAGCTGTATGCTTGGGGTACAGTACCCTTTTTGCCAGAAAGTCCTCCTCCACCCACCACTCTAAGTGCATCATTGACACCGGAATATTGGCCCACATGTGTAATTATTTCTTGCGGTTCTGCTTTTTATATTCTTGTCTAATCCATGCTGAGCCTGTGAGCGTCTTTGTCTGCCTCCTGAAATATATACAGAGATTTAGAATATTTTCATTATACTATATATTCCTGGTATCTGCTGATACAGCACCCCTTTTTCTTCTTATTATATTCTGGTGTGATCCATACTGAGCCTGTGAAAGTCTGTATCTGACTCTGGCAAAATATACGGAGATTTTCAATTACCCCAACACTGTATACAGCTGTACGCTTCTAATACATTACTCTTTTTCTAATTTTTATATCTGGTGTGATCCATACTGATATAATAACGCTAACCAGCTCACCGGTTTGTAGAAGCACGGATCCTCCGCTTGATCAAACGTGAAGATACATGAGAAAATGAAGGAAAAAGGGATCCAGCTTCAATAAAATCTTCATCTTTATTGATTCATAAAAACATGAATAATGGCATGCTCCTGGACAAGCTCAGGACAAGGCTACGCGTTTCGATCACAGGGATCTTTATCACAGCTGACATATTCAGACAAAGGCACATATTTAAGACAAAGGAAGACCAATCACGATCAGAAAAAATGTCATGTGATTTTTGACAAGTCCTTTAACAATTTTCACATAACGAATAAAGAAAAAAAAAAAAAAAACACAATATTTGCACAAATAAAATCAATGCAAAGAAATAAAATTAATAATGGAACATCAATTCGTTTCTTTTGTTGAGACCAAATGGATGTCTGGTATGTAGATTAAAGATCCAGAAAGCTTCACGTGTGAGGAGTCGCTGACGTGCATCTCCACCTCGGGCAGACAGGTTAACACTTTCAATACCTGTGACTTGGAAGGAAGAAACATTGCGAGCATGCTGAAAAATAAAATGTTTAGCAGCAGCAGAAATATTGCGATTCGAAGAAACATTCTTTACATCCTGCAAATGTTCAGCGATCCTGATTTTTAGTTTCCTAGTAGTGCAGCCTATATAAGATAAATTGCAAGTAGTGCACATAATTTTATATACCACATAGCATGAATTACAATTGATATATTTGTTAATGGTATAAATTGCAGTGCTGTCATTATTTACAAAGGTTTTCGTTACACAAACATATTTGCAAAGTGCACATCTATTGTGGCCACATTTATAAAAACCTTTATGTTCTAACCACGATGTTTTATGAGAAGAGAAATTATTACTGAACATGCTTGGAGAAACTTTGTTACCAATAGATGGCGCTTTCCTTGAAACAACATTAATACCTGATGAAAGAATGTCAGCAAGAGAGGGATCTTCATATAAAATAGGCAGCGATCTCAAAATGATTTTTTTGATGTCCCCAAATTGAGGACTATATTGAGCACAAAAATATGGTTTCACTGCAAGATCATTTTTTTGTTGTCGCCCTCCACTAATGAGATCCTCTCTGTTTTTATTACTTACAATTGTTCGTGCTCTTTTTAATGACCATTTAGGATAATTTCTGTTTTTTAATTTTGTATCCACACAATTAAATTCCGTTTCCAAAGCTGTAGGATCGCTGCAGTTTCTCAAAATTCTGGTATATTCACCCAAAGGAATCGATTTAATAGTATGTTTGGGGTGACTGCTTGCTGCATGCAAGATAGAATTACCAGCACAAGGTTTGCTGAACGTTTTAGTAATAATAACAGAGTCATGTACCCCATATAAATCAAGATCCAAAAAAGAAATTTTGTTATGATGAAATTTATGAGTAAAATGTATGTTGAATGAATTAGAATTGATATAATCAATAAATCCGGATATGGCAGATACATCATCCACTCCAAATGATGAGTAAATCATCAATATATCTACCATACCAAGCAATCGAGTCAATAAATGGATTAGTATTTTTATTTTTTCAGCTACTAATCCATTTATTGACTCGATTGCTTGGTATGGTAGATATATTGATGATTTACTCATCATTTGGAGTGGTGATGTATCTGCCATATCCGGATTTATTGATTATATCAATTCTAATTCATTCAACATACATTTTACTCATAAATTTCATCATAACAAAATTTCTTTTTTGGATCTTGATTTATATGGGGTACATGACTCTGTTATTATTACTAAAACGTTCAGCAAACCTTGTGCTGGTAATTCTATCTTGCATGCAGCAAGCAGTCACCCCAAACATACTATTAAATCGATTCCTTTGGGTGAATATACCAGAATTTTGAGAAACTGCAGCGATCCTACAGCTTTGGAAACGGAATTTAATTGTGTGGATACAAAATTAAAAAACAGAAATTATCCTAAATGGTCATTAAAAAGAGCACGAACAATTGTAAGTAATAAAAACAGAGAGGATCTCATTAGTGGAGGGCGACAACAAAAAAATGATCTTGCAGTGAAACCATATTTTTGTGCTCAATATAGTCCTCAATTTGGGACATCAAAAAAATCATTTTGAGATCGCTGCCTATTTTATATGAAGATCCCTCTCTTGCTGACATTCTTTCATCAGGTATTAATGTTGTTTCAAGGAAAGCGCCATCTATTGGTAACAAAGTTTCTCCAAGCATGTTCAGTAATAATTTCTCTTCTCATAAAACATCGTGGTTAGAACATAAAGGTTTTTATAAATGTGGCCACAATAGATGTGCACTTTGCAAATATGTTTGTGTAACGAAAACCTTTGAAAATAATGACAGCACTGCGATTTATACCATTAACAAATATATCAATTGTAATTCATGCTATGTGGTATATAAAATTATGTGCACTACTTGCAATTTATCTTATATAGGCTGCACTACTAGGAAACTAAAAATCAGGATCGCTGAAATTTGCAGGATGTAAAGAATGTTTCTTCGAATCGCAATATTTCTGCTGCTGCTAAACATTTTATTTTTCAGCATGCTCGCAATGTTTCTTCCTTCCAAGTCACAGGTATTGAAAGTGTTAACCTGTCTGCCCGAGGTGGAGATGCACGTCAGCGACTCCTCACACGTGAAGCTTTCTGGATCTTTAATCTACATACCAGACATCCATTTGGTCTCAACAAAAGAAACAAATTGATGTTCCATTATTAATTTTATTTCTTTGCATTGATTTTATTTGTTCAAATATTGTGTTTTTTTTTTTTTTTTCTTTATTCGTTATGTGAAAATTGTTAAAGGACTTGTCAAAAATCACATGACATTTTTTCTGATCGTGATTGGTCTTCCTTTGTCTTAAATATGTGCCTTTGTCTGAATATGTCAGCTGTGATAAAGATCCCTGTGATCGAAACGCGTAGCCTTGTCCTGAGCTTGTCCAGGAGCATGCCATTATTCATGTTTTTATGAATCAATAAAGATGAAGATTTTATTGAAGCTGGATCCCTTTTCCTTCATTTTCTCGTGATCCATACTGAGCCTGTGAAAGCCTGTATCTGACTCTTGCAAAATATACGGAGATTTTCAATTACCCCAACACTGTATACAGCTGTACGCTTCTAATACATTACCCTTTTTCTACTTTTTATATTCTGGTGTAATCCCTACTGAGCCTGAGAGCGTTTGTGTCTGCCTCCTGAAATATATATGGAGATTTACAATTATCCCTAGACTGTATACAGCTGTACGCTTCTGATACAGTAACATATATCTGCTGGTATTTTGGGTACATTTTCACAAAAATGAAGAAGTATGGTGCAAGAGGCCACGGGCGTGGGCGTGGGGGGCCAGATGGTACTGATGGTGATGGTGGAGCATCTGCTGGAAGTGCCAAAAGCAAAATAGCACATAAGGCAGGAGGTTTTGAGCCGGCATCATTGTCTGGCTCAAGAAGGCCTGGAAGGCTCCCTTTACTGGTAGTAGGTAAACTGCTTTTAAAGCTGGAGCATCAGGAACAGGTTTTGGCTTACACTGCCGAAACAGCCTACAGCTCTATCGAATCCTCTTCTGAAGTTTCAAAAAATGAAGCACTGAGTCATCAGTGCAGGCTCCTGGTCAGGAAACAACACTTTACCTTGTGTGCTTTACCACCACCAAAAGTGAAGGATGCGGCAGCCCACACTTCAGATTACTCAATGGAGCTCTTTTCACATACCATGCCTGGGTTATCAAGTCAAATCCTGAATTCCCCAGTCCAACATGAATCAGAGATTGATTGCACTGATGCACAGCCACTGCTAGATGATTCTGCTGGTACATTCACCCAGAGCACTATATTTCCCTCGCAGTCTACTGAGCCAGAATCTGACCCTGATGAAACTCAGGTGCCCCTTCTCACATACTATACCACCTTACACGGTGACACAGAGGAAGGTGCAGATGAAATTGAAGAGGAGGTGATGGATGACCCAGTTGTTGACCCAGATTGGCATCCATTGGGGGAAGAGGGTGCCTTTGGCAATAGCTCAGAAGAGGAGAAGGATTTGCAGCAGGCATTGACATCACAGCAGTGGTTATCTGGCAGGCCCGTAGCAGTACAAAACATGTTAAAAATACAAAAAGAGTTGCAGGACAGCTTGGCCAGGTGGTCAATTTAGCACAGCGTGCGTTCCATGAAATTTTATACCATAGTAGGAAGAGTCCAGTGTGGCACTTTTTTGACGAAAATCCTATTGATGAGGCAAAGGTTATCTGTAAGAAATGCGGAAGGACCTTTAGCCGAGGGAAAAATATCAGAAATTTGAATACAAGTTGCATGCTTAGATATTTAATGAACATGCACTTGCAAGCGTGGACGAACTACAAAACCTACAAATCCCCCCGACTCGTGGGCGATGGAACTGGCACAGGGCCCCTCATAGTACAAAAAAGTGTCTCTGACGGTGGAAGGGCCACTCGCCGTCAGACACACCAGCGTACTATGAGGGGCCCTGTGCCAGTGCCGTCACCCACGAGTCGGCCCCCCCTGCTTGCTCAGGGCCCCAGCACTTGCAATACTTACCTCTCCATGCTCCACCGCTGTGACGTCTTCCTCGTTTCCTGACAGTGACATCCTGGTTAGAGAGCGCGATGACGTCACATCTGTACGCCCTCTACCTAAACAGTCCAAGTGCAGAGAGCTGTAAGATGGTGACGCTGAGGAGTCCAGAGTAGAGCAGTGCCCAGTGAGGAGAGGTATTTCATTTTTTTTAATGCTTGGAGCAATATAAGGCGAGCATTATGCTCTGGAGAATTATATATGGGGTCCACCATACACTTGAGCATCATAGATAGGGCCCATCATACACTGGAGCATTCTAAATGGGGGACAGCAGACACTGGAGCAGCATTTATGGGGCCCAATATACACTGGATCATTAATAATGGGGCCCATTATATATGGAGCATGATTTTGGCCCGTAAGACACTGGAGCATTATCCATGGGGCCCATCATATACTGGAGCATTCTAAATGGGGCAACTCAGACACTGGAGCAGCATCCATGGGGCCATCATATACTGGAGCATTCTAAAAGGGGGAAAACAGACACTGGAGCAGCATTTATGGGGACCATTATACAATGGATCATTAATAATGAGGCCCATTATATATGGAGCATGATTTTGGCCCATAAGACACTGGAGCATCATCCATGGGGCCCATCATATACAGGAGCATTCTAAATGGGCAGATCAGACACTGGAGCAGCATCCATGGGGCCCATCATATACTGGAGCATTCTAAAAGGGGGAAAACAGACACTGGAGCAGCATTTATGGGGACCATTATACAATGGATCATTAATAATGGGGCCCATTATATATGGAGCATGATTTTGGCCCATAAGACACTGGAGCATCATCCATGGGGCCCATCATATACAGGAGCATCCTAAATGGGGCATATCAGACACTGGAGCAGCATCCATGGGGCCCATCATATACTGGAGCATTCTAAAAGGGGGAAAACAGACACTGGAGCAGCATTTACAGGGACCATTACACAATGGAGCATTATAAATGGGGCCCATTATATATGAAGCATTATATAGGCCCATAAGACACTGGAACATCATCCATGGGGCCCATCATATACTGGAGAATTATATGAGGTCCATTATTTATGGGGCATCACATAGGGTATGGAGCATCATATGGGGCACCTATTTGGCCTAATCTGTATGGAGCATTATATGGAGCCAATTCTGTATGGAGCAATATATGGGGCCCATCATATACTGTATGGAGCTTTATATGCGACTCATTATACTGTATGGAGCAATATGTGGGGCTCATTGTACTCTATGGGGACCGTCCTATACTGTATGGCACATTATATGGGGACTATCATATACTGGAGCAGCATGTGGAGCTCATCATATACTGTATGGAACATTATATGGGACCAATTATTCCGTATGGAGCAATATCTGGGGCTCATTATTCTATATGGCGTACTATGTGGTGGCCATAATACTGTATGGAGGAATATACCGTACGGTTTTTGAGCTATTGTAGATTTTAACATAGATATCAGTCATGTCATGTAAAAAGTGAAGAATTTTTCATTCTATTATACCTATATTTCTGTGCCGTATGGAGCATGATGAATTGTGGAATGTGTTAAAGGGGCCCACTGACACTCTTTTGCCCGGGGCACATGAAAACCGGGAGCCAGCCCTACCCCCCCACAAGTTTTGCCAAATAAACCCAGTTTTCAATGTGTAACTATTATTATAAAGTTAATTAAGGTTGCCAAACTTAAGTAATAAGAATTTATGTTGTTGGCATTGAAATGGGCACTGTAGGTGTGTTTACTGTCCTCCACTCCATTGCGACTTTGCTTCTCCATTGACTTGCATTGGGTGTCGTGTTTCAGTCCGACCCCCGACTTTTCCGGATAGTTTGGCCGATTTAGTTCGACCCGACTTTTGAGAAAGTTGGGTTTCATGAAACCCGACTCGACCCTAAAAAAGGGAAAGTTGCTCATCTCTAACTGCCGGTAGTAATTTGCGAAACCAAGAAATCGCTGAATAGCCTTGACACCGAGAGGTCGTAGCCAGTTGAGCACGGCGGAGACCTTCTCCGGTCCATGCGTAAGCCTGAGTCGGAGATGATGTAACCCAAGAATGGGAGTGATGACTGTTCAAATGCGCACTTCTCCAGCTTAGCATAAAGGTGATTTTTCCCTCAGGAGCAGCAATACTTGACGGACGTTCCTTCTACGGGTAGGCAGGTCTGGAGAAAAAACGAGAATGTCGTCCAGGTACACCACCACACAAGAGTACGGAAGATCTCAGAAAATGTCGTTCACGAATTCCTGGAACACTGTGGGGGCATTGCACTAACCAAAGGGCATGACCAAATACTCATAGTGGCCGTCCCAGGTGTTAAAAGTTGTCTTCAACTTCTCCGCAGATTAGATTGTAGGCTCCACGGAGATCCAATTTAGTGAAGATTGGTGCCCCCCAAAGCCGGTCGAATAGCTCCGGAATGAGAGGGAGCGGGTACTTGTTCTTAATTGTGATATCATTGAATCCCCAGTAGTCTATGCAGGGACGAAGAGATCCATCCTTTTTCTTGACAAAGAAGAAACCAGTGCCTGCGGGTGAAGAAGACCTCAGAATTAAGCCTCTGGCCAGATTTTCCTGGACATATTCGGACATGGCTTGGGACTCAAGAGGATTCAGCGGATAAATCCGGCCCCTGGGTGGGGTAGAGTCTGGAACAAGATCAATCGGGCAATCATAAGGACGGTGCGGGGGCAAGCTCTCTGCCTCCTTCTTGTTGAAGACGTCCACGAAGGACCAGTAGGCTGAAAGCAAGTCTACAGGCACCATGGTAGGTCGAGACAATTTTCCTGGCTGAACGGGAAGCAGGCACCTAGTCTGGCTGGATTGACCCCAACGAAGGATGTCCCCAGACGCCAATCAAGGATAGGTTCATGGATCCTTAACCAAGGAAGGCCTATGAGTAACGTATGGGACAATGAGGACAGTACGTAGAAGGCTATCTAATCCTGGTGCAAGGCTCCGATCTGTAGCTCCTCCTGGTGACCAGGGTAACGGTCATCCCGCAAAGGCTCGCCGTCGACCGAAGCTATCCGCCGAGGAGTTGAATGAAATTCCCAGCTGCTCTAGAATCTATATAGGCCACCTCAGAGACGCGACTAGAACCTAAATTCAATACAACAGAAAGGGTCAAGGGTAGAGAGGTATCACTGATGCCTAGGGAGGCCTCACTTACCTGTCCTAGGCGGAGGCGTTTCCCGGCCTCTCCGGACAAGAATGCAGGAGATGGGAGGTGCTGCCACAATAGAAGCAGAGACCTTGTGCGAGTGTCTCTTTATGGTGCTGCTCTGCCGGCTTGAGGAGATCTACCTGCATGGGCTCTGGTGCCGAAGCCGAAGGGGCAGAAGTGAGTCGTGAGCGGGGAGGGCTGCGTGTAGCCGGAGGTGGACGGAGAGGTCTTTTCTCCCTAAGCGCAAGTCGATGTGCGTCGCCAGGGAAATGAGATCTTCCAAAGATGTTGGGGTATCTTGGCCGGCCAACTCGTCTTTAATTCGAGCCAACAAACCCCGCCAAAAGGCCCCCACCAGGGCCTATTGTTCCATCCTAGCTCAAAGGACAAGGTACGGAAGCGAATGGCGTACTGGCCAACTGAGAGATTGCCCTAGTGGAGATTAAAAAAGGACTCGGTGGTAGAAGCCAGGCGTCCAGGCTCGTCAAGACTTTACGAAATGTCTCCAGAAAGATCGAGAGCTGGGAGACCACCGGGTCGTCTCGCTCCCAGAGGGGGTTCACCCAGGCCAGAGCCTCCCCCTCCAAGTGGGATATTGTTGGTGCTGTAATTCAATATGTAACTGGCATTAGTTTAGGAACCCCCAGCACAATTTGGGATCACTGCCATACCGCGAAGGTTAGCCAAATGGTGCGGTGGATGGGGAGCCGGGGCCTGGGCTGGAGCAAAGGCGACGGATTGTAAAGAGAGAAGCCGGGTATCCACTGAGGCAATATAATTCAGAATGTGGGCTTGGGTATTGCGTTGCTGGGCGAGTTCCTGCTGGAGACTGGCCAGCTGAGAAGCGTTCCCCGGATCAGAGGGCTGTAACGCCGATAATCGGGACTCCATGGTCTTTAAAAAGGCCATGATCCTGGTCTGATTTTCCCGTAGAAACAGCATTCCTTTTGGGCAGAAGCAGGGTACCCGCGGGGTCCATGGCTGTGACAACGAGAGGAACTCCTAGGGTGGACCCGCTGGACTGTGGCAACAAACCTCCCTTGGGCGAGCTGACCAGATGGACTACCCTCTATACAGGGAGCGTTAGGGGCAGGTCCAGGGGAGACTATCGCCATGGCAGCTGGTACCCAGCGGCAAACAGCAGGATTCACAGCGGAAGACAGTAAGGACAAGTGGGCACAGGCACAGCAGGGACACAGGCAGAACTGAGGTGCAGACGGGTATGACATAGTCAGGAGAGCATGGGGAATGGTGGAGACTGGCAGACAACTACGAATAAGACAAGGGAACACGGGCAGGTTAGAAGACACTGGCTGGCAGACGGGCATGGCTGAAACATGGGATCACGTATGGGCTGAAGACACTGGCAGGCAGACAGGCACGGCGGGGACACGGAACACTGCAGGAGGAAGACGCTGGCTGGAGGCCACAGCAGAGACACGGGCACAAGGACCGTATGGCAACACGGGCAGGCAGACTCTGGTGAGAAACAACACGCAGAACATAAGTCAGGGCAGGGAAATAGGACGAGAGAGAGCGGCAGAGCGGCAGGGTGACAAGGGACCAAGGTCACTAGTGAAGCACAAGTGACAGTCAGGCATGGCCAGGAGGAAGAGGCGGCCTGATAAGCAGAGTGCGCAGGGTGCTTCCGGGTCAGGGTCCTCCAGAGCCAGAGAGCAGGCTGGGAGAAGCGTCCCTGACCTCATCGAGATAGGTGCGCGCGCGCCACCAAGCACAGTGCGGGCGTGCACCCGACGAGGGGCAGAAGCCAGAGCAGGCGCCGGGGAAGGAGCGGGAGCACGCCAGAACGCCGAGGACCGGTAAGTATACCGAGGCTCGGGAGGCGGAGGCACACCAGAGAGGGGCGGCGTGACATTACCGCAATAAGAACATAGTTTTCCTTCCAGAAACCGTTTCCTCTCTCGCTCCTAGAAGGTGGTGGCCCCCACCTCCATGGGTTCAAAATGTGACTGAACATCAGGGTTAACCGGGAGCAAAGGAACCTCACATTGCATGACACCCCTCTCCTGTAATCTCTGATCCATCCGTATGGCTTTCGTCATGGGCTCCTCTTGGGAGCTAGGTGAAGGGTGGAGAGCAAGAGCGTCTTTAAGATGGTCTGACAGTCCCCTCCTGAACTGACACCGGAGTGCAGAATCATTCCAGGACACCTCAGTGGACCACCGTCTAAATTCCGAGCAGTGCCACTCGGCAGAGAGCTTACCCTGAAAGAGACCCATGATCGTGTCCTCCTGCAACACTACTCGGTCTGGTTCGTCAAAGATTAGTCTTAAGGCCTCAAAGAACCTATCCACAGACATTCTTTTGGGCGCGGTCAGGGGTAAAAAAAAAGCCCAAGACTGCGGACCCCCTGAGAACAGATATCATTATCCCCACTCGCTGACTCTCATCCTCAGAGGATCGGGGTCTAAGGGAAAACAACAATTTGCAACTCTCCCTGAAAATATGAAACTTGTCCTTCTCTCCAGACGAGGTGTCAGGAAGTGAAGTTTGACTGAGGGTTCAGGAGAGTGCAGAGAAACATCTATAACATTACCTTACTTACTGACAGATGGGGAAGAAGTACCCTGAACCGTTTTTACCATCTCAGTCAGCTCTCTCTGCAACTGATTATGGGATGTGGCCAAGGCCCTATGCTCCACTGATAATTCCTGCATCATCTGTGTCGGGCTGGACATTTGATCCGCCAAGGTACGGAGTGGATCCATAGCACTGAAGAAACAAAGGGAGAAAAAAAAACCTTCACTATGTCGGTCAGTTATAATGTAATGCCTGCTGCAGCGCAGTAGTACACTACCTCCACCAGGGGGAGCGGGTGGAGGAAAACAGGTATACGCACAGTGAGTAACAGCGCAGCAGGCAGGAGCCAAAAGGCGTCAGAAGAGTAGTCAGACAAGCTGGGTCAGCAAGGAGAGGGAACGAAGTACCAGAGGTCCACATGGTCAGAAAAAAAACAGAGAAGTCAGAGCAGGTCAGGAGCAGGAATGCCAGAGATGAAAGACAGTAAAACAGGTCAGAGGACAAGCCGGGTCAAATATGAAGGGGTCACAACACAGAGCAAGTACTAAGATGAGTGAAGTCACAGGGGAGCGCAGGAATGGGACCTAGGTAAACGGGCAGAGGACAAATCAGGGTGTAACGGGGTCAGCTGCTCAAGCCGAAGACTATTGCTATAACTGACGAGGGCAGTCAGCAGCAGTGCAGAGAAATAGCCGACCACGCACCAAAGAGAGGCAGAGAAAGGTTAACCCACACATGACCAGGCCGGCGAAGAGATGGAAGAAAGCAAACCCCAACCTGAATCGTGACACAGGTCTTGTGAAACGTCAACAAAAGCAAGTTTTTTTTTTATTTACTAACTTCTGAAAATGTTTTCACCACTTTAAAATGAAACTATAAATATTTGGTAGTTTGGTATCAGTGTAATCGTACTGACATGGGGAATCGTATTGCCAGGTCAGTCTATGGTAAATAAAAAACTCCAAAAATAATTGTAGAGTTGCACTTTTATTGAAATTTCAACATACTTGGAATTTTTATCCTGCTTTCAGTGCACCACTTGATGAAATGAATGGTGTTTTTCAAAAGTACAATTTGTCCCGCAAAAAAACTAGCTCTCATACGTTATGCGCACAGAAAAATAAAAAAAAGTTATGGTGCTTGGAAGAACAAAAGGAAGAAAAGAAAACAAAAAAATGGAAAATAGCCCCGTCTGAAAGGGGTTAAAGCTTTTCACTTTTCATCTTGCATTGTTTATTTCCTGTATTCTAATACATACATTTTACTGTACACAATTCCAATTACCATATATACTCATGTAGAAGCCGACCCGTGTATAAGCCGACCCCCTAATTTTGCCACAAAAAACTGGGAAAACTTATTGACTCGCGTATAAGCCGGGTGTATAAACCGCCGTCCTGCTCTGTGCTGCCCCGTCCTGCTCCTTGCTCCCCCATCCAGCTCTGTGCTCCCCCATTCTCCTCTGTGCTCTCCCCTTCCTGCTCCATCCTCCGCTGTGCTTCCCCCTTCCTGCTCCGTCCTCCTGTGCCCCCCCGACCTGCTCCGTGCTCCTCTGTGCCCTCCATCCTCCCCCGTCCTGCTCCGTGCTCCTCTGTGCCCTCCATCCTCCCTCCTGTCCTGCTCCGTGCTCCTCTGTGCTTTCCATCCTCCCCCCCGTCCTGCTCCGTGCTCCTCTGTGCTTTCCATCCTCTCCCCGTCCTGCTCCGTGCTCCTCTGTGCTTTCCATCCTCCCCCTCGTCCTGCTCTGTGCTCTCCATCCTCCCCCTGTCCTGCTCCGTGCTCCTTTGTGCTCTCCGTCCTCCCCCCCATCCTGCTCCATGCTCATTGTCCTCCTCCATGCTTCCCCCATCCTCCGTTCTCCTCCCGTCATACTCACCCTCCCCATGCCATCGCTGAACGTCCTGGCAATCCTGTGTTGTACCCGGCTTCCTGCAGCTCTCCTGTGCTGAGCGGTGACGTAATACGGCTCATTAAGGCCATGAATATGGACACCACGCCTATGGGGTGGCGTCGCGTCCATATTACATTACCTTAATGAGCGGTATTACGTCATCGCTCAGCACAGGAGAGCTGCAGGAAGCCGGATACAACGGAGGATTGCTGGGACGTTCAGCGATGGCACGGGGAGGGTGAGTATGATGTCCCAGCCACCGGCTCCTGCAGCGGCACCCCCTTCCCCAGCTGGTTTCTGCCCAATAAGCCGAGGGGGAATTTTCAGCACAAAAAAAGGTGCTGAAAATCTCGGCTTATACACGAGTATATACGGTAAGTATGCAGTAGAGAATCAGGTTACAAAGTAAAAAGTCCGCTGCTTGCAGCTCCATTTGCAATTGCTGACCAATGACATCCAAGAAGTGTTCAATATGATACAACTCCAGAGACACTGCAGGCCATGGTAGGATGTTCAGGCCAGGCAGGCTACTCACAGGTGGATGAGTAACAATAACAAGCAGTCTTATGTTGTTTTGAAAAAATGTCTCCTGAGACACTTTAGCGGAATGGCCCTACCTATTTGCAACAAAACTTTTGATTATTCAGTGATCATGACCAGTTTGTGTATTATATTTCTAATTACAATGTTTTGACAGTAAACATGGTGATACAATTGTATTTAGAAAATTATGATATACTGCAGTTGTTAATTTCCTTTTTAGTTGGAGACAGGTTTTCTGACTGCCTCACACAATGTAATGTCCAAAAGCTTCCCATGAAATATGATTGTCACAGCCACCCACACAGTTTGATTTCCTACATCATCACACACAGCATCATGTACCCACGGCCCACCACCTACAGTATGACATCACCGAAGGCCTCTAAACAATATGCAACCTCCACAGCTCTCCAGCCAGGAAGATGATTCCATTACAGAGTAAGATTCCCCCCTTACAGTACTCCTACAGTTCCCTAAGCACTATCATGAAGCCCACATCCATGATCCTGTGTGGTAAGCTGTGGAGGTCATTAAACTGTGTGGGGGCTGTTGGGACATCATACTGTGTGAGGTTCAGTTCGGTAATAATACAATAATACTATGTTGGGGCTGTGTTGGCCACAAGAAGCCGATGTTTTCTTATTTCACCGTTGTATTGAAATGTATTAAAAATGTAATGCCACTGACTCCCAGGCTACATAGAGGTCTTACCATAGTGAGGTCTGATGCTATTGGCAATATATCCCTCTGACATCTAATGACTTGATATATGTTTCCGTAATATATTGTTCTCTGTTGTACTCTACAGAAATTAGAAGTTCCAGGTATTCTACATGTTCTTCTGGGTGGTTGTATGTTAGCTGTATAGCTCAATCAATTCTATTGACAAACTATATGAAATTCAATGGTTCTTCAGAGCTTCCTCTCCTTATGAAAAAAAGATTGTCAATATATTTTCGAATAAAACATATTTTATCTTTGAAGAGGGGTGCTTGGAAATATTATTATTTATTTTTAGAGCTCATTGATTCCATGGTGCTGTACATTAAGAAATGGGTTACATACAAAGTGCGAATATAAAAAAAATATAGAAATATGGATTAATTCAAACTTACTCATAAATAGGTTTGTGTATCTAGATGCAAATCTTGTGCTCATATTTCTTCCTCTGGTTTATCTGTATATTTTTGTTTGGAAACTAAAATTATTTTCTAAAATGAATTGGGTACTTTAAGTAATGGATATACTTGTGGTAATGGTATGAAATCTATCTCTGATGAGCGATGATATCTACATCAGTTAGTCACCTGGAATAACTTCCAATGTACCGGTATATCTGTTCAAAAGTGGAATCACCAGCCTTCAGAAAGTGTTTGTAATTTTCCTGTGTGTTTTTGTACCCAGTTCATACATTTCCCAGATATACCACACAACTGTTATAAGCCAAAACATGGCAAAAATCACTCAATAAAGAGAAACCTCAGTTCATCATTACAGTAAAACATTAATATTACTAATCTTGAAGGTATCCTCAAGTACAGGCATAAAAACTATCAATCGCTATGATGAAACTGACTATCATTAGGACTGCCTTAGAATAGAAGATAAAAAATAACCTCTGCTGAAGAGGATAAGTTCATCATAGTTACCAGCTGCAGAAAAAACAAACTGACAGCACCTGAAATCACATCCCTCATAAATGATGCACATATATTAAGTAGCAGACACATCTCAAAACCAACTGTCTAAAGTAATTTGCCAGAAGCATGCCTTTATGGTTGAATTGCTGCAAAAAGAGTCACATTTGAAGGCCACAATAAAGAAGAGATGCAATTAAAATCTGTGTGGTCTGGTGAATCAAAATTTGAGATTTTAGGTACCTTGTTTCCCCGAAAATAAGACACAGTCTTATATTAGTTTTTGCTACGAAAGTTGCACCATGTCTTATTTTCGGGGGGGTGTCTTACTTTCTCAAGAAAAAGAATTGACAAATTTTTTTTGAATAAAAAAATTAACATTTATTAACATACCAGCGTATACTGAACAGTAGTCATCACAAAACAGTATAATCAAATAAACTGTGAATCGTATCAAGAATGTCTTGTTACTACCGTATAATTACGATATTTCCATGTACAACATGTAAAACAATGAACGATGGTTCATTTACTGATCTCAATATTTAATAACACAAAACAAGATTTATTCAATGACAACCATGTCATCATCTTCTGGAACATCATCATAACAATCCAAACTCTGAAGTTCCTGTGGAATTTCTTGTGACTCCATTTCTTTCAGAATCATTGGCCCATATCTCTCATGTCTAGCAATAGCACTGTCCTTAAATGAGCACTTGTCAAGGTAGCCTGCTCGTAGTGCATTTGCAATGCAAGTGTCAGTGATTTTCTCCCATGAATTCTTCACCCAAGTCACAATCTCTGGCAGTTTAGGTTTCACAAAGATTCCACGTTGATTTCTCTCCATTCTATTTTCAATGTAGTCATTGATTTCCACACGCAAATTGTCCTTGAATGGCTTGTTAATGGCGATATCAAGAGACTGGAGATAAGCCGTCATTCCTGCAGGAATCATTATTTGATCTATTTTTCTCTCATGAAGGAAGTTCTTCATGTCTTTGGCGCTGTGTGTGCTGGCTGCATCCCAGATCAACATTCCTCTTTGGCTCCCTCGCATAACAAGCGACAGCATTAAATCGACCCACTTCCTTATAACTGCTTGTGTGACCCAGGCTTTTTCAGTTTCAAGAATATAAATGCCTGAAACACGTTCAATCTTGTCTTTCTTGCCCTTTGAAATGAGTAAAGGTGGGACTTTAGTGCCATCCAGACGCATCGCCAAAATACAGGTAACACGTGCACTTTCATAATCAGTGGAAGGAACGTACACTGAGGAGGCACCTCGTTGTTCAATTGTTGTTTGAGATGCTTGGCCCATAAACACTGCAGTTTCATCCATGGCAATAATAATAATTAATAATTTCAGCATCTTCCAGCCTAAAGAGTGTTGTGGATCTTCTCAAAGACAGTTAACTTCGTTGAAGGATATTATCCAGCCAGTGTTGTGATGCCTTGAATTCTTCAGGGGCAATTTCAAACTGTGGTGCCATTGCAAGGGCAAATTTTTGAATCTGAGCCCTAGTCACAACCAATATCTTTGCTCTCCTGTCAGCAACCCACTCACAGATCAGGTCTTCCAGCTCGGAATATAATGGTGCCGACCAGATCCAACCTTGCGCTTTTTAGCATTTCCGCTGTCCACTTGTTGACTGAGGTTACCGTAATCTGCTCGCATTTTTGGACCAATTGGACACTCAACATTTTCTCTTTGCAGAATTCAGTAAGATTTTTGCCCCAAGATTCTTCCACGATTCCTTTTTTGTACTCGACGGAATAGCTCTTTCTTTTAGCGCTCATGTCTAGGGGTAAAAATATACCGTATCACCATTGTTTACGGTACGGTATTTCTTTTACAGTACGGTACTTTACTGTAGACCGTTCAGCAGAAAAGCAGACAACAAATCAAAGTAACACACTACGGTACGGTACTGTAATTACCTGACTCCCACACAGGGCCACAAAACATAAGGGCTCTAAAATGGCTCCCACACACTTTCTGGACAATGTACCGATACCGTAACAATCACCCACAGCAGTTCCTTTACCATAGCAGCCCCATCATCATTTTGCAGCCCCAAATGTTCCCACAATCCCATTGCAGCCCTCATCATCCCTTTACAGTCCCCATTACAGCACCCCCATCATTCCATTACAGCCCCCATCATTCTACAGTACAGTATTGCAGCCTCCCATCATCCCACATCATCCCACTGCAGCCTCCCATCATCCCGGTATCCCACTGCAGCCTCCCATCATCCGGTATCCCACTGCAACCTCCCATCATCCCGGTATCCCACTGCAGCCTCCCATCATCCCGGTATCCCACTGCAGCCTCCCATCATCCCGGTATCCCACTGCAGCCTCCCATCATCCCGGTATCCCACTGCAGCCTCCCATTATCACAGTATCCCACTGCAGCCTCCCATGTGTGTACTGTACACAGACACACACACCCTTACACAGACACACACCCATACACAGACACACACACTTTCACTTTCTTACTGGTTTCCTCCGCGGTGCTGCTTTTAGTGCTTTGGTGGTGTAGGAGCCCTGGGCCAATCAGAGCGCAGGAGCCCTGGGCCAATCAGAGCGCAGGAGCCCTGGGCCAATCAGAGCGCAGGAGCCCTGGGCCAATCAGAGCCCAGGAACAATCAGAGGTTATGGATGACGTCAGCTGGCCCATAGTTCCTGCGCTGTGATTGGTGCAGGGCTCATGGGCGGAGATCGGCTCACAGCTCCGAGGCTGTGATTAACTCCAGCGAAGAGCGCGGCTGCAGTGCGGGCACCGGACAGTGGGGACAGCGGGAGTGAGACACAACTGGATGCCCCATGCACAGAACAAGGTATGCCTTATTTTAGGGGGGTGCCTTATATTAACAGGCACAGTGCTCCCCCTAGCATGCCTTACTTTTGGGGGGCGCCCTATTTTCGGGGAAACAGGGCACCAACTAGGGATGAGCGAACCCGAACGATAAAATTTGGGGCCCTTACTGGACACCTAGTGTCTGATACTAAACCCCATAAATGGACTTTTTAATGTACATCTGGTTAATCAGCAAGCTCTTAGACTGTGTGCACTACCGGAACCATCACAGCCATGCCAAGTATTGACATGGCTGTGATTGGCTGACACAGTACGTAACCCAGCCTTTATAAAGGCCAGATCACGAATGCTGCCATCATTCTGCTCTCATTAGCGTAGAGATAGGGCACAGTTGGAGTGAGTGAAACATTTTGATGGCACACTCTGCAAAAAAGTCGCCGTGTGTACTCTGCAACCCATATCTGTGGGAGTACTGTGCTAAAAGCCACTGTGTGTACTTTGAAACCAATATCTATTGGCGTACTCTGCCAAAAAGCCGATGTGTGTACTATGCAACTCATATCTGTGGGAGTACTGTGCCGAAAAGCCACTGTGTACACTCTGCAACCCCTGCTTTTGGGAGTACTGTGCCTTTAAGCTACTGTGTGTACTCTGCACTCTCCACCTGGGGGACCCACCACACCCAGAGCAGAGTACTGCAGTGTACAGGCGCCAGGAAAGGTCAGAGAGGTCCGGTGCCTGCGCACAGCAGTACTCTGATCTGTCCTCAACAGGGAAGATCAGTACGCCTGCGCAGGAGCCGCAACAGAAGCAAGGAAGAGGATGTCATTGCTAGAAGATGGGAGGCAGCGGACCCGGACCGTGACACCCATAAGACCCGGACTGCACCGGACTGCCTCTGGGTGAGTATAATCTAACTTGTTTTTCTTATCTGTCAGGTTACATTGGGGGCTTATCTACAGCATTACAGGATGCTGTAGATAAGCCTCTCATGGCGATGGCCGCGTCTCATAGGGGAAAAAATAGTTGAGAGATTCCCTTTAAGTAGTGCAAAAAAAAAAATCCAAATTTTGATAAAAAAATTTGTGCTACTTTCCGAGACCCGTAGCATCTCCATTTTTTGTGATCTGTGGCTGGGTAAGGACATATTTTTTGCATGCCAAGCTGATGTTTTTATTGATACCATTTTGGTGTAGATACGATGTTTTGATTGCCTGTTATTTCATGTTAATACAAAGTTGCGGAGACCAAAAAACGAAATCATAGCGTTTTGAGTTTTTTTTCCCTATGCCATTTACAGATCGTGTTAATTCTTTTTATATATTGATTGGGAGATTCTGAACATAGCAATATCAAATATGCGTATTTTTTTAAAAAAAATTAATTGTTTTATTTTTAATAGGGTGATTTAAAATTTTATATATTTTTTATTTTTTTAATATTTTTAAATTTTTTTTTACTTTTTACTAGCTTCAATAGTTTTCATGGGAGACTAGAAGCTGCGATTATCCTATCACCTGTGCTACACACAGCAGGGCTTCAGCCCTGCTGTGTGTAGCAAAAATGCTCACTTGCTGAACGCTGACCGCTGACATCCACAGGAGTCTCCTGCAGACCCAGGGTTTTAATGCTAATCCTTTGGGAATCGCGATCATGTGACACGGGGATAGGTGGCATTAGTGACATGCTTCTGGAGCGATCATGTTAAATGCTCCTGTCAAAGATTGACACCGACATTTAACATGTTAACAGCTGTGAGTGGTTCATGATTCCACCCTCAGCTGTTAGGGGCACATGTCAGCGGACATGTGCTGGAAAAGATGTGGGCTCAGTGCCAGAGCCCACATTACAGGGGGAGACCTGACATGCGCCGTACATGTACAGCGCATGTCATAAAGGGGTTAACATGGTCTTCAAGGTCTTATTAAACCTTTTCACCAAACCATTTATCTGTGGACGGCAGATTGAGGGCCTGAGTTGTGCTATTTTCAGGATTTTGCACAACTCACTCATCACACTTGTCATGAATGGAGTCCCTCGATCCGTTAGGATCTCCTTTGGCATCCCCGTTCTAGCAAAAGATATGGACCAACTCCTGAGCTATACACTTACTGTGTAGCATAGTCCAGGAACCCAAGGATATACTGATGCCCTCTGGTGGAAATGACCAAGGGTCCTACTAGATCCATGGCTATGAGATCGAAGGGTACCTCAATGATGTGCAACGACACTAAGGGCCTATGGAAGTGAGCCACTGGGGAGTTTAGCTGACAGGTGGGCAGGACATACAATAGTTCAAGATTTCTCTGTGACAACCGGTCCAGTAGAACCTCTGGAAAAAACCGTTCCTAGGTTTTCTCTACCCCAAATGATCACCTAACACCCTGCGTCTGTAAATCCCTGATGCCAGTAACTATTCGATTACCACCACTCTCTTTTTGGTGACCTGATATGGTAAATACCCATTTACAGACAGGTAAGGATATCAGGTGTCAGCCCCGGTTCTTGAGCCTCACCATTAAGTACAATCACATAATCAAATGCTCCTTTTAAAGTTAAGTCACTGAGTTGGGCGGTTCCAAAGTTTCCCCAGCTCAGGGATGTTGGCCTCTGGGGTTGCTGCCTCATCCTCATTGCCAACAAGCACACAAAAGCTGCAGTCTGGAAAGAGTTTCTTTAGGAGCAACCAGGCTGTTGTCCAGGGAACAAGGCATCCTCCCTTTCCCCCACATGTCCTAAAATAATGCAAAGTCCTGCCCTACTATAACAGGGTGTAATAGGTCCTTTACTATGCCAACCTCATGGGATTCAGTGCGACAGTGAGCTTCTTTGACCACTCGGGCCACAGTGTAGTATTTAACTTCCATCTTCCCAGGAATCAGCCGATGAGAAATTGTGGCCCTTACTGAGGTTACCAAACTTCCCACGTCTAACAGACCATTTATTTCCACTCCGTTCACTGATGCGGGACATGCCTGCGGCCTCTCGACTGGTTGAGTGACAGCAATGCAGGCTGGGAAAGCAAAATATGAGAAGCGGCGTCTTATGCTGCTATTACATTGGCTTGGTGGTCATAGGGCAACAGGCAGCTATGTGGCCCTGGGTGTGACACCACCAACAAGTCACATTATTGGATGGGGCCTTTGACAACAACTCAGTCATCTCCTAGCCTCTTGGACGCCCCCCCAGTTGTGGCTCTAGTTCCCCTCTTTTGGTTGTCACCCCACCTTTGGGAAACCCAGTATGGAAATGCTAAGATCTCTTGGTTCCCCAAGAAACTCTCGACTGCCTGGTAACTTCCCACCAGGTTATTGGCATTCGAGGGATTTCCCTGGGCAACCCCGGATTTCACCAACCTCGGAAGGAAGTGTATGAACCTGTCCATAATGACCCTCTCCACAATCTGTGCTTGAGAGGAAGATTCAAGTTGCATACACTTTCTTACCAGGTGTAGGAGGTTGAACACTTTGGACAGTGGAGGTTTGTCACTGCAATAGGCCTTGTGGTGCACCTATTGCTCCCTGACAGTCAGAGTTACTCCTAAGCGCTCCAAAATCTCAGTCTTCAACTTGGCATACTTGTTTGCATCCTGAAAGGCCAGGTCAAAATAGGTCATCTTCGGTTCCCCCATTAGATATGGCTCTAGAGCCTCCACCCACTGCACCCGAGGAAATTTCTCCCTTTCCGCCACCTTTTCGAAAACTGACAGGAACGCCTCAACATCATCACCTGGGATCATCTTTTGCAAGGCTCTCCTTACTGTCTTCCTCACATGTGGGTCATCACCTTGACTTAGGGGTGTGGCTGCTCCCCTGTCTTGGCTCAGAGTTCCATCTGCTGCCTGTGCTTCTGCTGTTGTCACTGTTGCTGCTGCCACTGCTATAGCTGCTGCTGCTGCTGGAGATTAGCCTGCACCAGTTGCTTTTTCAACTCCTCCATGATGTAGGCTTTTGGTCATGCAGTTGCTTTTATCCAGGATATGCGGTATCTCAGTGGCAGTCACATTTCCCCTCGGGATTCGTGCCTGTGCTTCTAGTACCAATTGTAGCATTTTTTCTTACTGAGCTATGGTTGAGATAGGCACACCCCGACCCTGGGGTAGGGATATGTGAACATTCAGTCCCACCCGTCTCTTTGATTGCTTGTAAATCCAGCAATGATATGCCCTATTAACTCTCTCAGCATTATGCGTACTGGAGCCTGCATTCCTGTGCTTACATCACTGAAGCTACCAACCTCGATGATACATATCAAGGACCTCAAGGACCTGTCCAGTGGCCATCTTACAATATTCATAAAATATACACTGCTCAAAAAATAATGGGAACACTCAAATAACACATCCTTGATCTGAATGAATGAAATATTCTCATTGAATACTTTGTTCTGTACAAAGTTGAATGTGCTGACAACAAAATCACACAAAAATCATCAATAAAAATCAAATTTATTAACCAATGGAGGCCTGGATTTGGAGTCACCCACAAAATTAAAGTGAAATGTAATGTCCTTAAAACAAGTCAAAATGATTCTCAGTAGTGTGGGTGTGGCCTCCACGTGCCTGTATGACCTTCCTACAATGCCTGGGCATGCTCCTTATGAGGCGGTGGATGGTCTCCAGAGGGATCTTCTCCCAGACCTGGACTAAAGCATCCGCCAACTCCTGGACAGTCTGTGCTGCAACGTGATATTGGTGCATGGAGTGAGACATGATGTCCCAGATGTGCTCAATCGGATTCAGGTCTGGGGAATGGGCAGGCCAGTCCAGAGCTTTAATGCCTTCATATTGCAGGAACTGCTGACACACTCCAGCCACATGAGGTCCGGCATTGTCCTGCATTAGGAGGAACCCAGGGCCAACCGCACTAGCATATGGTCTCACAAGGGGTCTGAGGATCTCATCTCAGTACCTAATGGCAGTGAGGCTACCTCTGGTGAGCACATGGAGGGCTGTGCGGCCCTCCAAAGAAATGCCACCCCACATCATTACTGACCCACTGCCAAACCCGTCATGCTGAAGGATGTTGCAGGCAGAAGATTGCTATCCACGGCATCTCCAGACTCTGTCACGTCTGTCACATGTGCTTAGTTTGATCCTGCTTTCATCTGTGAAGAGCACAGGGCGCCAGTGGTGAATTTGCCAATCCTGGTGTTCTGTGGCTAATGGCAAGCGTCCTGCACAATGTTGGGCTGTGAGCGCAACCCCCATCTGTGGATGTTGGGCACTCAGACAATCCTTATGGAGTCGGTTTCTAACCGTTTGTGCAGACACATGCACATTTGTGGCCTGCTGGAGGTCATTTTGCAGGGCTCTGGCAGTGCTCCTCCTGTTCCTCCTTTCACAAAGGTGGAGGTAGCAGTCCTGCTGCAGGGTTGTTGCCCTCCTACGGCCCCTTCCACGTCTCCTGGTGTACTGACCTGTCTCCGGTAGCGCCTACAGCCTCTGGACACTACGCTGATAGACACAGCAAACTTTCTTGCCACAGCTCGCATTGATGTGCCATCCTTGATGAGCTACACTACCTGAGCCACTTGTGCGGGTTGTAGAGTTCGTCTCATGCTACCACGAGTGTGAAAACACAACCAACTTTCAAAAGTGACCAAAACATCAGCTAGAAAGCATTGGTACTGAGATTTGGTCTGTGGTCCCCACCTGCAGAACCACCACTCCTTTATTGAGTGTGTCTTGATAATTACCAATAATTTCCATCTGTTGTCTATTCCATTTACACAACAGCACGTGAAACTGATTGTCAATCAGCGTTGCTTCCTAAGTAGACAGCTTGATTTCACTGAAGTTTGATTTACTTCGAGCTATATTCTGTTGTTTAACCCCTTAACGACCGCCGATACGCCTTTTAACGGCGGTCATTAAGGGTACTTAAACCACAGCGCCGTTAATTAACGGCGCTGTGGAAAAAGTGAATAGCGCCCCCCAGAGGCGCATTTTCTCCGGGGTCTCGGCTACCGGGGGTAGCCGAGACCCCAGAGAACATGAATCGGGTCGGTTTTTACCGACACCGATGTTGCGATCGCCGTTATTAACCCTATAACGGCGACCGCAAAAAAAAAAAAAAAAAAAGTTGTGCCATTTAATTTCTCTGTCCTCTGATGTCATCGGACATCAGAGGACAGAGAAAAAGGGTCCCCAGGACCCCCATGTGGCCCCCAATAAGATCCATGTGGCCCCCGGGCCCTCCGGTGTCCCCCGGTGCCGGCGCCGTTAAGACAATGGCGGGCGCATGCCCAGTGCGCCCGCCGCTATGTGCCGCTGTGCTGGTGGGGGGATGTGCAAATATTCTCTGGGGTCTCGGCTACCGGGGGTAGCCGAGACCCCAGAGAACATGTTCCGGGTCGGTATTCACCGATCCCGGTGTTGCGATCGCGGCTATGCAAGCATAGCCGCGATCGCAAAAAAAAAAATGATTTCTCTCCCCTCTGATGTGATCGCACATCAGAGGGGAGAAGATGAAGGTCCCCCGGTCCCCCTATCGCCCCCCCGTATACTTACCGGTGTCCTCCGTCCTCCCGCAGGCCCCAGGATCCCGGCTTCTTCTCCCTGCAAAACAAAAATGGCGGGCGCATGCGCAGTGCGCCCGCCGATCTGCTTTGGCGGCAGATTCAAATTTTTTTTCATTCATTCTCATAAAAGTACATTTTGATCACTGTGATAAACTATCACAGTGATCAAAATAAAAAAAAACAGTACATAACCCCCCCATTTATCACCCCCTTAGTTAGGGACATATAATAAAAAGTAGAAATTATATTTATTTTCATTTTTCTGTTAGGGTTAGGGTTATAATTAGGGTTAGGGTTATAATTAGGGTTAAGGTTATAATTAGGGTTAGGGTTAGCATTAGGCTGGTTTCACACATCCGGTGTGCGCCTGACGGCGCCCCCGGCATTTAGCCGCAGCGCCGCATCAGAAAATCTGATGCGCCGCATGCGTTTTTTTGCATTGACTTGCATTAGCGCCGGATGGCGCCGCATGTCAATGCGTTGCATGCAGTTTTGTCCGGATGCGTCGCAAATGTACATTGCGGCGGCCGGACAAAACGCTGCATGTAACGTTTTTTGTTTTTGCCGGATGGTTTCTGATGTCTCCGGGCATCAGAAACCATCCGGCAAAAAACCGCATGCGGCCGCCGGCGGCGCATCAGGTTTTCTGATGCGGCGCTGCGGCAAAATGCCGGGGGCGCCGACAGGCGCCCGCTGGAAGTGTGAAAGCAGCCTTAGGGTAAGGGTTATAATTAGCGTTAGGGTTAGGCTGGGTTCATACTGCGTTATGGCAGTCCGTTAGACGGACTGCGTTACACCGCGGTATAACGCGGTGTAACGCAGTCCGTTAACGCTGCCATTCACCCCCATTTGAGGGCGCATCGCGACGCATGCCGTAAAGCGGCATGCGTTTGCGACGTGCCATCATTCAGTGACGGAGCCTCGGACGCGGGCTGCAGCGTTTGGGCTCCGTCACCGCTAGCGCAGATGAATCATCTGCTGATTCCTCTGCGCTAGCGGGTATAGCATAATGCGATCGCGTTATGCTATACCATTACCAGCCCGTCAACGCTATGTGTTGAACGGGCTGGTAAAACGCAAAATGAACCTAGCCTTAGGGTTAGGGTTATAATTAGGGTTAGAATTAGGGTTAGGGTTACAATTAGGGTTAGGGTTATAATTAAGGTTATAATTAAGGTTAAGGTTACAATTAGGGTTGGAATTAGGGTTGGGATTAGGGTTGGGATTAGGGTTAGGGGTGTGTTGGGATTAGGGTTGGAGCTAGAATTGAGGGATTTCCACTATTTAGGCACATCAGGGGGTCTCCAAACACGATGTGTGGCGTTCAAAAAGTCAAATGGCGCTCCCTCCCTTCCGAGCCCTGCCGTGCGCCCAAACAGTGGTTTACCCCAACATATGGGGTATCAGCGTACTCAGGACAAATTGCACACCAATTTTGGGGTTCTAATTTCTCCGATTACCCTTGGGAAAATAAAAAATAGCTGGCTAAAAAAATCATTTTTGAGAAAAAAAATGATTTTTCATTTTCACGTCTCTGCGTTTATAAATTTCTGTGAAGCACTAGGGGGTTCAAAGTGCTCACCACACATCTAGATAAGCTCCTTAAGGGGTCTAGTTTCCAAAATGGGGTCACTTGTGGGGGTTTCCACTGTTTAGGCTCATCTGGGGCACTGCAAACGGAACATGACCCCCACCAACGTCTGCATTCCAAAACGTTATTACTTCCTTTCCAAGCCCTGCTGTGCGCCAAAACAGTTCCCCCCCCCACATATTTGGTATCAGCGTACTCAGGACAAATTGGACAACAACTTTTGGGGTCCAATTTCCTTGTGAAAAATCAAAAATTTGGGACTAAAAAATCATTTTTGTGGAAAATTGATTTTTTTTTTTTTCACACCCAGGCATTATAAACTTTTGTGAAACACTTGGAGGTTCAAAGTGCTCACCACAGATCTAGATAAGTTCCTTATGGGGTCTAGTTTCCAAAATGGGGTCACTTGTGGGGGTTTTCCACTGTTTAGGCTCATCTGGGGCACTGCAAACGGAACATGACCCCCACCAACGTCTGCATTCCAAAACGTTATTACTTCCTTTCCAAGCCCTGCTGTGCGCCAAAACAGTTTCCCCCCCCACATATTTGGTATCAGCGTACTCAGGACAAATTGGACAACAACTTTTGGGGTCCAATTTCCTTGTGAAAAATCAAAAATTTGGGACTAAAAAATCATTTTTGTGGAAAATTGTTTTTTTTTTTTTTCACACCCAGGCATTATAAACTTTTGTGAAACACTTGGGGTTCAAAGTGCTCACAGCGGATCTAGATAAGTTCCATAGGTGGTCTAGTTTCCAAAATGGTGTTACTTGTGGGGGGTTTCCACTGTTTAGGCGCATCAGGGGCTCTCCAAACGCGACATGGTGTCCAATCTCAATTCCAGCCAATTTTGGTTTGAAAAAGTCAAACGGTGCTGCTTCCATTCCAAGCCCTGCCGTGCGCCCAAACAGTGGTCCCCCCCATATATGGGGTATCAGCATACTCAGGACAAATTGTACAACAACTTTTGTTGTCCAATTTCTCCTGTTACCCTTGTGAAAATAAAAAATTGGGGACTAAACGATCAGGTTTGTGGAAAAAATATGATTTTTTATTTTCACGGCTCTACGTTATAAACTTGTGTGAATCACTTGGAGGTTCAAAGTGCTCACCACACATCTAGATAAGTTCCTTAGGGGGTCTAGTTTCCAAAATGGGGTCACTTGTTGGGGGTTTCCACTGTTTAGGCACATCAGGGGCTCTCTAAACGCGACATGGCATCCAGCCAATTCTGCGTTGAAAAAGTCAAACAGCGCTCCTTCCCTTGCGACCTCTGCCGTGCGCCCAAAAAGTGGTTTACCCCCACATATGGGGTATCAGCATGCTCAGGACAAATTGCACAAAAACTTTTGCTGTCTTATTACCCTTGGGAAATTAAAAATTGGGGTGAAAAGATCATTTTTGTGGAAAAAAAAATTTATTTTTTTTCACGGCTCTAGGTTATAAACTTGTGTGAAGCACTTGGAGGTTCAAAGTTCTCACCACACATCTAGATAAGTTCCTTAAGGGGTCTTGTATCCAAAATGGGGTCACTTGTGGGGTGTTTCCACTGTTTAGGCACATCAGGGGCTATCTAAACGCGACATGGCATTCAGCCAATTCTGCGTTGAAAAAGTCAAACGGCGCTCCTTCCCTTGCGACCTCTGCCACGCGCCCAAAAAGTGGTTTACCCCCACATATGGGGTATCGAAGTATTCAGAAGAAATTGCACAACAAATTTTGTAGTTCATTTTTTCTTTTAACACTTGTGAAAATAAAAAAACTTGGTTCCGAAGTAAAGCTTTTGCAAAAAAAGTTAAATGTCAATTTTTTCCTTCCACATTGCTTCAGCTCCTGTGAAGCACTTGAAGGGTTAATAAACTTCTTGAATGTGGTTTTGAGCACCTTGAGGGTGCAGTTTTTAGAATGGTGTCACTTTTGGGTATTTTCTATCATATAGACCCCTCAAAGTGACTTCAAATGTGATGTGGTCCCTAAAAAAAAATGGTGTTGTAAAAATGAGAAATCGCTGGTCAACTTTTAACCCTTATAACTTCGTAACAAAAAAAAATTTTGGTCCCAAAATTGTGCTGATGTAAAGCAGACATGTGGGAAATGTTATTTATTAAGAAATTTGTGTGACATATCTCTCTGATTTAAGGGCATAAAAATTTAAAGTTTGAAAATTGTTAAATTTTCAAAATTTTCGCCATATTTCCGTTTTTTTCATAAATAAACACAAGTCATATCAAAGAAATTTTACCACTAACGTGAAGTACAATATGTCACGAAAAAACAATCTCAGAATCAGCGGGATTCGTTAAAGCGTTCCAGAGTTATAACCTCATAAAGTGACAGTGGTCAGAATTGTAAAAATTGGCCCGGTCATTAAGCTGCAAAATGGCTCTGTCCTTAAGGGGTTAAGTGTTCCCTTTATTTTTTGAGCAGTGTATATGTATGTACATCTATTTTTGGATGGACTTGGACAAAGAGTATAGTCTAGGGATATATATATTTAAGATTTTCATGCTTTTAGTTAGTTTAGTTAACATTCTCCTTAGTTTTGCTTGATCAGAGGCCAGTCATCCAAGACCCACTATGACTTGGGGACCCATAACAGCTGCACTATTGAATGTAGATAGCATGCCTGTAGTATGCGTCTGCACTGTACTTGTGGTTTGTCTGTTTATGCACAGTTGAGCTGAACCTTTCAGAGAAATAGGGTCATTCTTTTTGTTATAAGGATAAATCTAACTTTGCTAATAAATTCCATATTTTCTTTTGGATTTATGCATATATCCAGTAACCTTCTGCAGTCATCTGCTGCATTGTACCATGTACTATTATTCTCAATCATCTCAAAGAAACAATTTAACTGAGACCATTCTCTGTGGCAGATCTCATGCGTCAGAATATGTTCTGTAAAAGTCATTCACATTGCACTACATGTTCTCATAAAAAAAATATATTTTCTCTTTATGAATCACATAGAGAATCTACGATGTGACTCACAGATACTGTGCATAGAATACAATGGTGACCTTGTAGGTATTATTATATATTTTTATAGAAGCCAGCAAGCAACATAATGTGGAACTTTGTCAAAACCTTTATTAAGCTCCAGAGTTAGTACTTAAAGGCTTGTGATGTCAGTGTGATTTCAAACTAGCCCAGTAATTCAGAAAAATGGGAAGACTTATTTTGGAGGCTTTATATTCATCATTGTGTTCATTGTGCTTTGATCTTGTGCATTATAAATATCCTAAAGGGTTTTAATATACACTGCTCAAAAAATAAAGGGAACACTTAAACAACAGAATATAACTCCAAGGAAATCAAACTTATGTGAAATCAAACTGTCCACTTAGGAAGCAACACTGACTGACAATCAATTTCACATGCTGTTGTGCAAATGGAATTGACAAAAGATTGAAATTATTGGCAATTATCAAGACGCATTCAATAAAGGAGTGGTTCTGCAGGTGGGGACCACAGACCACATCTCAGTACCAATGCTTTCTAGCTGATGTTTTGGTCACTTTTGAAAGTTGGTTGTGCTTTCACACTCGTGGTAGCATGAGACGGACTCTACAACCCACACAAGTGGCTCAGGTAGTGCAGCTCATCCAGGATGGCACATTAATGTGAGCTGTGGCAAGAAGGTTTGCTGTGTCTGTCAGCGTAGTGTCCAGAGGATGGAGGCGCTACCTGGAAACAGGCCAGTACACCAGGAGACGTGGAGGGGGCTGTAGGAGGGCAAAAACCCAGCAGCAGGACAGCGACCTCCGCTTTTGTGCAAGGAAGAACAGGAGGAGCACTGCCAGAGCCCTGCAAAATGACCTCCAGTAGGCCACAAATGTGCATGTTTCTGCACAAATGGTTAGAAACCGACTCCATGAGGATGGTCTGAGTGCCTGACATCCACAGATGGGGTTGTGCTCACAGCCCAACACTGTGCAGGACGCTTGGCATTTTCCACAGAACACCAGGATTGGCAAATTCGCCACTGGCACCCTGTGCTCTTCACAGATGAAAGCAGGTTCACACTGAGCACATGTGACAGACGTGACAGAGTCTGGTGACGCCGTGAAGAGCGATTTACTACCTGCAACATCCTTCAGCATGACGGGTTTGGCAGTGGGTCAGTAATGGTGTGGGGTGGCATTTCTTTGGAGGGCCATACAGCCAGAGGTAGCCTGACTGCCATTAGGTACCAAGATGAGATCCTCAGACCCCTTGTGAGACCATATGCTGGTACGGCTGGCCCTGGTTTCCTCCTAATGCAGGACAATGCCAGACCTCATGTGGCTGGAGTGTGTCAGTAGTTCCTGCAAGACAAAGGCATTGAAGCTATCGACTGGCCTGCCCGTTCCCCAGACCTGATATCCGATTGAGCACATCTGGGACATCATGTCTCACTCCATCCACCAACATCACATAGCACCACAAACTGTCCAGGAGTTGGCGGGTGCTTTAGTCCAGGTCTGGGAGGAGATCCCTCAGAAGACCATCCGCTGCCTCATCAGGAGCTTTCCCAGGCGTTGTAGTAAGGTCATACAGGCACAGTGAGGTCAGACAGGCACGTGGAGGCCACACACACTACTGAGCATCATTTTGACTTGTTTTAAAGACATTATATTCCACTTCAATTTTGTGTGTGACTCCAAATCCAGGCCTCCATTGGTTAATAAATTTGATTTCCATTGATGCTTTTTGTGTGAGTTTGTTGTCAGCACATTCAACTTTGTACAGAACAAAGAATTCAATGAGAATAATTCATTCATTCAGATCTAGGATGTGTTATTTGAGTGTTCCCTTTATTTTTTGAGCAATGTATGTTAAAAAGCCAAATAGTTATGCTTGAAAATAACATACTTACCCTTTAATGCCCCTGCACTTTCTGCTGCTAAGTTGACAGAGTTAACATCAACCACATGTTGTAGATGAGACATCACCGCTGCAGCCAATTTCTGGACTAAGCAGTCCCCAGCCCTCTAAGGGTATGTGCAGACAATCAGTAAATTCTGTGGGTTGGACGCTGCGCACTTATGCAGTGTCCAACTCGCAGCGGACAGATATTACTGCATAGTGGATGGGATTTCAAGAAATCCCATGTCCACCATGCGCGCACAGATGCCTGTGGCTAATCCGCAGCATGTCAAGCCCTCTTGCGGAGAATGTAGAATGGATTGTGAATCAGCATGGTTCAGTGAATACATGACGATTCAACATGTGTTCAATAGCTGGCAGCGCTTTGGACGCAGCAAACATGAGTTGCATCCAAAGCGCTGCCACTTCCAGATTGTCTACACCCAGGCTAACTTAACATGAGTGCAGAGACTAGTGATTGTCGGCAGCAGTCACAGATAGCACATAAGGCAGCACTGGAACGAGGAACATCAAGGAGTAACTAATGCTTAGTTTGTTATTATTTTAACATTTCCTATTGTTGCTCCTTTTTTAATGGGCAGATGGTTGAAACATAGCAAAGATATCCAAACCTGCCTAGTTATGCTCAACACTTCTAACTCATAAGATTTTTTAAAACTTTTCATTAAATCCAAAACATTGATTTTAAAGACGCTATGATTCTGGTCTAAAACCGCAAGTCTGCAATTACTCTATGTGACTGCATACTTGTGAATGCTCACAGCACACATACTGCGCACTGTGGATTCTCCAGTGTCATTGTCGGGAATGGTGATCACGTGACCCCAAGTATGCAATATGCATACTGCCGGCCAGGATCCAACTAGACTGTTTCCGGCCTCATGCAATACACTTGCATTGAGCACCCTGGAAACAGTTTAGTCACACTCTGGACAGAGTATGAATATCCCATAGTTGCGATCACTTGACAGCTGTTCCTGGCGCTGATACAGGAGAATTCTCACAGTGTGCAGTTTGTGCACTGTGAAGATTCACAAGGCTGCAGTCACACAGAGTAACTGCGGACTTGTCGTTTTCGAGCAGGCAATACTTTTAAATATCCTATACATCATGGGATAACAATCTTTTCTGGTCCAATGGTCACATGTGGAATCACTCCCAAGGCCAGCAATAAAACTTATAGGGTATTGCCATCTGAGACTTTTACAGCATATAAAAATTATATGTTTATAAATGCATTATACATAGCAAGATATGAAGTGAAACCTGTATGGATGGAAAAAATATAGGACCACTTTACCACCAGAAGAGAGGAGAAGGTCATGTGTGAATACAACTCTTCCCACTGCAAACATAAATTACAAATTTTACAATATAGAGAGCCACAAACCTAAATGGCTACCTGTATTAATCATATCCATCTTTCTAGAGTGACAACTGAAGATCTCGGGAAGAGATCTCGTTGGCGAGATTTGAACTTCAGCAAGTGGCGGCCATCTTTCCGGAGCACTTCTTTCCGGACGGCACCGCGTCGCAGCTGCGGGGGGCTTTCCGGCAGGAGCTAAACGCCAGCGGAGCCCCCCACGCTGCACAGAGGCCCGCTTGCTGCCCCGACACCACCACCGCCCAGGGAGGATGAATTGGGACTGCCGCCGCCACCGTATTTTTAGGTATGTTGCGACTATAAGACGCACCCCCATTTTCCCCCAAAATTTTGGGGGAAAAAAGTGCGTCTTATAGTCCGCAAAATACGGTACATGCAAACAGCCACAGACAAGCAAGTATTTCTGTGACCAGATGGTGGGGGGCTGTGAAGAATTGCGTTGTGGACCATGTGCGGCTGGTTGTGAAGTCCTGATACTGCGCATATTTGGTTAGGGTTATTGAAAAACTTTAAATCAGCCACATAGAATTTTGGCCTCGTTTCTTTATCTCAAAGACATTCAGAGAAAAGTTTTGACTAAGTTGGCCAAGGTCAGAGATGTTCAATCCTAGCTGTGTGTAAAATCATGATCCAAAACAATATAATAATATATAAAGCAATTAATTATGGGTAATATGATATAGAATAAAGGTGACACATATACCGCAAGAAACTTCGGGAGTCGCCTCCCCCGGTTGCCATGTGATCAATGACACCCGGATCACATGACCCAATGCCATAGAAACACATAGACACAGGGAGAAGGCATCACCGAGAGCTCTAGAATATCAGCGTCTAATAAAAAATGTCATGTGGATAATAAAAAACCCTAACTGATATCAATCCCAAAACACAGAAGAGGGTATCAACTTAAATACAATCTAGCAGTTACATGTCTCTATCACCCATATCATCAAAGTAAAGGAGAAAGATGGATATCACTGAATAAAGTAAATAGAGAAAAAACAATAAAAAAATAAAGATCAAAATAAACAATAAATACAGAATAATAAATAATAAATGAAAAATAAATAAATTATAAATTAATAAATAATAATGAAATAATAAATAAATAATAAAGAAGAAAAAAGAAGAAAGTAATAAAAATAAAAACAAAGAATAATAATAAATAAATAATGAATAATGAATATTATATAATTCTTTATTTCTCATAAGGTGATAAGTCCATCAATCTTCATGATATTTCTTCATCACAGGTCATCCCTCTGATGCAATACAGAAAATATCCGGAGGTATGCCAGATCACATATAAACGCCATGAATGTCCAAAGAAAAGGATGACCACATGAGAAGATCAATTTCATCCATCCGATGCAATACAGAGAATATCCGGAGGTACGCCAGATCACATATAGACGCCATGAACGTTCAAAGAAAAGGATGACCACATCAGAAGATCACTACAAGGTAAGAAGAATGATTAGAAAAATAAAATAAAGAGTAAAATATAAATAAAATGATAAAAAGATAAAACCGGTTATTATGAAAGAACTAAAAAATGCTATAAAAATGGGGCAAAGCTAATATTCTCATTTAGACCAATAGGGGAAATTGTATTGAGGGTCCAAATCCACTTAGTCTCCACTTGGTACTAACATTTCCACCTCTTATGTGGGGTTGTATCATATCAATGCCTATAACACGTAAAAGTGATGCATTTTCCACTGTACCACCAACGCTTTGGAGCTACTCCTATTACATGTGAGCATATTGCTGCATTCAATTGAGGACTTATCAACATTATATTGTATTTTCATTTTGAAAATCCTATTTTTACAGCATACTGATCCTGACATGTATCTATAGCATTCAGCGCAACCTGCATATCCATTGGCTTCAGGTTAAGGTTAAGACAGCATTGGTAAATACTGTTGAATGAACTCAGTGTGCCCTATATATGAACTATAAATTATTTTTTTATTTTTTTTGCTTATCCTGATCACCATATCTTTATTCCCAGTTTCATCCCACCATATTAGACGAATAATATTGTCGCACAATTCCATTCGTTTTCAGCATAACTCATAACCAGCACTTCTCTCCGGTAAATCTATATTGCCATATTCATATATTTATAACTCCACATCCCTTTGGGGTCCTTACTACAGTCATGGCCAAAAGTTTTGAGAATGACACAAATATTATATTTTCACATGATCTGCTGCCCTCTAGTTTTTTTATGTGTGTTTGACAGATGTTTTTATCACAGACAGAAATATAATTGCAAACATATGAGTAACAAAATCTTATATTGACAGTTAGAATGAGTTAATGCAGCAAGTCAATATTTGCAGTGTTGACCCTTCTTCTTCAGGACTTCTGAAATTCTCCCTGGCATGCTCTCAATCAACTTCTGGACCAAATCTTGACTGATAGCAGTCCATTCTTGCACAATCAATGCTTTCATTTTGTCAGAATTTTTAGGTTTTTGATTGTCCACCCGTCTCTTGATGATTGACCACAAATTCTCAATGGGATTAAGATCTGGGGAGTTTCCAGGCCATGGACACAAAATCTCTATGTTTTGTTCCCTGAGCCATTTAGTTATCACCTTTGCTTTATGGCAAGGTGCTCCATCATGCTGGAAAAGGCATTGTTGATCGCCAAACTGCTCTTGGAGGGTTGGGAGAAGTTGCTCTTGGAGGACATTCTGGTACCATTCTTTATTCATGGCTGTGTTTTTAGGCAAGACTGTGAGAGATCCGATTCCCTTGGCTGAGAAGCAACCCCACACATGAATGGTTTCAGGATGCTTAACAGTTGGCATGAGACAAGACTGGTGGTAGCGCTCACCTTGTCTTCTCCGAATGAGGCGTTTTCCTGATGTCCCAAACAATCGAAAAGGGGATTCATCAGAGAAAATAACTTTACCCCAGTCCTCAGCAGTCCACTGCCTGTACCTTTTGCAGAATATCAGTCTGTCCATGATGTTTTTTTTGGAGAGAAGTGGCTTCTTTGCTGCCCTCCTTGAGACCAGGCCTTGCTCCAAGAGTCTCTGCCTCACAGTGCATGCAGAGGCACTCACACCTGCCTGCTGCCATTCCTGAGCAAGCTCTGCACTGCTGATAGCCCGATCACGCAGCTGAAACACTTTTAAGAGACGGTCCTGGCGCTTGCTGGTCTTTCTTGGGAGCCCTGAGCCTTTTTGGCAACAATGGAACCTCTCTCCTTGAAGTTCTTGATGATGCGATAGATTGTTGACTGAGGTGCAATCTTTCTAGCTGCGATACTCTTCCCTGTTAGGCCATTTTTGTGCATTGCAATGATGACTGCACATGTTTCTTTAGAGATAACCATGGTTAACAGAAGAGAAACAATGATGCCAAGCACCAGCCTCCTTTTAAAGTGTCCAGTGGTGTCATTCTTACTTAATCATGACAGATTGATCTCCAGCCATGTCCTCATCAACATCCACACCTGTGTTAATGGAGCAATCACTGAAAAGAGGTTAGCTGGTCCTTTTAAGGCAGGGCTGCAATGATGTTGAAATGTGTTTTGGGGGATAAAGTTCATTTTCTAGCCAAATATTGACTTTGCAAGTAATTGCTGTTAAGCTGATCATTCTTTATAACATTCTGGAGTATATGCAAATTGCCATTAGAAAAAGTGAAGCAGTAGACTTTGTAAAAATTAATATTTGTGTCATTCTCAAAACTTTTGGCCATGACTGTATATGTTTTTTCTATATATGTGACTAACTGCATCATGTGATAATACTCATTGCTCCAACTCTCATCTCCAACAGGAGAATTTTTCTTGATCCCAACCTGAACCTAATATATGACACACCTTGCGATGCAATTTCACTAAGGGTACGTTGCTATATACTTACCGTCTCATTATGTGACAGACAAATGATCTCTACTTCCTCCTCTCTTTTCCTGATAGGTCACAGTCTATACTGTATGAACCCGTATCATAACTCTGTTTCAAAATGCCTTAATAACTGACATGAATCTGTATATATTAATGTAAATATGTATATTTTTTCACTGTTTATAATGTACACTTTTTATCTATTTTTTGCAGCGATTTTGTGATAAAGGCCCGGTAGAGGCCGAAACGTCAATTACTTGTCGCTTACTCTGCATATGATCAATAAAACTTTCACTTGAAGCATAATTTTTTCAGCGAGTGCAGTGTTTTTTTGGGACATTAGTCCAACACAATGGGCAGCACTTTGAACACATTTTATAAGTGGTCATAGACTTGTAAATAACTCATGAAAGAATAAAGTTACATTAAAACTAAGCACACCATTGTTTTTCTTGTGAAATTCTCAATAAGTTTGATGTGTCACATGACCCTCTTCCCATTGGAAAAAATAAAGTTGGATCCAAAATGGCCGACTTCAAAATGGCCACCATGGTCACCACCCATCTTGAAAAGTTTCCCCCTCCCATATACTAATGTGCCACAAACAGGAAGTTGATCTAACCAACCATTCCCATTTTATTTAGGTGTATCCATATAAATAGCCCACCCTGTACTATGGGCTATCCCATTCCATAGAACTACAGCTCATAACAGGCAGAAAATAGTGAGCTGAACTAAAGAGTCTATATCCAAGGAAACATTCAGATAAGATCTTTAGTCTTTAGTAGAATATCTGGCAAGAAAAAAAATAACAACTTCTTTGATTCCAACTAGTAATCCATTGCTATTCAGAAAATAAGACACAGATTCCTAAACTTTACTACCCCCTCTCCCGAAAAATAGAAGGAAATGAAAATAATCCAATTAAAATTATAAATATTAATTTTGTAATGAGTTTAAAAATGTCCTGTATATTCTAAAAGTATAAATAGGAAGGGTCCTGAATTTTTTCGCTTTAATGAAAAACACAGTTTATAACGGTATATGTCGTAATCGTAAAGTTATTTACAGGGACTCCATACTGAATATACTATTATGCAATATTCTATTGACACCATTTCAGCCATGTCCAGATGTGTTGTACAGTTGTGTGCTGCAATTGTGTTTCATCATAGTTAGAAAATGTTCGTTTGCATGACAGGAAGTGTTAAAAATCTCCTTTTATTGTAGTGTTTACTGTACTATTAGCAAGAATAAAATGTATCCGGTGTCAATCGCACAGCCGGCTCTGGATCATGCTGCCCATGCTGATAGGTTCCCTTTAACTCTTATCCTCTCTTTACTTTATCTATGTCATTCTATGACACAGGTACCCAAAAATATGCTCAGTATTCCAAGTATGGTCTGACTAGTATAGAGTCATCATAATAACAAAAAATGTGATATTCACCCACTGGACAGGCGGTGCCCACTGGGTTGCTGCTGTCAACATCTGCTGGTGATATCACCAGAGCGCTGCAGACAATCAGTAGCTGCTGATCGGCTGCACGGCTCACATTTTGTTGAAGCTGACTTTTTTTGACAAATATAAACTTCATATTGTCAAAATAAAAAGTGTGTTAGTCCCTTCTTGAGATGTAATTCACATGTCAGGATGCAGTGTGGGTTTTGGAGCCTGCCTCTCCTTTAACCCCTTCATGACCCAGCCTATTTTGAACTTAAAGACCTTGCCATTTTTTGCAATTCTGACCAGTGTCCCTTTATGAGGTAATAACTCAGGAACGCTTCAACGGATCCTAGCGATTCTGAGAATGTTTTTTCGTGACATATTGGGCTTCATGTTAGTGGTAAATTTAGGTCGATAATTTTTGCGTTATTTGTGAAAAAAATTGAAATTTGGCGAAAATTTTGAAAATTTCGCAATTTTCAAATTTTGAATTTTTATTCTGTTAACCAGAGAGTTATGTGACACTAAATGGTTAATAAATAACATTTCCCACATGTCTACTTGACATCAGCACAATTTTGGAAACAAATTTTTTTGTTAGGAAGTTATAAGGGTTAAAAGTTGACCAGCGATTTCTCATTTTTACAATAAAATTTACAAAACCATTTTTTTTAGGGACCACCTCACATTTGAAGACACTTTGAGGGATCTACATGGCAGAAAATACCCAAAATTGACACCATTATAAAAACTGCACCCCTCAAGATACTCAAAACTACATTAAAGAAGATTATTAACCCTTCAGGTGCTTCACAGGAACTAAAGCAACGTGGAAGGAAAAAATGGACATTTTAATTTTTCCAACAAAAATTTTCTTTCAGCATCAATTTTTTCATTTTTACATGGGCAACAGGATAAAATGGATCCTAAAATTTGTTGGGCAATTTCTCCTGAGTACACAGATACCTCATATGTGGTCATAAACCACTGTTTGGGCGCACGGCAGGGCTCAGAAGGGAAGGAGCGCCATTTGACTTTTTGAATGGAAAATATGCTGGAATATTTAGCGGTTGCCATGTCGCATTTGGAGAGTACCTGTGTGCCTAAACATTGGAGCTCCCCCACAAGTGACCCTATTTTGGAAACTAGACCCCCCAAGGAACTTGTCTAGATGCAAAGTGAGCACTTTGAACCCCTAGGTGCTTCACAAATTGATCCGTAAAAAAAAGAAAGTACTTTTTTTTCACAAAAAATTTTCTTTTAGCCTCAGTTTTTTCATTTTCCCATGGGCAACAGGATAAAATGGATCCTAAAATTTGTTGAGCAATTTATCCTGAGTACATAGATACCTCATATGTGGTCATAAACCACTGTTTGGGCGCACGGCAGGGCTCAGAAGGGAAGGAGCGCCATTTGACTTTTTGAATGGAAAATATGCTGGAATATTTAGCGGTTGCCATGTCGCATTTGGAGAGTCCCTGTGTGCCTAAACATTGGAGCTCCCCCACAAGTGACCCCATTTTGAAAACTAGAACACCCAAGGAACTTATCTAGATGCATAGTGTGCACTTTGAACCCGAAGGTGCTTCACAAATTGATCTGTAAAAAAAAGAAAGTACTTTTTTTTCACAAAAATTTTCTTTTAGCCTCAGTTTTTTCATTTTCATATGGGCAACAGGATAAAATGGATCCTAAAATTTGTTGCACAATTTATCCTGAGTACACAGATACCTCATATGTGGTCATAAACCACTGTTTGGGTGCAAGGCAGGGCCCAGAAGGGAAGGAGCGCCATTTGACTTTTTGAATGGAAAATTAGCTCCAATCGTTAGAGGACACCATGACGCGTTTGGAGAGCCCCTGTGTGCCTAAACAGTGAAAAAACCCCACATGTGACACCATTTTGGAAACTAGACCCCTTATGGAACTTATCTGGATGTATTGTGAGCACTCTGATCCCCCAAGTGCTTCACAGAGGTTTAGAACGCAGAGCAGTGAAAATAAAAAAAATCATTTTTTTCCTCAAAAATGATTTTTTTTTAGCCCGCTATTTTTTATTTTCACAAGGGTAACAGGAGAAATTGGACCACAAAAGTTGTTGTGCAATTTGTCCTGAGTACACCAATACCCCATATGTGGGGGGAAACCACTGTTTTGGCACGTGGGAGAGCTCAGAAGGGAAGGAGCGCCATTTTGGAATGCACACTTGATGGAATGTTCTGTGGGCATCATGTTGCATTTGCAGAGCCCCTGATGTGACTAAACAGTAGAAACCCCCCACAAGTGACCCCATTTTGGAAACTAGACCCCCCCAAAGAGCTTATCTAGATATGTAGTGAGCACTTTGAACCCCCAAGTGCTTCACAGAAGTTTATAAACGCAGAGCAGTGAAAATAAAAAATCTTTTTTGTTTCTCAAAAATAATTTTTTAGCCCACTTTTTTTATTTTCCCAAGAGTAACAGGATAAATTGGACCCCAAAAGTTGTTGTCCAGTTTGTCCTGAGTACACTGGTGCCCCATATGTGGGGGGGAACCACTGTTTGGGTGCAGGCAGGGCTCAGAAGGGAAGGAGTGCCATTTGACTTTTTTAATGGAAAATTAGCTCCAATCGTTAGCGGACACCACGTCGTGTTTGGAGAGCCCCTGTGTGCCTAAACTTTGGAACTCCCCCACAAATGACCTAGACCACCCTAAGGAACTTATCTAGATGCACAGTGAGCACTTTGTACCCCCAGGTGCTTCACAGAAGTTTATAACGCAGAGCGGTGAAAATAAAAATCTTTTTTTTCTCAAAAAATGATTATTTAGCCCCCTATTTTTTATTTTCACAATGGTTACAGGAGAAAATTGGACACTAAAAGTTGTTGTCCAGTTTGTTATGAGTACGCTGGTACCCAATATGTGGGGAGGAACCACTGTTTGGGCACACGTCAGGGCTCGGAAGGGATGTAGTGACGCTTTGAAATGCCGACTTGATGGAATGGTCTGAGGGCATCTTGTTACGTTTGCAGAGCCCCTGATGTGCCTAAACAGTAGAAACCCCCCACAAGTGACCCTATTTTGGAAACTAGACCCCCAAGGAACTTATCCAGATGTGTGGTGAGTACCTTGAACCCCCACGTGCTTCACAGAAGTTTATAATGCAGAGCCGTGAAAATAAAAAATCATTTTTTTCCTCAAAAACTGATTTTTTAACCCGTAATTTTTTATTTTCACAAGGGTAACAGGAGAAATTGGACCCCAAAAGTTGTTGTACAGTTTGTCCTGAGTACACTGGTACCCCATATGTGGGGGGAACCACTGTTTGGGCACACGTTGGGGCTCGGAAGGGAAGTAGTGACGTTTTGAAATGCAGACTTTGATGGAATGGTCTGCGGGCATCTTGTTACATTTGCAGAGCCCCTGATGTGCTAAACAGTAAAAACTCCCCAAGTGATGCCATTTTGGAAACTAGATCCCCCAAGGAACTCTCTAGATTTGTGGTGAGCACTTTGAACCCCAAGGGCTACACAGAAGTTTATAACGCCCGGGCATGAAAATAAAAAATATATATTTTTTTCCACAAACATGATCTTTTAGTCCCCAATTTTTTTTATTTTCCCAAGGGTAACAGGTGAAAATATACCCCAAAAGTTGTTGTCCAATTTGTCCTGAGTATGCTGATATCCTATATGTGGGAGAAAACTACTGTATGGGCACACGTCGGGGCTCGGAGGGGAAGTAGTGACGTTTTGAAATGCCGACTTGATGGAATGGTCTGCGGGCATCATGTTACGTTTGCAGAGCCCGTGATGTGTCTAAACAGTAAAAACTCCCCCAAGTGATGCCATTTTGGAAACTAGATCCCCCAAGGAACTCCTCTAGATTTGTGGTGAGCACTTTGAATCTCCAAGTTCATCACAGAAGTTTATAACGCAGAGCCGTGAAAATAAAAAATCATTTTTTTTCCACAAAAATAATTTTTTTAGTCCCCAATTTTTTTTTCACAAGGGTAAAAGGAGAAATTAGACCCCCAAAGTTGTTGTGCAATTTTTCCTGAGTACGCTGATACCCCATATGTGGGGGTAAACCACTGTTTGGGCACACGTCGGGCTTGGAAGAAAGGGAGCACTGTTTGACTTTTTGAACGCAAAATTTGCAGGAATCAATTGTGGCGCCATGTCGCGTATGGAGACCCCCTGATGTGCCTAAATAGTGGAAACCCCTCAATTCTAACTCCAACCCTAACCCCAACACACCCCTAACCCCAACCCTAACCCCTACACACCCTAACCCTAATCCAAACCATAACCATAACCCTAACCCCAACACACACCTAACCCTAATACCAACTCTAACCATAACCCTAACCACAAGCCTAACCCTAATCCCAACCATAACCCCAAAACACCCCTAACACTTATCCTAACTCTAACCCTAACCACAAACCTAACCCAAATTCCAACCCTAACCCTAATTCCAACCCTAACCCAAATTCCAACCCTAACCCAATAACCCTACCAATTCTAACCCTAATCTAACCCTAATTGAACCTAATGCTAACCCTAATGCTAACCCTAACCCTAGTTCTAACCCTAACCCTAGTTCTAACCCTAACCCTAGTTCTAACCCTAAGGCTGGGTTCATATTGCGTTTTACCAGCCCGTTCAACACATAGCGCTTTGAAGGGCTGTTAACGGTATAGCATAACGCGATCGCGTTATGCTATACCCGCTAGCGCAGATGAATCAGCAGATGATTCATCTATGCTAGCAGTGATGGAGCCCAGACGCTGCAGCAAGCGTCCGAGGCTCCGTCACTGAATGACGGCACGTCGCGAAGGCATGCCGCTTTACAGCATGCGTTGCGATGCGCACACAAATGGGGGTGAATGGCAGCGTTAACGGAATGCGTTACACCGTGTTATACCGCGGTGTAACGCAGTCCATCTAACGGAGTGCCATAACGCAATATGAACCCAGCATAATTCTAACCATAAGGCTGGGTTCATATTGCGCCAAGGCAGTCCGTTAGACGGACTGCGTTACACCGCGGTATACCGTAGTCTGTTAACGCTGCGATTGAACCCCATTTTCGTCGACGCATGCTGTAAAGCGGCATGCGTTTGCAACGTGCCATCATTCAGTGACGGAGCGTCGGACGCGGCCTGCAGCGTCGAGCTCCGTCACCGCTAGGACAGATGAATCATCTGCTGATTCATCTGCGCTAGCGGGTATAGCATAACGCAACCCCTTATGCTATACCGTTACCAGCCCATCAACGCTATGCGTTGAACGGGCTGGTTTACTGCAATGTGAACCTAGCCTAACAGGAAAAAAAAATTTCTTTATTTTATTTTTTGTCCCTACCTATGTGGGTGATAAGTTTATTTCTTTTTTTTTTTTATTTTGATCACTGTGAGAGTTTATCACAGTGATCAAAATACATTTATGGACGCTGAGGGTGCACTGCGCCCGCGCATGCGCGCCGCGGCGCACTGCGCATACGCCCGTCATTTTCCAAGATGGCGGTGCCCATGAAGATTCCCGGACGGACGCCGGGACGGATCCATGGACACCAGAGGACCGGGAGAGGTGAGTAGGGGGAGTCGGAAGGTGAGTAGGGGGGGCAGAAGGTGAGGGGGGATCGGAAGGTGGGGGAGCGGAGGCAAGGAGGAGGGGAGCAGAAAGTGACGGCGGTGACCGTTCGCCGCCATGAATCGGTGGCAGCGGCCGATCGCCGCCGTGACTCGGTTTGGGGAGGGTCGGAACTCTGTGTCCAGCCATGGCATGTGCTATCGCAGCATCGGCCATGGCTGGATTGTAATATTTCACCAAATTTCATTGGTGAAATATTACAGATTGCTTTGATTGGCTGTTTCACTTTTAACAGCCAATCAGAGCGATCGTAGCCACGTGGGGGTTAAACCAACCCCCCTGTGGTGAAGCACAAAGGGACTTGTGCCTGCGGGTCGGGTGACCTTTCAGTGACCCCGGTCACCCGACCCGCAGGAACGCAATCCTTTCATGACACAGGGTATGCGTCATAGGTCGGATTGGCACCAACTTTCATGACGCATACGCTGTGTCACAGGTCGTGAAGGGGTTAAACTGCAAAGATTATAGAAAACTCTAAACTTAGCAATTTAACTTCTTTGATGTCAAAGTCAATAGCAACAGAAATATGCAATGTCAATAGGTTTTTTTGATAGCCAGGAGTCTAATAAAAACTATCAGGCCTTCTATCTTAGTACTGCCTTTAACCTTTGCTAGCATCAGGGCTTAATAGAAAAACAAACAGTAAGACCACATTCACACGTTCAGTATATGACCAGTATTTTACTTAAGTATTCGTAAGGCATATTCAGGAGTGGGACAATCAGAGGAAACATATAATAGAAACACGTCACCACTTCTGTATTTATCACCCGCTCCTGGTTTTGGCTTACAAATACTGATGTAAAATACTGAACAAATACTGAACGGCCTCACAGTGTAATACACACGTGGTCAAAATTGTTGGTACCCCTTGTTTACTGAAAGAAAAACCCACAATGGTCTCAGAAATAACCTGAATCTGACAAAAGTAATAATAAATCAAAAATCTATGAAAATGAACAAATGGAAGTCAGACATTGCTTTTCAACCATGCTTCCACAGAATTTAAAAAAAAAGAAAACTCATGAAATGGGCCTGGACAGAAATGATTGTACCCTTAACTTAATATTTTGTTGCACAACCTTTTGAGGCAATCACTGCAATCAAACGATTCCTGTAACTGTCAATGAGACTTCTGCACCTCTTGACAGGTATTTTGGCCCACTCCTCAAGAGTAAACTGCTCCAGATGTCTTGTGTTTGAAGGTTGCCTTTTCCAGATGGCATGTTTCAGCTCTTTCCAAAGATGCTCAATAGGATTTAGGTCAGGGCTCATAGAAGGCCACTTCAGAATAGTCCAATGTTTTCCTCTTAGCCATTCTTAGATGTTTTTACCTGTGTGTTTTGGGTCATTATCCTGTTGCAAGACCCATGACCTGCGACTGAGATCAAGCTTTCTGGTCAGCTCATTTCTCTCTAGAATCCCTTGATAGTCTTGAGATTTCATTGTACCCTGCACAGATTCTAGACACCCTGTGCCAGATGCAGGAAGGCAGCCCCAGAACATAACAGAGCCTCCTCCATGTTTCACAGTAGGGACAGTGTTCTTTTCTTGATATGCTTCATTTTTCTGTCTGTGAAAATAGAGCTGATGTGCCTTGCCAAAAAGTTCAATTTTTGTCCCCTCTGTCCATAGGTAATTCTCCCAGAAGCTTTGTGGCTTGTTGTGATGGATCTCACAGGGGAATGGGGGTTGTTGATGTCACTCACCTTGGGAAAGGGGAAAGAAGGACCCGCAGGGATCTGCTTTCTGGCACCACCACTTGCTCCAGGTCAGTCAGGGAACTGCACCGGAGGCAAATAGTCGCGGAAAGTCTTCCCTGATTGGTACGAGTTAGTGAATCGCTCCCAGTCAGGGGGGATATATATCAGTCCAGGCTGGGGATATATATAAACCTCCCGGCCGTCACTGCCAGAATTCCTCACTAAAACAATACGGTATTCTGCCACCAGTTCCTCGTTTGAAATAAGCCTTTTCCGACAGCAGGCTTATATCAGGTCAGAAACCAAACCTGGGGGTAGCGTATAATATAACCAACCGAGCGTGCGGACATGGGGATTTGTGAATCAAGATAAAAGAGTCGCCCAAGATTAATTTTATAATCGCCGAAAAGGCGCACTAAAAATATACAGGTATATATTTACAAGAACAATATACAGGTATACAGTCACAAGTGTAGTACAAGGATAGGGTATAGATATGCTGCAATTAAAGTGTTAAGTAGCATGTGACCACAGGGAGGCGCTGACGGATCACAGGTCCAAATCTTAGTTACATTGTTCCCTTGTCCGCTTCAGATAATGGTACTTCTGCCAGTAGAAAACTAAGTCCAAAATGAGGGACTGCCTTATATCTCCTAGGCTGTCCCCTCCCACACTCTGCTACCACCCCTGGGCTGGGCTGCCTCCCTCCTCTAATGTCTGAAAATAAGTTTTCTGTCCAGAATAGTGGATGGCCGATAACTTTGCGCCCGAAGCTCTGAATGGGTTGGTTGTGGTGCCACTGGGTTCCACTGGATTTCATCTGCGCATAGAGACTAAATATGCCTACTGTATGTAATTCCTGTTAGCTATGCTGTATAACTCAATAACGTACAGTGCTACAGGTGGCTGCCGGGCACGGGCGTTTGAGGAAAGGAACGCCAATTCAGATTATGTGCTTGGCTAGTCTCAGAGATATTGCATTCTGTTATTATAGGTCATTTTCCAGATTCAATACCTCAGAGCCTGCTGTGACTTGTGTACCATGGTGTCTCCATGTGCTTCAGTCAGACAAAAGATTTCAATTTGCTGTAGCTGCAGAAAAGTTTGCACCCTTGTGTTAAGAGCTTCAAAGAGTTTCTTCCTGGCTCTTTTTACTTAAAAGAAAACAATGATCCTGTGGAATCCCAAGGGTGGGGGCACATTTCAGAAGGGGAAAGACTTTTACCTTGTCCCTCACACTTGTCAACATGTAGTTAAAGGTACTGTCACACTAAGCGATCGCACCAGCGATCACGACAACGACACGACCTGGCAGAGATCATTTGTACATCGCTATATGGTCGCTAGTTAGCTTCCAAACAGGAAGATCTCATAAACGACACATCAGCGATCAGCGATCTGTATAACGACCTCGGCGGTCGTTGGGACCTGTCACACGGCATGTATTGTAACCTAGTCCCGCCTGCGCCGCTGACATATGAGTCGCCAACGAGGTCGCTCGTCGTTTTAAAGGGTGTCAAACTCAGCGATTCAGGCTCACCAGTGGGACGCCAATGATCAAAATATGGCCCAGAACGTTCGTGCACGATCAGCGACATCGCAGCAGGGGCCACATTGCTGCTACATGTCACACACAGCGACATTGCTGACGATGTCGCTGCTGAATCATAAAATCGGTGTCGTTTAAGCGATATCGCTAGCGATCTCGCCTAGTGTGACAGTACCTTTTGTTTTCAACAATGGTGTCCTCCTTGGTCATCTTACCATGAAGTCCACTTTGGGTCCTGTTTTTCTGTCTCAATGATATGTCATCAATTTTCTTCCTGCGGCCACATCCAAGGAGGTTGGCTACAGTCCCATGGAGCTTAAATTTCTGAATAATATGTGCAACTGTAGTCACTGGAACATCAAGCTGCTTGGAGATAGTCTTATAACTTTTACCCAGCACAATAATCATCAAGCACAATATGATAATGTGGCCAAGAGAAAGAAAATATCACTCTCCCAGAATAATCACCCAAAGATAGTGGGTTAAACGGACAACTCCCAGAAACATAAAAAACAAAAAAGGGAGTAAAGCTGTTCCACAAAACAGAGTAAAAAGTTTAGAATAGCTTTTATTAGAAACAATTAAATACAATCATATCAAATAACATTACCAGCACAAAGGGGAAATTTGAAGGAAACATGGAGGTAAGCTGGGGAGAAAAGGGGTAGACAAAGTACATCACAGGGTAGCAGAGTAAGCAAATCAATTCATCATCATAGTGCCCCGTGTTTTTCCACTTTTTTTTACTGGCACTTGCCATTTACTATTATTCTTTTTGCAACAGAGTATTTTTGGTTTTACTGTGTCTTTTTGTGTTTTCAGTTTTCTGGTGGTGTGAACAGTGTCTCTACAGGAATTTTCACTATGTGCAGGTCTCATTTGTTTCTGATTTAACCATTTGTTTTCTTGTTTCTACAAAAGTATGGAGTTCTCCACCCCTCCCTTATGAGCCCTGCACATATAAGCTGTTCTATCATGTGTCCACATGGGACTTAACCTTTCTGAATCCTGCTCATACAGATACTATACATATAACCAGGTTTTTAAATACATCAGATAGGGACTACATACATTAGTTAGGGACTGCTCTGAAACGGGTATACCTTGACGATTTGGTGGAGCAGCTTAATATACATTTTTTGCAAAAAAAGTATTAACCAAATACCCTTGTTTTTCCACTTTTTTTTACTGGCATTTGCCGTTTACTATTATTCTACGCTATGCGTTGAACGGGCTGGTTTACTGCAATGTGAACCTAGCCTAACAGGAAAAAAAAAATTTCTTTATTTTATTTTTTGTCCCTACCTATGTGGGTGATAAGTTTATTTCTTTTTTTTTTTTATTTTGATCACTGTGAGAGTTTATCACAGTGATCAAAATACATTTATGGACGCTGAGGGTGCACTGCGCCTGCGCATGCGCCGGCCGGCGGGCGCACTGCGCATACGCCCGTCATTTTCCAAGATGGCGGTGCCCATGAAGATTCCCGGACGGACGCCGGGACGGATCCATGGACACCAGAGGACCGGGAGAGGTGAGTAGGGGGAGTCGGAAGGTGAGTAGGGGGGGCAGAAGGTGAGGGGGGGATCGGAAGGTGGGGGAGCGGAGGCAAGGAGGAGGGGAGCAGAAAGTGACGGCGGTGACCGTTCGCCGCCATGAATCGGTGGCAGCGGCCGATCGCCGCCGTGACTCGGTTTGGGGAGGGTCGGAACTCTGTGTCCAGCCATGGCATGTGCTATCGCAGCATCGGCCATGGCTGGATTGTAATATTTCACCAAATTTCATTGGTGAAATATTACAGATTGCTTTGATTGGCTGTTTCACTTTTAACAGCCAATCAGAGCGATCGTAGCCACGTGGGGGTTAAACCAACCCCCCTGTGGTGAAGCACAAAGGGACTTGTGCCTGCGGGTCGGGTGACCTTTCAGTGACCCCGGTCACCCGACCCGCAGGAACGCAATCCTTTCATGACACAGGGTATGCGTCATAGGTCGGATTGGCACCAACTTTCATGACGCATACGCTGTGTCACAGGTCGTGAAGGGGTTAAACTGCAAAGATTATAGAAAACTCTAAACTTAGCAATTTAACTTCTTTGATGTCAAAGTCAATAGCAACAGAAATATGCAATGTCAATAGGTTTTTTTGATAGCCAGGAGTCTAATAAAAACTATCAGGCCTTCTATCTTAGTACTGCCTTTAACCTTTGCTAGCATCAGGGCTTAATAGAAAAACAAACAGTAAGACCACATTCACACGTTCAGTATATGACCAGTATTTTACTTAAGTATTCGTAAGGCATATTCAGGAGTGGGACAATCAGAGGAAACATATAATAGAAACACGTCACCACTTCTGTATTTATCACCCGCTCCTGGTTTTGGCTTACAAATACTGATGTAAAATACTGAACAAATACTGAACGGCCTCACAGTGCAATACACACGTGGTCAAAATTGTTGGTACCCCTTGTTTACTGAAAGAAAAACCCACAATGGTCTCAGAAATAACCTGAATCTGACAAAAGTAATAATAAATCAAAAATCTATGAAAATGAACAAATGGAAGTCAGACATTGCTTTTCAACCATGCTTCCACAGAATTTAAAAAAAAAGAAAACTCATGAAATGGGCCTGGACAGAAATGATTGTACCCTTAACTTAATATTTTGTTGCACAACCTTTTGAGGCAATCACTGCAATCAAACGATTCCTGTAACTGTCAATGAGACTTCTGCACCTCTTGACAGGTATTTTGGCCCACTCCTCAAGAGTAAACTGCTCCAGATGTCTTGTGTTTGAAGTTTGCCTTTTCCATACGGCATGTTTCAGCTCTTTCCAAAGATGCTCAATAGGATTTAGGTCAGGGCTCATAGAAGGCCACTTCAGAATAGTCCAATGTTTTCCTCTTAGCCATTCTTAGATGTTTTTACCTGTGTGTTTTGGGTCATTATCCTGTTGCAAGACCCATGACCTGCGACTGAGATCAAGCTTTCTGGTCAGCTCATTTCTCTCTAGAATCCCTTGATAGTCTTGAGATTTCATTGTACCCTGCACAGATTCTAGACACCCTGTGCCAGATGCAGGAAGGCAGCCCCAGAACATAACAGAGCCTCCTCCATGTTTCACAGTAGGGACAGTGTTCTTTTCTTGATATGCTTCATTTTTCTGTCTGTGAAAATAGAGCTGATGTGCCTTGCCAAAAAGTTCAATTTTTGTCCCCTCTGTCCATAGGTAATTCTCCCAGAAGCTTTGTGGCTTGTTGTGATGGATCTCACAGGGGAATGGGGGTTGTTGATGTCACTCACCTTGGGAAAGGGGAAAGAAGGACCCGCAGGGATCTGCTTTCTGGCACCACCACTTGCTCCAGGTCAGTCAGGGAACTGCACCGGAGGCAAATAGTCGCGGAAAGTCTTCCCTGATTGGTACGAGTTAGTGAATCGCTCCCAGTCAGGGGGGATATATATCAGTCCAGGCTGGGGATATATATAAACCTCCCGGCCGTCACTGCCAGAATTCCTCACTAAAACAATACGGTATTCTGCCACCAGTTCCTCGTTTGAAATAAGCCTTTTCCGACAGCAGGCTTATATCAGGTCAGAAACCAAACCTGGGGGTAGCGTATAATATAACCAACCGAGCGTGCGGACATGGGGATTTGTGAATCAAGATAAAAGAGTCGCCCAAGATTAATTTTATAATCGCCGAAAAGGCGCACTAAAAATATACAGGTATATATTTACAAGAACAATATACAGGTATACAGTCACAAGTGTAGTACAAGGATAGGGTATAGATATGCTGCAATTAAAGTGTTAAGTAGCATGTGACCACAGGGAGGCGCTGACGGATCACAGGTCCAAATCTTAGTTACATTGTTCCCTTGTCCGCTTCAGATAATGGTACTTCTGCCAGTAGAAAACTAAGTCCAAAATGAGGGACTGCCTTATATCTCCTAGGCTGTCCCCTCCCACACTCTGCTACCACCCCTGGGCTGGGCTGCCTCCCTCCTCTAATGTCTGAAAATAAGTTTTCTGTCCAGAATAGTGGATGGCCGATAACTTTGCGCCCGAAGCTCTGAATGGGTTGGTTGTGGTGCCACTGGGTTCCACTGGATTTCATCTGCGCATAGAGACTAAATATGCCTACTGTATGTAATTCCTGTTAGCTATGCTGTATAACTCAATAACGTACAGTGCTACAGGTGGCTGCCGGGCACGGGCGTTTGAGGAAAGGAACGCCAATTCAGATTATGTGCTTGGCTAGTCTCAGAGATATTGCATTCTGTTATTATAGGTCATTTTCCAGATTCAATACCTCAGAGCCTGCTGTGACTTGTGTACCATGGTGTCTCCATGTGCTTCAGTCAGACAAAAGATTTCAATTTGCTGTAGCTGCAGAAAAGTTTGCACCCTTGTGTTAAGAGCTTCAAAGAGTTTCTTCCTGGCTCTTTTTACTTAAAAGAAAACAATGATCCTGTGGAATCCCAAGGGTGGGGGCACATTTCAGAAGGGGAAAGACTTTTACCTTGTCCCTCACACTTGTCAACATGTAGTTAAAGGTACTGTCACACTAAGCGATCGCACCAGCGATCACGACAACGACACGACCTGGCAGAGATCATTTGTACATCGCTATATGGTCGCTAGTTAGCTTCCAAACAGGAAGATCTCATAAACGACACATCAGCGATCAGCGATCTGTATAACGACCTCGGCGGTCGTTGGGACCTGTCACACGGCATGTATTGTAACCTAGTCCCGCCTGCGCCGCTGACATATGAGTCGCCAACGAGGTCGCTCGTCGTTTATAAAGGGTGTCAAACTCAGCGATTCAGGCTCACCAGTGGGACGCCAATGATCAAAATATGGCCCAGAACGTTCGTGCACGATCAGCGACATCGCAGCAGGGGCCACATTGCTGCTACATGTCACACACAGCGACATTGCTGACGATGTCGCTGCTGAATCATAAAATCGGTGTCGTTTAAGCGATATCGCTAGCGATCTCGCCTAGTGTGACAGTACCTTTTGTTTTCAACAATGGTGTCCTCCTTGGTCATCTTACCATGAAGTCCACTTTGGGTCCTGTTTTCTGTCTCAATGATATGTCATCAATTTTCTTCCTGCGGCCACATCCAAGGAGGTTGGCTACAGTCCCATGGAGCTTAAATTTCTGAATAATATGTGCAACTGTAGTCACTGGAACATCAAGCTGCTTGGAGATAGTCTTATAACTTTTACCCAGCACAATAATCATCAAGCACAATATGATAATGTGGCCAAGAGAAAGAAAATATCACTCTCCCAGAATAATCACCCAAAGATAGTGGGTTAAACGGACAACTCCCAGAAACATAAAAAACAAAAAAAGGGAGTAAAGCTGTTCCACAAAACAGAGTAAAAAGTTTAGAATAGCTTTTATTAGAAACAATTAAATACAATCATATCAAATAACATTACCAGCACAAAGGGGAAATTTGAAGGAAACATGGAGGTAAGCTGGGGAGAAAAGGGGTAGACAAAGTACATCACAGGGTAGCAGAGTAAGCAAATCAATTCATCATCATAGTGCCCCGTGTTTTTCCACTTTTTTTTACTGGCACTTGCCTTTACTATTATTCTTTTTGCAACAGAGTATTTTTGGTTTTACTGTGTCTTTTTGTGTTTTCAGTTTTCTGGTGGTGTGAACAGTGTCTCTACAGGAATTTTCACTATGTGCAGGTCTCATTTGTTTCTGATTTAACCATTTGTTTTCTTGTTTCTACAAAAGTATGGAGTTCTCCACCCCTCCCTTATGAGCCCTGCACATATAAGCTGTTCTATCATGTGTCCACATGGGACTTAACCTTTCTGAATCCTGCTCATACAGATACTATACATATAACCAGGTTTTTAAATACATCAGATAGGGACTACATACATTAGTTAGGGACTGCTCTGAAACGGGTGTACCTTGACGATTTGGTGGAGCAGCTTAATATACATTTTTTGCAAAAAAAGTATTAACCAAATACCCTTGTTTTTCCACTTTTTTTACTGGCATTTGCCGTTTACTATTATTCTTTTTGCAACAGAGTATTTTTGGTTTTACTGTGTCTTTTTGTGTTTTCAACCCCCAGAAACATAACAAACAAAAAAAGGGAGTAAAGCTGTTCCACAAAACATAATAAAAAGTTTAGAATAGCTTTTATTAGAAACAATTAAATACAATCATATCAAATAACATTACCAGTGTTCTGCCTTCATACACGTTGACACGGTGTGCAATCTAGCATACAGCCTAAACCACGATTTCGTACTCCAAATAGGCAGACTGTCTTCTGTAGTCTAACTTGTTTATTGGTGAACAGTATAGAACATGCGCGGTAAAACTATAAAAATACAAATGACATAGATAAGTATTGGGCACACAGCTGACACTTTACAATTAACAGGAAAGTATACAGTATGATGCAAACTTTACACATGATTCTAATAACATCTCCTATGCACTGGCTGCTATACAGTTAATAACCTCCTAAACACTGCATTGCTAGAGAAGATATTGATCTTACCAGATATGCTTTACCAGGATAGCAAACTCAAGTTGAAGAGGTAACAGGAGAGCACATGAACACGTGTATTCCTTGAAGTACATGGAAGAAAATGGAGCTTCTTCTTCCCAGCATATCTTGCTTCAATCCCACAATGCAACACTCTATCAGCTTGTTAAAGGCACAGGCTATAAATTCAGCCACCACTAGATGATGCTTTAACAAACAAACCAGCACACAATACAAAACATACTGCCCTGTACTCAGATGGGCAGAACAATCAGCACAAAGGGGAATATGAAGGAAACATGGAGGTAAGCTGGGGAGAAAAGGGGTAGACAAAGTACATCACAGGGTAGCAGAGTAAACATATCAATTCATCATTATAGTGCCCCGTGGCGACTGAGTAAAAAGGAGTACAAGTACATAAGCAAAGTGTCCAGTAACAACTCTCACTACTACAAGTATTCACTCAAGCTTACCCATAAGTCAAAAGGTAGCTCCCCCACGCCCAGCAGCCCCGTTTATGCGCGTTTCGCAGTCCAGCTTTCTCAAAAGCGATTGAGAAACATGTTTGTCTATAATTTTCTTTCTAATCTCCTGAGACAACTTTTTCTTCGCTTCCTTTGATCCATGTTGAGTTTGATACACACCATGTCACCAAACAGCACAGTGAGTATCTGTCGCCCTCTATACAGACCTACTCACTGATTCCAAGGTTGTTGACACCCGTGGTGCTAATGTGGCACCCATGAGGGTCCAGTTGCCACAGGATTACTGCACCTCAGCCAGAGGTGTGGTACCCAGCTCTTGGGTAAAGAGGGGGAACTACCCAGTGCTCGCATATGTGAATCCAACACCACACACCACCCCAAAGGAGGGGGAGGAGCCTCAGTTCAGGCGGGAAGGGAGTGTGACAGTTGGAAGGAGAGTAGTGAGAGAAGTTGAGAGGATCAGTGGTGAAGAAAGAAGCTCCTGAGGAAGAAGGGTCCTAGGGGCCAGGGAAGTGAGGAATCCACCCATGTCACCAGAATCCAGGCCGACCGTAGTCAGACGCAGGTACCAAGTCGCAGTGGGGGACCGGCCCCAGACTAGTGGAGAGACTGTAAGACTCAGCTAGCAAACCGGAGGCTGTTGTGGCTGTATGTGCAATGGCCAAATCTACACACATTCACAGAAAAGGTAGCCACATAGGATCAAGGTGATCAGGAGGATGTCACCCGATAGGATCTGAGGCTGCTGGCTTGGGACATTTATGTGAGGCACAGGGCAGGAAAGACGTTAGCCGGCACAGGGAGAGACAAGTGAAGAATGTACACATGAAGGGGGTCCCTGTAAGGTGTACCCCAAACTACCCGAGAGCTGGCTGGACCATCAACCCGGAGGACACGCACCCGACTGATGTTTGTAACCTAAAGACCGTGAGTAAAATATGAAGACTGCACCCTGCTGTGTCCTCGGATTTATTTACTGCGTCACTTGACCGGTACTACAACAGTTACCATCATCACATTTAACCTTATAACTGCCCTGGGGCCTAACTCTGCCCACGGAAAGCTGTAACATATCGGCTGCATCACCAACCGCCCCAGTGGACCTGAATCACAGCGTCAGCCATTTTATTGCCGAACACCACGTGTGGGTCACAAACTTATTTCCCTATAAACTTATCTTCCCCTCATTTTATTGCACACCCAGAGCCACAGACCGGGTCATTGCTGCCGTGACCTTCCCCACAAAGAACTGTCCGACCCGGACCGAGTACCCCATGGTCCTGGGGGAGTCGCACTAACTAGTGAGCACACTTTAATTTAACATGTCCCTTTTGTCACATTATTTTCAGGGGTACCATCATTTCTGTCCAGGCCTACTTCATGAGTTTTATTTTTTAGAAATTCTGTGGAAGCATGGTTGAAAAGCAATGTCTGACTTTCATTTGTTCATTTTCACAGATTTTTGATTTATTATTACTTTTGTGAGATTCAAGTTATTTCTGTGACCATTGTGGGTTTTTCTTTCATTAAACGAGGGGTATCAACAATTTTGACCACGTGTGTATATTGCAATACATTGTAGTGTTCCAGCAACCAAACAATTGTTGAGATCCCTTAAGAAACTGTAAAAAAATAAATAAAAACATTAAAACAATGAACAAATAACACAGTATCACCTCCTTTTTGCATTTGTTATAGCAGTTAAAGCAGTAAAAAAATAATATTAATCATTGTCATTAATGATAATCAATCTGTGGAAAATTGACTTAGAGTTGATTTTCCTAATATTCACAGTCCTACAAATTTGAACAATTTGCGATATGATTAGTAAGCATTAGCAAAAAAATATGCCTTATGCCATTTCACACACTGCTGAAAAGTCACCTGAGCGGGCTAATGACATCAAGCACAGTCGCCTGGGCTGCCCAGTAATACCTTGCAGCCATCACATTACATGGATAAATGCTCAACAGAAAAAATACCCCTGAAAAAATACAGGAAAGGTGGTGTGTAGTTAAGTGACATGAAAAGTAATGGGTATTAGTATAATGGACTAAATAAAGGGTCGACCAAGATAAATGCAAAAACCAAAAAAAGGCGAGAACAAGGAATTGGTAATGAGTAGAGATGAGCGAATTTGTTCGATTTTGTCCCCGAATCTGATTTTGACATATTCGGGCCATATTCTAACAATATTCATGTCTGTTTTGTGGTCAGTTCCGAACATATTCGGTAATTTCTACTCCCATTGACTCTAATGACGTTCGGCTGTGTTCGACGAATATTGCAAAAACAATATTCGATTCCAATCATATTCGGAACCAAATCCAAACAAATTTGCTCATCTCTAGTAATGAGCCTACAAATAATTTAATTTACAAGAAAAGTGGAAACTTTATTAGATGAATGAATCGCAGTAAAAGCATAAGTTCATCAATAAAAAAGCAGTCAGCAGGAGTTGTCGCTGAACCATGCCTGATTCATTTTGACAAATGCAAAGTTTTCCAAGTTTGAGCCAGTTAACGCAGTCTGCTTGGGTTTCAGAAATCCACCAGATATGCTGAATATCTCCTCTGACATTATATTGGAAGATGGAAATGGCAGTACACTCATGCCAAATGGGGCCAATTCTTGACATGGGTCCACTCCACTGAGCCAACTTTCATTCACCTACGGCTGATGCACGATTAGATATGCTATAATCTCTACCAGTTTTGCTGTTCACTTTTATACCCTTCTAAATAAATTATGATGGCTCATGCTCAGCTGGGCATCTACTCCTTGTCCATCATGTCATCTATGCACTATACTGCTGCTGGCAGTGCTTCCGTTGCTAGCCCTACACTACTAAACATCTTCTAGTTGTATACTGTATTCTTCTGCCAGCTCCACTGCAGACCAAAGCCAACCACACTTCTGGATGCACACTGTGTGTTATAGAGCTAGACTGTACTGATGCTGTCAGTGCTTCTCTACACTGCCAGACATCTTGCCTGCTCTGTGCTTATTCTCTACCGTGTAGCTTATGCCATTGCTATTGCCACTGCACAGCCATCCTGAGAACACATCCCATAGCTACAAATTTTGCTATATATAGGGATAGACTGTCCTGCTGATTCACAACATACTCTCTTGATGTAAGACAAACATCCACCAGCTCACAAAATAGGGCTAATTTTTTCAAAGGCATGTTCAAAACAAGTAATTAATTCTTTACTTTGAAAACAGATAGCCTGTTTCTGTTCCTTAACCCTTCACCCCCAAGGGTGGTTTGCACGTTAATGACCGGGCCAATTTTTACAATTCTGACCACTGTCTTTTATGAGGTTATAACTTTGGAACGCTTCAACGGATCTTCGCGATTCTGAGACTGTTTTCTCGTTACATATTGTACTTCACGTTAGAAGTAAAATTTCTTCGATATAACTCGCGTTTATTTTTGAAAAAAACGCAAATATGGCGAAAATTTTAAAAATTTTGCAATTTTCAAACTTTGAATTTTTATTCCCTTAAAACAGAGAAACATATCACAAAAAATAGTTAAGAAATAACATTTCCCACATGTCTACTTTACATCAGCACAATTTTGGAACCAACATTTTTTTTTTTAGGAAGTTATACGGGTTAAAAGTTGACCAGCGATTTCTCATTTTTACAACAAAATTTACAAAGCCATTTTTTTTAGGGACCACCTCATATTTGAAGTCACTTTGAGGGGTCTATATGGCAGAAAATACCCAAAATTGACACCATTCTAAAAACTGCACCCCTCAAGGTACTCAAAACCACATTCAAGAAGTTTATTAACCCTTCAGGTGCTTCACAGGAGCTGAAGCAACGTGGAAGGAAAAAATGAATATTTAACTTTTTAGCCACAAAAATGATCTATTACAAACTTTTTTTTAATTTTCACAAGGGTAAAAGGAGAAAATGGACAGATAAGGTTGTTGTGCAATTTCTCCTGAGTACGCCAATACCCAATATGTGGGGGAAAACCACTGTTTGGGCACACGGCAGAGATCGTAAGGAAAGGAGCGCCGTTTGACTTTTTCAAAGTTAAATTGGCTGGAATTGAGATTGGACGACATGTCGCGTTTGGAGAACCTCTGATGCGCCTAAACAGTGGAAACCCCCCACAAGTGACACCATTTTGGAAACTAGACCCCCTAAGGTACTTATCTAGATCTGTTATGAGCACTTTGAACCCCCAAGTGTTTCACAAAAGTTTATAATGCCTGGGTGTGAAAAAAAAAAAACAATTTTCCACAAAAATGATTTTTTAGTCCAAAATTTTTGAATTTTCCCAAGAAAATTGGACCCCAAAAGTTGTTGTTCAATTTGTCCTGAGTACGCTGATACCCCATATGTGGGGGGGAGAAACTGCTTGGGCGCACGGCAGGGCTTGGAAAGGAAGTAGTAACGTTTTGGAATGCAGACGTTGATGGGGGTCATGTTCCGTTTGCAGTGCCCCAGAGGAGCCTAAACAGTGGAAACCCCCAAGTGACCCAATTTTGGAAACTAGACCCCTAAGGAACTTATCTAGATCTTTGGTGAGCACTTTGAACCCCCAAGTGCTTCACACAAGTTTATAATGCCCGGGCATGAAAATAAAAAATCCTATTTTTTTCCCACAAAAATTATATTTTAGTCACTAATTTTTTATTTTCCCAAGGGTAACAGGAGAAATTGGACCACAAAAGTTGTTGTCCAATTTGTCCTAAGTACGCTGATACCCCATGTGTGGGGGGGAACCACTGTTTGGTCGCACGGCAGAGCTCGGAATGGAAGGAGCACCATTTGACTTTTTCCAACCAAAATTGGCTGGAATTGAAATTGGACGCCATGTTGCATTTGGAGAGCCCCTGATGTAACTAAACAGTGGAAACCCCCCACAAATGACCCCATTTGGTAAACTAGACCCCCTAAAGAACTTATCTAGATCTTTGGTGAGAAATTTGAACCCCCAAGTGCTTCACACAAGTTTATAACAAAGAGCCGTAAAATTAAAAAATCATATTTTTTCCACAAAAATGATCTTTTCACCCAATTTTTATTTTCCCAAGGGTAACAAGACTCCAAAAGTTATTGTGCAATTTGTCCTGAGTGCGCTGATACCCCATATGTGGGAGTAAACCACTGTTTGGGTGCATGGCAGAGTTTGGAAGGGAAGGAGCGCCGTTTGACTTTTTTAACGCAGAATTGGCTGGACGCCATGTCGTGTTTGGAGAGCTCCTGATCTGCCTAAACAGTGGAAACCCCCACAAATGACACCATTTTGGAAACTAGATCCCTCAAGGAACTTATCTAGATGTGTGGTGAGAACTTTGAACTCCCAGGTGTTTCACTAAAGTTTATAACGCACTGTTATGATTTGGTAGCTGAGGAGTGCAGGTAAAAAGGCAATACACCAGAGCAGTTGGAATCTATGAGATTGCAGTACCCTGACTAACCACCACAACTAGAGGCAGCCGTGGAGCGTTCCTACGTTGGTCCTAGACGCCTCGTCACAGCCTGAGAAACTAATTACACCTAAAGATAGAAATAGGAAAGCTATCTGCCACGGAGCAGAACCCCAAAGATAATAGAAAGCCCCCAAACATGTAATGGCGGTTAGACAAGATGAAATACTGACACAGAAAGAAAATAGAATGAGCAAACGCTGGGGCCCAAACTAACTAAATAGAAAAGGATAGGAAGGGTACTTACTGCAATCCCAGAAAACCCTGAAAAGCACCAACTCTACTAATTTCAAAAATCACCTGAGATCACACGACCTCTACCACCTAAATTAGTTCTCTGGTGTAACAAAATCAAAACAGCAGCCACTGAAAAAACTGCAAAAAGCAAAAGTACAAACATCAGTGGCTGAACTAACTGAGAGGGCAAAAGCCCCCGGAGGGGACCCTGAAGGCCCCCACAGAAGTGCAGGACAAAATGCAAAAATCTAGCACAAAAACAAAAAGAAGAAAATGTCTTATCTGATAGCAGGAGATGCAGACACGACACAGCAGGCTACAAGGGAAACAGGATACAAGGATTGAGACCAGAACAATTGATCACCGGCAACCCTGATGGGAAGGTGACTCCCTTATATAAGACCAGTCAGTAACACCTGATTCCCAATCCTCACAATCTTCACTGGACAGACCAGCACCGCTTGTAACCACCAGAGGGAGCCTCTGCTCAGAACTCATCTCAAGCCCATTCACAACAACGCACAGCCGTAAAATAAAAAATCTTTTTTTTTTACAAAAATTATTTTTTCGCCCCCAATATTTTATTTTCACAAGGGTAACAGGAGAAATTGGACCCCAAAAGTTGTTGTCTAATTTGTCCTGAGTGCGCTGATACCCAATATGTGGGAGAAAACTACTGTATGGGCGCACGTCAGGGCTCGGAAGGGAAGTAGTGACGTTTTGGATTGCAGACTTTGATGGAATGGTCTTGGGGCGTCATGTCACATTTGAGAGCCCCTGATGCGCCTAAACAGTGGAAACCCCCCACAAGTGACCCCATTTTGGAAAATAGACCCCACAAAGAACTTATCTAGATGTGTGGTGAGCACTTTGAACCCCGAAGTGCTTCACAGAAGTTTATAACGCACAGCTGTAAAAATAAAAAATCTTTTTTTTTTTACAAAAATGATTTTTTTCGCCCCCAATATTTTATTTTTACAAGGGTAATAGGAGAAATTGGACCCCAAAAGTTGTTGTCCAATTTGTCCTGAGTACGCTGATACCCAATGTGTGGGAGAAAACTACTGGATGGGTACACGTTGGGGCTCGGAAGGGAAGTAGTGACGTTTTGGATTGCAGACTTTGATGGAATGGTCTTGGGGCGTCATGTCGCATTTGGAGAGCCCCTGATGCGCCTAAACAGTGGAAATCCCCAACAAGTGACCCCATTTTGGAAAATAGACCCCACAAGGAACTTATCTAGATGTGTGGTGAGCGCTATAAAGCCCCAAGTGCTTCACAGAAGTTTATAATGTACAGCCGTAAAAACAAAAAAAATCATTTTTTTTTTTACAAAAATGATATTTTCGCCCCAGTTTTTTATTTTCCCAAGGGTAACAGAAGAAATAGGACAAATTGCACAATAACTCTTGGGGTCTAGAGTACGCTGATACCCCATATGTGGGGGTAAACTACTGTTTGGGCGCATGGCAGAGCTCAGAAGTGAAGGAGCACCGTTTGACTTTTTCAACGCAGAATTGGCTGGAATTGAGATCAGACGCCATGTCACATTTGGAGAGCCCCTGATGTGCCTAAACAGCGGAAATCCCCCAATTCTAACTCCAACCCTAACCCCAACACACCCCTAACCCTAGTCCCAACCCTAACCACAAACCTAACCCTAACACACCCCTAACCCTAATCCCAACCCTAACCCTAATCCTAACTTTAGCGCCAACCCTAGCCCTAACTTTAGCCGCAACCCTAACCCTAATGGGAAAATGGAAATAAATACATTTTTTTTATTTTATTATTTTTCCATAACTAAGGGAGTGATAAAGGGGGTTTGATTTACTATTTATAGTGGGTTTTTATGATTGGCAGCTGTCACGCTAAAAGACGCTTTTTATTGCAAAAATAGTTTTTTGCATCGCCACATTTTGAGAGCTATAATTTTTGCATATTTTGGCCCACTGAGTCATGTGAGGGCTTATTTTTGGCGGTACGAGTTGACATTTATATTGGTACCATTTTTGAGCATGTGACATTTTTTGATCGCTTTTTATATCGATTTTTGGGAGGTTAGAATGAACAAAAATCAGCAATTCATGAATTTCTTTTGGGGGAGGTGTTTTTACTGTTCCGCGTGTGGTAAAATTGATAAAGAAGTTTTATTCTTTGGGTCAGTACGATTATGGCGATACCTCATTTATATCATTTTTTTATGTTTTGGCGCTTTTATAGAATAAAAACAATTTTATTTAAAAAATAATTATTTTTGCATCGCTTTATTTTGCGAGCTATAACTTTTTTATTTTTTCGCTGATGATGCTGTGAGGCAGCTCGTTTTTTGCGGGACAAGATGACGTTTTCATCGGTACCATGTTTATTTATATCGGTCTTTTTGATCGCGTGTTATTCCTCTTTTTGTTCGGCGGTATGATGATAAAGCATTGATTTTTTGCTTTATTTTATTTTATTTTTTTAAGGGGTTCACTAAAGGGGTTAACTAGTGGGACAGTTATATAGGGGGGTCGTTACAGACGCGGCAATACCAAATATGTGTACTTTTATTGTTTTGTTTTTTTTATTTACAGGAAGAAATGAATTTATTGGGGAATATTTCTGTTTTTTTTTTATTTATTCTGGAATTTTTTTAAAACATGTTTATTTTTATTTTTATTTTTTATCTTTTTTACTTTGTCCCAGGGTGGGACATCACTGTATTTTATCAGATCGCTGGTGTGACAGTGTGCACAGCACTCTGTCACACCAGCGATCGCTCTGGCAGTGCTGCAGGCTTCTCAGTGCCTGCTCTTAGCAGGCACTGAGGAAGCCGCCTCCCTGCAGGACCGAGCGGCCATCTTGGATCTGGGTCCTGGGAGGGAGGAAGCCCTCAGAACAGCGCGATCACATCGCGCTGGTCTGAGGGTCTCAGGGGGGCGCGCAGGGAGCCCCCTCTCTGCGCGATGCTCCCCTGTGCACCCGGTACACCGCGATCATGTTTGAACGCGGTGTGCCAGGGGTTAATGTGCCGGGAGCGGTCCGTGACCGCTCCTGACACACAGTCACGGGTGTCAGCTGTGATAATCAGCTGACACCCGCCGGCGATTAGCTGCGCTCCCCCCGGGAGCGCAGCTGATCGCCTATGACGTACTTTCCCGTCCATGGTCAGATAGGCACGGGTTTCATAGACGGGATAGTACGTCTGATGTCAGAGAGGGGTTAAAAAAGGGATTCATTTTTGAAAGCCTTGATAAAAAGTATTTTTGAGAATAGCAAACCTTTTAAGAATCTCAAAAAAAGGATATTTTTCAGTACAAGTCAAGATGACAATACTTCTTGACTTTCAAAAGTGCTGAGCACAAGTGTAGAGCTGAGCGAATCTTTTAAGGTTTGGTTCGATTCTCCAAACTTTTAGACATTTGACGAACATACCTGAACCCCATTAAATTCAATGGGAGGCCAAACCAAACATGTACACAACACCTTAAAGGGTGGTAAAAAGCTTGCCAAACAGCTAAATTAGGGGCAGACGCCATAAAAAGTGGCATCAATTGACCCATGCATGAGCCATGCACGAGGTATAAGGGTCTGGGCCAACATTTAGAGCTTTGAATTGAAGTTTCAATAAAAACCTGGTGGTTAAGGGAGCCGTGTACGTCTTCTTAGGTGGGAGCCCTGATAACATATGCAACACCTCCCAGTTTTTTTTTTCAGCCACACTCATCACAAATATCAGTTTCACACAGTACTATTGGTAGAAAAATGTAAGAAAAGTACCACAGGTAGTTGACTGAAAGTAGGTGCAGGTCTGCCTGTCTGGGAGCCCTACTTCTACAGGCAACACACATCTTGAATTCTCCACATTTCAAAAAAGTATAGTCACACAACACTAAAGTGGCATCAATTTCCACAGTAAAAATAGTATAATAGGCCTTTAACACACCTTTTACTACAGGCAACACACCAGATGGAGTCCCAACTTGGGGCATCCACATTTAAAAAAATTATTGTCACACACCACAAAAGTGGCATCAATTTTCACACAGTAGAAACAGTATAATAAGCCTCTGACACACCTTCCACTACAGGCAACCCACCAGATGGAGACACAACTTTGAGTCTGCGCATTTCAAAAATTGTTTGTAACATCAGCAACAGAAGCAACAGCAGGCACAGAAGCCACAACAAAAGTGTAACAGACTGTAATAACGCAAGATCAATATAGGACACTAAAAACGACACCATCGACTAGTTTGCTCAGTCTGCGACTGGGGTACAAAAGTCATTGGAGATCCATGACTTTTTCATATTGATAAAAATTAGGCGGTTTACACTTTCAGGAGACAGCTGGATGTGCTTATACGTCATAACACCACCAGCAGCACTGAAGACAGGTTTTGAGAGAACACTAGCTGCAGGGCATAACAAAACCTCCAAGGCATTACAGGGGAACTCAGGCCACTCTTCTAGTTTTGAAGACCAAAATGCTAAAGGTTCCAAATTCCCCCTGATGGCATTGATATTGAGATCAAGATACTTCTGCATCATCCTCTCCAGTCGCCCACAAAGTGTCAAACTTTGTTCTTCTGGTGTTGGGCTGGTCTAAAAAATGTGTGAAATTACTCACAGAAATTTCTTATGCCACTTACACTGCTTCAGTTGCTGCTAATGTTTTTGCGATGATGCATTGACATTCCCAGCGGTGGAAGTCTAGAACTGCGATGCACACTGTGTGCCTCACTGCTGTCTTGGGGAAAACCACTCATAAGATTGGCTACTAGCGTGTTTCGATACTCCAGCAAGTATGCGTCCCTTTTCAGGGGAGGAAGCATTTGGCAAAATTTACTCTTGTACCATGGATCTAACAGAATGACAACTAGTAGTCAGCACTATTTCTAACCCTATCAATACGAGCATCATTTTGAAGACAGTGCATCAAGAAGGGACTCGTGTGTCGGGTGCTTCCATGAGGTCCAAGTTATTGGAGTGTTGGTGGTGAGGTAACACTCAAACTTGCTTTCTCCGTCCCCTCCCACCAACCACAAAAAACAGAGAGGGGATCATTATCCTCATCTTCTGACTGTTGCCAATCCATCACCACTTCCTCCTCATCCTCCTCAATTTGTTTCTCAGCTCCTTTACCTTCACTAACAGTTTGTCTGGTACCATGAGGTATCAATCACTGTTATCCCTTCCTCATCCTCCTCTGCTTCCATCTTTTCCTCTGAGACCACCTCCTCCTCACGTAGAATATTCAAAGTGTGCGCCAATATGTAGATCACCAGAATAGTGATGCCCCTGATGGCATCATCAGTGCTAACCATCTTAGTAGCCATTTCAAAACTGTGCAGAAGGGTACAGAGCTCCTTCACCTGCGCCCACTCCGCAAGCATGATTTGCACCATGTTTGTACTGCATTGGCCCAAGCTATGCAAAAGTACATAATGCACAAGGGCTCATCACTGCTGCCATCATCGCTGCAACATGTGCAGAGTGGATTTCCACCATGTCGAAGCATAGCAAATCAAACGGCTAACCGATAGGCTGAGAGATCTCGGTAGCGAAGCAAGTCGATGACCTGTGGGGTACGTTTGTCAGAAGTGAGCACACAGCAACTATTCTTTCTGCAGAAGCACATCCAGTCCTGGATAGTGGTGGAGAAATTGCTGTACAACCAGGTTGAGGACGTGAGGCAAGTGTGTGAGGTTGCACTGGCGTAAGGCCACCACCAGGTTTGCACTGTTATCACACATGACCTTCCCAGGCTTCAGGTTCAGTGGAAACAGCCATTGCTCTAACTCGGCCTGGTTAGCTGTCCACAACTCTTGAGTCTTGAGCTGTGTGACTTTGATCTCCAAGGCATGTTAATTTTAACACTGTCTGATTGTTGTGAGACATGGTTGCGTAGTTCTGAGATAAAGGTTTCTATCTGCAATATTGGAACACATGCTTGATTCAGGAAGAGGTTGAGGGCGCAGGTGGAGGCCCACGAGGATGTGGAGGTGGCAGAAGCAGTGGAGGAACTGTTGGATACAAAGGTTTGCCCTGCAAGCCTTGAGGATTCAAAGACTTGTGCAGAAGCCCCTGGACCACCTGCACCCACAGCCACAAAAGTCACCTAGTTCCTAGTCAGTGAGATGTAACAACCCTGCCCATGTTTGCTTGTCCAGGTGCTAGTTGTGAAATGCACCCAGGAAGACATAGATATTTTCAGGGAAGGGGTTATGTTGTCTGCAACATGCTAGTGTAGCACAGGCACAACTTTCTTGGAGAAGTAATGGCGACTGGGCAACTGGTACTGGGGTACTGCGATGACCATCAACTTTCAGAAACCATCTGTATCCACCAGGTGGAAAGGCAGCATTTTCGTGGCCAACAGATTGGAAATGGTTGAGTTCAAGCTCTTAGTTTTGGCATATGTAGGAGCAAACATTCTATTACATGACCACAACTGCGAGACCGAGGGCTGGCTGCTGTGCTGAGAGAGGGTGGAGTAGGGTGAATCAGACAAACTGCTGGACTGTGAGTGAGGTGCAGACAGAAACATTATGGTGGATTTTGAAAGATGTATTGTGCTAGGTGACATAAAAACAGCAGTCATATCCACTACCGTAACAGCTAACAGGCTTTCACTTTCCCAAGTGTAGGGGGTAAGCAAGTGGAGTTTCTGCGGCCGCAGACCTGTGTGAGAATACTTGGAATGGTGACAAAGGAGGAAGAAGCAGAGATGGGATTGATGGATGCCTGATGGTTGGTGAGGCCTGCTAGTTGAGATTTTAGCTTAATGAGATTCTCACACTAAGGTATGTTTATCGCACATGTGCCGGTTTATGCATGTAGTTGTCAAATTATTGCAATTTTTGACTCTACTGAGTATTTTTTTATCACAAAAAAGTGCACTAAATAATAAACCCATATATAAAGGGGGTAATGTACCATAAGGTAAACAATGACTCACTGTATTGGTGACCAAAAAGTAAATAATGATCCCAAAATAATGATACGAAATTAAAAAAATAATTTAATGATAAGACAATTAAAAACAAATACATAGAAAAAAGGTGCTAGGCTCAAAGAAAGAGGGACCTACATGCCATGGGGATTCACAAAAAGAAGGCCATTGAAATGATGGCTAAATAAAGTATCACTGTCAGATGATGCATCAGACTTAGTATATAACCAATAAATGGAGGAAATGAAATTTAAATCATTCATATAATGTTAGTGATGATAAACCAATTGGCAATTCACAAATTACCCTCCTATGTGTATCTTTGGTAGAGCTGCACTCACTGGTCATTAAAAGTAAGAAATGCCAGGTCTTAGTCCAGCATTAATCTAATGCTGTTCTGTGGTGCAACAATATCACACTGACATAATGAAATCACAATAATATAAAATATTCATATAATGATAGCGATGATAAACCAATTGGCAATGCACAAATTACCCTCCTATGTGTATCTCTGGTAGAGCTGCACTCACTGGTCATTAATGGTTAGAAATGCCAGGTCTTAGTCCAGCATTAATCTAATGCTATTCTGTGTTGCAACAATATTACACTGACATAATGAAATCATGATAATATAAGGCATATTTAATACCTGTAGCTGGCCGTATGATAATCCCCTGGCGTCCCTCAGCCCCAAGTATTTTTTTGCAAATTTGGCAGATAAGGTGAGTTGGGTCATCCTTTCTGGTCTCAAAAAAGCCCCAGGCTAGGCCACCCTTGCCTCCTCTGAAAACTGAACATTTGCAACTGGTGCTGGCCACAGTCACAATTGTGACTGAGTATGCAGTGCTTAACATGGTTTCATCACTTCATGACTGTGTGTGAATCCGCAAAGTAACCTTGTGATCTTCCTCCTCTTCCGCCTCCTCAGCTGAGCTACTCAGCTTAGTAACTCTGAGTTTACCCCATATGGGATCTACAACCTTATCCTCATCCTCTGTTCTCACACTTCTCACCCTGAGAGTCACCCTATTCCTCTTTGTACCCTGACATCACATTACAGTCCACGTGCGCCAGAGGCGGACAAACCGCTTGTGCAGCCAGTGTGGCTGCACCAGGGCCCGAAGGTGGAGGGGAGCCCCTGCAGGGCGGCTAACACTGAGGGCAATCTGGTCTGTTTATCAGGCTCCGGGGGAGCCGCTGGCCAGATTTCCCTCATGTGCGGCGGGCAGGGAACGATCCCTACAACTCCGCTGTCAACAGGAGAAAATGGCAGCAGAGCGGAGCTGCAGGGATTTGTCCTGCTTCCTGCCCATGCTTCCTGTCTGACACAGCAGTGTGGCTGGATGATGTTAGCCTTCAGCTCGCGGCTGTTTCAGAGAGAAAGCTGCCGGCAACAAAGATGTTGCGAGAAACGTGCAGAGAGGTGAGTGGTGTGTGTGTGTGTTGTGTGTGTATGTGTGTGTGTTGTATTTGTGTGTAGGAGGTGGAAAGGGCAATGATGTGGGCGATGGAGAGGGCAGTGGTGGGGGTGGTGGGGGAGAAGGCAATGATGGTGGTGGTGGTGGTAAGGACAATGATGGTGATGGTGAAAAGAGCAATAATAGGGTAGGTGGGGAGGAGGCAATGATGGAGGTGGTGGAATGGGCAATGATGGGGTGATGGAGAGAAAGCAATGATAGAGGTGGTGGAAATGGCAATGATTGGAGTGGTGAGGGAGTAAACAATGATTGAAGTGGTGAAAGGGCAATTATGGGGTGATGGGAAAAAGGCAATGATGGAGGTGATGGAAAGAGCAATGATGAGGGTGGTGGGGGGAGAAGGCAATGATGGAGGTGATGGAGAGGACAATGATGGGAGTGGTGGAGAAGACAATGATGGAGGTGGTGGAAAGGGCAATGATGGGGTGGTGGGGAGAAGGCAATGATGGTGGTGGCAGAAAGGGCAATGATGGGGTGATGGATAATGCAATGATGGAGGTGATGGAAAGGGCAATGATGGGGAGAAGGCAATGATGGAGGTAGTGATGAGTAAATGATGAGGTGAGTGGTGTGTGTTGTGTGTGTATGTGTGTGTGTTGTATTTGTGTGTAGGAAGTGGAAAGGGCAATGATGTGGGCGATGGAGAGGGCAGTGGTGGGGGTGGTGGGGGAGAAGGCAATGGTGGTGGTGGTGGTGGTAAGGACAATGATGGTGATGGTGAAAAAAGCAATAATAGGGGTGGTGTGGGAGGAGGCAATAATGGAGGTGGTGGAATGGGCAATGATGGGGTGATGGGAGAAAGCAATGATAGAGGTGGTGGAAATGGCAATGATTGGAGTGGTGAGGGAGTAAACAATGATAGAAGTGGTGAAAGGCAATTATGGGGTGATGGGGAAGAAGGCAATGATGGAGGTGATGGAAAGAGCAATGATGGGGTGGCGGGGAGAAGGCAATGATGGAGGTGATGGAGAGGACAATGACGGGAGTGGTGGAGGAGAAGACAATGATGGAGGTGGTGGAAAGGGCAATGATGGGGTGGTGGGGAGAAGGCAATCATGGTGGTGGCAGAAAGGGCAATGATGGGGTGATGGAAAGGGCAATGATGGGGAGAAGGCAATGATGGAGGTGGTGGAAAGGGCAATGATGGGGAGAAGGCAATGATGGAGGTAGTGATGAGGAAATGATGAGGTGGAGGGGAGAACAATGATGTAGGTGGTGGAGAGGGCAATGATGGAGGTGATAGGAGGGCAATGATTGGGGTGGTGGAGAAGGCAATCATTGATATGGTGGAGAGGGCAATGATGGAGGTGGTGGAGAGGAGAGGGTAATGATGGGGTAGTGGAGAAGGCATTGATGGAGAGGGCAATGATGGAGTTGGGGAGAGTACAATGATGGGACACAGGGGGGAGGAGAACAATTAAGGATGTGGGGGATTGGAATGGGAGGAAGGTGGACTTATAATAGACTTACGAACATGCGGAGGTAGAGAAAGATGTTAGGATAAGGATGTAAAATGAATTGGGGTGGTGGAGGAGGGTGCTAAGCCCCTGATAGTGTCCTCCTCCATCTCACAATTCATTATGATGCTATTGGGGACTTAAATGTATTAGGGAGTGGAGAGGAGGTGATAAGGTGCATAGGACACTTTATAATGTACTTAATGGTGGGAGAAGACGCTGTCAGGGACTTGTAATGAATTGGGAGGTGGCAGAGGATGCTCAGTACCTGCCAACCCCAAATTCATTTTGATGCAATCAAGGACTTATAATGAATGATGGGGACACAGGACAGGGCTAAAGCAATGTGCACATGTTCAGGATTTGCAGGAGAAAATTCTTCTGCATATCCTAATGTGTTGGCAGGAAGAAAGTTGCATAAAATACATTTATTTTTTCCCATGTTTTTACCATGCTTTTGTTACGTATTTTCCCCTTTAGTATGGATAAAATACGCTGCAAGAATTGACAATATGCAGATTTTAATCTACTGCAAATCTGCAAGGAAAAAAATAAATAAATATGCATATATTCCATGTTCACATAGCCTTACAGTTACTCTAATTGGGGAGTGTCACAGACTGAACAGTTTATATTATTGGGAGTCAGAGATTATAGTTAATGGGAGATATGGGGACATGTTGACATGAAGGTCTGATCAGATGGAGAAGAAACAGGAGAAAGCTGCTCTAATTAGACAAGACTTCAGCGGTAAGTGCCTGGATGTAGATATTATTCTGTATCTGCACTGTGTGACGTGGAGTGTTAATGTTTTTGTAAAATCCCTTATTCTACATTATCACATTTGTGTGAAATGTCCGTGTGCTTCCAGGTTTTTTTATCGGATGGCACACGGACTCGTAGAGTTTTATAGGTCCTTTCACACATACAAGAAAATCAGGGCTCTGACTCTGAGAATGAGATCCTTGAGAGTCAGAGAATGTTCTGCTCTGATCCGATTTTGAGGATTAGAATAGGACATGCTCAATGCGTTTGTAAAAGCGGGCAGCACACCGACACTATACACGGATACAGGGATGTAGCCTTATGTATAGCACAGTCCCTTAGTATATAGTACACTCACTTATTATGTATAGCACAGTCCCTTAGTATATAGTGTACTCACTTATGTATAGCATAGTCCCTTAGTATATAGTGTACTCACTTATGTATAGCACAGTCCCTTAGTATATAGAGTACTCACTAATTATGTATAGCACAGTCCCTTAGTATATAGTGTACTCAATTATGTATAGCAGAGTCCTTAGTTTATAGTGTACTCACTTATTATGTATAGCACAGTCCCTTAGCATATAGCACCTTCCTTAGTTACATAGTTTCAGCTTTTATTATGTATAACACCATATCTTATTGCGTACCATCGTCTCTAGTTATTTAAGGTGCCGTCCCTTATTTTATAGCTTTCTCTGCTGTTAAGTACAGTGCTGTCTCTTACATATTGTATTCTTGTTATTTTTGTTATTCACAGAGTCATCTTTTATTATATAGTCCATTCTCTTGTTAGACATAAAATGACTGCTGATGGAGCAGACGGTGACCATCAGCTCCTTCATTAGAAAAGAAGCTTTCCCATGCTTCATCAGCCATCATTGCAATATACATCTTACAAGAGAGGACAGTATGTAATAAAGAGAGGGCTCTATATAATTCGATATGTAAGGGACAGAGCTGTACATAACGGGAGAGGGCACTATGTAATAAGGGACGGCAATATACATAATAAAGGAAACTATGTAATATATATTAATGTATGCGAGTGGCTGTATATATATATATATATATATATATATATATATATATATATACAGTACAGACCAAAAGTTTGGACACACCTTATCATTCAATGATTTTTCTGTATTTTCGTGACGGTGAAAATTGTAGAATCACACTAAAGGCATCAAAACTATGAATTAACACATGTAGAATTATACATTACACTTTACAAAAAAGTGTGAAACAACTGAAAATATGTCTTATATTCTAGGTTCTTCAAAGTAGCCACCTTTTGCTTTGATTCCTGCTTTGCACGCAGAAAAGGTGAACGGATGGACTCTACATGCCTGGTTCCCACCATGAAGCATGGAGGAGGTGGTGTGATGATGTGGGTGTGCTTTGCTGGTGACAATGTTGGGGATTTATTCACAATTTAATGCATAGTGAACCAGAATGGCTACCACAGCATCTTGCAGCAGCATGCTATTCCATCCGGTTTGCGTTTAGTTGGACCATCATTTATTTTTCAACAGGACAATGACCCCAAACACACCTAGAGACTGTGTAAGGGCTATTTGACCAAGAAGGAGAGTGATGGGGTGATACGCCAGATGACCTGGCCTCCACAGTCACCAGACCTGAACCCAATAGAGATGGTTTGGGGTGAGCTGGACCGCTCACCGCTTCAATTTTGAATAAATCCCCAACAGTGTTACCAGCAAAGCACCCCCACACCATCACACCACCTCCTTCATGCTTCACGGTGGGAACCAGGCATGTAGAGTCCATCCGTTCACCTTTTCTGCGTGCAAAGCAGTAATCAAAGCAAAAGGTGGCTACTTTGAAGAACCTAGAATATAAGACATATTTTCAGTTGTTTCACACTTTTTTGTAAAGTGTAATGTATAATTCCACATGTGTTAATTCATAGTTTTGATGCCTTCAGTGTGAATGTACAATTTTCATAGCCATGAAAATACAGAAAAATCTTTGAATGAGAAGGTGTGTCCAAACTTTTGGTCTGTACTGTATATATATATAAACAGTACAGACCAAAAGTTTGGACACACCTTCTCATTCAAAGATTTTTCTGTATTTTCATGACTATTAAAATTGTACATTCACACTGAAGGCATCAAAACTATTACTTAACACATGTGGAATTATATACTTAACAAAAAAGTGTGTAACAGCTGAAATTATGTCTTATATTCTAGGTTCTTCAAAGTAGCCACCTTTTGCTTTGATGACTGCTTTGCACACTCTTGGCATTCTCTTGATGAGCTTCAAGATGTAGTCACCGGAAATGGTTTTCACTTCACAGGTGTGCCCTCTCAGGTTTAATAAGTGGGATTTCTGGCCTTATAAATGGGGTTGGGACCATCAGTTGTGCTGTGCAGTAGTCTTCAGTGTGAATTTACAATTTTCATAGTCATGAAAATGCAGAAAAATCTTTAACCCCTTTCTGTCATCGGACGTACTATTCCGTCCATGTGCCTTGGGACTTAATTCCCAAGGACGGGATAGTACGTCATCGCGGCCGGGTGCCAGCTGATAATCACAGCCGACACCTGGCACTATGTGCCAGGAGCGGTCACGGACGGCTCCCGGCACATTGACCCCTGGCACACTGCGATCAAAGATGATCGCAGTGTTCCAGCAGTATAGGGAAGCATCGCGCAGGGAGGGGGCTCGCTGTGTACTTCCGTGAGACCCACAGAACAGCGTGATGTACCTCCCTGCAGGACCCCAGATCCAAGATGGCTGCGGGGTCCTCCCGGGTCCTGCAGGGAGGCGGCTTCCTCAGTGCCTGCTGAGAGGAGGTGCTGAGAAAGCCTGCAGCAGTGCCTGTCACATAGCTGCTCATTGTGGAAAAAATATGATTTTTTAATTTTACGGCTCTACGTTATAAACTTGTATAAAGCACTTCCCCAAGATCAAAGTGCTCACCACAGATCTAGATAAGTTCCTTATGGGGTTTAGTTTCTAAAATGGGGTCACTTGTGGGGGGTTTCCACTGTTTAGGCACATCAGGGGCTATCCAAATGCGATATGGCATCCAATCTCATTTCCAGCCAAATTTGGTTTGAAAAAGTCAAATGGCGCTCCTTTCCTTCTGAGCTCTGCCGTGCCCCCAGTGGTTCCCCCCCACATATGGGGTATCAGCGTACTTAGGGCAAATTGGACAACAACTTTTGCGGTCCAATTTCTCCTGTTACCCTTGGGAAAATAAAAAAATTGGTGACTAAAGATTTTTTTGGTGGGAAAAAAATAGGATTTTTTATTTTCATGCCCAGGCATTATAAACTTGTGTGAAGCACTTGCGGGTTCAAAGTGCTCACCACAGATATAGATAAGTTCCTTAGGGGGTTTAGTTTCCACTGTTTAGGCACATCAGGGGCTCTGCAAACTGAACATGACACCCATCAAAGTCTGCATTCCAAAACGTCATTACTTCCTTTCCAAGCCCTGCCATGCTCCCAAACAGTTTCCCCCCCACATATGGGGTATCAGCGTAACTCAGGACAAATTGGACAACAAGTCTTGGGGGCCAATTTTCTTGGAAAAATAAAAAATTGGGGACTAAAAAAATATTTTTTTTTTTCACACCCAGGCATAATAAACTTTAGTGAAACACTTGGGGGTTTAAAGAGCTCACAACAGATCTAGATAAGTTCCTTAGGGGGTCTAGTTTCCAAAATGTGGTCACTTGTGGGTGGTTTCCACTGTTTAGGCACATCAGGGGCTCTCCAAAAGTGACATGGCATCCAATCTCAATTCCAAACAATTTTGGTTTGAAAATGTCAAACGGCGCTCCTTCCCTTCTGAGCCGTGCCGTGCGCCCAGACAGTGGTTTTCCCCCACATATGGGGTATTGGCGTACTCAGGAGAAATTGCACAACAACGTTATTTGTCCATTTTTTGTTAAAATAAAAAAATTGTTTGTAAAAGATCATTTTTGTAACTAAAAAGTTAAATGTTCATTTTTTCCTTCCATGTTGCTTCAGCTCCTGTAAAGCACCTGAAGGGTTAATAAACTTCTTGAATGTGGTTTTGAGTACCTTGAGGGTGTGCAGGTTTTAGAATGGTGTCACTTTTGGGTATTTTTTGCCATATAGACTCCTCAAAGTGACTTCAAATGTGAGGTGGTCCCTAAAAAAAATGGTTTTGTACATTTTGTTGTAAAAATGAGAAATCGCTGGTCAACTTTTAACCCTTATAACTTCTTAACAAAAAAAAATTTGCTTCCAAAATTGTGCTGATGTAAAGTAGACATGTGGGAAATGTTATTTAGTAACTATTTTGTGTGACATATTTCTCTGTTTTAAGGGAATAAAAATTCAAAGTTTGAAAATTGCAAAATTTTCGCCATATTACCATTTTTTTCATAAATAAACGCAAGTAATAGCAAATAAATTTTACCACTATCATGAAGTACAATATGTCACAAGAAAACATTCTCAGAATCGCGAAGATCTGTTGAAGCGTTCCAGAGTTATAGCCTCATAAAGAGACAGTGGTCAGAATTGTAAAAATTGGCCCGGTCATTAACGTGCAAACCACCCTCGGGGTTAAGGGGTTAAATGAGAAGGTGTGTCCAAACTTTTGGTCTGTACTATATATATATATATAGATATATATATATATACATGTATATATGTATATACAGTGTATATATATATATATATGTATATACAGTATATATATATATATATATATATATATATATATATATATAATACACAGTATTTACAGTTATTTGAAACAGTTTGGGCACCCCTATTAATCTTAAGCTTAATGTTTGATAAAAATTGGTGTTTTTGCAACAGCTATTTCAGTTTGATATGTCTAATAACTATTGGACACAGTAATGTTTCTGCCTTGAAATGAGGTTTATTGTACTAACAGAACATGTGCAATCTGCATTCAAACAAAATTTGACAGGTGCATAAGTATGGCCACCCTTATCATTTTCTTGTTTTAAATACTCCTACCTACTTTTTACTGACTTACTAAAGCACTTTTTTTGGTTTTGTAACCTCACTAAGCTTTGAACTTCATAGCCAGGTGTATGCAATCATGAGAAAAGCTACTTAAAGTTGCCACTTGCAAGTTGTTCTCCTGTTTGAATCTCCTCTGAAGAGTGGCATCATGGGCTCCTCAAAACAACTGTCAAATGATCTGAAAACAAAGATTATTCAACATAGTTGTTCAGGGGAAGGATACAAAAAGCTGTCTCAGAGATTTAACCTGTCAGTTTCCACTGTGAGGAACATAGTAAGGAAATGGAAGAACACAGGGACAGTTCTTGTTAAGGCCAGAAGTGGCAGGCCAAGAAAAACATCAGAAAGGCAGAGAAGAAGAATGGTGAGATCAGTCAAGGACAATCCTCAGACCACCTCCAGAGAGCTGCAGCATCAACTTGCTGCAGATGGTGTCACTGTGGATCGGTCAACTAAACAACGCCCTTTGCACAAGGAGAAGCTGTATGGGAGAGTGATGCGAAAGAAGTCGTTTCTGCAAGCACGCCACAAACAGAGTTGGCTGAGGTATGCAAAAGCACATTTGGAGAAGCCAATTTCTTTTTGGAAGATGGTCCTGTGAACTGATGAAACCAAGATTGAGTTGTTTGGTCATACAAAAAGGCATTATGCACGGCGTCAAAAAAACACAGCATTCCAAGAAAAACACTTGCTACCCACAGTAAAATTTGGTGGAGGTTCCATCATGCTTTGGGGCTGTGTGGCCAATGCCGGCTCCGGGAATCTTGTTAAAGTTGAGGGACGCATGGATTCCACTCAGTATCAGCAGATTCTTGACAATAATGTTCAAGAATCAGTGACAAAGTTGAAGTTACGCAGGGGATGGATCTTTCAGCAAGACAATGATCCAAAACACTGCTCCAAATCTACTCAGGCATTCATGCAGAGGAACAATTACAATGTTCTGGAATGGCCATCCCAGTCCCCAGACCTGAATATCATTGAACATCTGTGGGATCACTTGAAGAGGGCTGTCCATGCTCGGCGGCCATCAAACTTAACTGAACTGGAATTGTTTTGTAAAGAGGAATGGTCAAAAATACCTTCATCCAGGATCCAGGAACTCATTAAAAGCTACAGGAAGCGTCTAGAGGCTGCTATTTTTGCAAAAGGAGGATCTACTAAATATTAATGTCACTTTTCTGGTGAGGTGCCCATACTTATGCACCTGTCAAATTTTGTTTGGATGCAGATTGCACATTTTCTGTTAGTACAGTCATGGCCAAAAGTTTTGAGAATGACACAAATATTATATTTTCACATGATCTGCTGCCCTCTGGTTTTTATGTGTGTGTTTGACAGATGTTTTTATCACAGACAGAAATATGATTGCAAACATATGAGTAACAAAAGCTTATATTGACAGTTAGAATGAGTTAATGCAGCAAGTCAATATTTGCAGTATTGACCCTTCTTCTTCAGGACCTCTGCAATTCTCCCTGGCATGCTCTCAATCAACTTCTGGACCAAATCCTGACTGATAGCAGTCCATTCTTGCACAATCAATGCTTTCATTTTGTCAGAATTTTTAGGTTTTTGTTTGTCCACCCGTCTCTTGATGATTGACCACAAGTTCTCAATGGGATTAAGATCTGGGGAGTTTCCAGGCCATGGACCCAAAATCTCTATGTTTTGTTCCCTGAGCCATTTAGTTATCACCTTTGCTTTATGGCAAGGTGCTCCATCATGCTGGAAAAGGCATTGTTGATCGCCAAACTGCTCTTGGAGGGTTGAGAGAAGTTGCTCTTGGAGGACATTCTGGTACCATTCTTTATTCATGGCTGTGTTTTTAGGCAAGACTGTGAGAGAGCCGATTCCCTTGGCTGAGAAGCAACCCCACACATGAATGGTTTCAGGATGCTTAACAGTTGGCATGAGACAAGACTGGTGGTAGCGCTCACCTTGTCTTATCTGAATGAGGCGTTTTCCTGATGTCCCAAACAATCAAAAAGGGGATTCATCAGAGAAAATAACTTTACCCCAGTCCTCAGCAGTCCACTGCCTGTACCTTTTGCAGAATATCAGTCTGTCCATGATGTTTTTTCTGGAGAAAAGTGGCTTCTTTGCTGCCCTCCTTGAGACCAGGCCTTGCTCCAAGAGTCTCCGCCTCACAGTACGTGCAGATGCACTCACTCCTGCCTGCTGCCATTCCTGAGCAAGCTCTGCACTGCTGGTAGCCCGATCCCGCAGCTGAAACACTTTTAAGATATGGTCCTGGCGCTTGCTGGTCTTTCTTGGGCGCCATAGAGCCTTTTTGGTAACAATGGAACCTCTCTCCTTGAAGTTCTTGATTATGCGATAGATTGTTGACTGAGGTGCAGTCTTTCTAGCTGCGATACTCTTCCTGTTAGGCCATTTTTGTACATTGAAATGATGACTGCACGTGTTTCTTTAGAGATAACCATGGTTAACAGAAGAGAAACAATGATGCCAAGCACCAGCCTCCTTTTATAAGTGTCCAGTGGTGTCATTCTTACTTAATCATGACAGATTGATCTCCAGCCATGTCCTCATCAACACCCACACCTGTGTTAATGGAGCAATCACTGAAAAGACGTTAGCTGATCCTTTTAAGGCAGGGCTGCAATGATGTTGAAATGTGTTTTGGGGGATAAAGTTCATTTTCTAGTCAAATATTGACTTTGCAAGTAATTGCTGTTAAGCTGATCACTCTTTATAACATTCTGGAGTATATGCAAATTGCCATTAGAAAAAGTGAAGCAGTAGACTTTGTAAAAATTAATATTTGTGTCATTCTCAAAACTTTTGGCCATGACTGTACAATAAACCTCATTTCAAGGCAGAAACATTACTGTGTCCAATAGTTATTAGATACATCAAACTGAAATAGCTGTTGCAAAAACACCAATTTTTATAAAACATTAAGCTTAAGATTAATAGGGGTGCACAAACTTTTTCATATAACTGTATATAGCTTTGTCACCATAAAAGGAGGGGGGCTCAGACACATTTCTTGCACAAGGGCCACAAGCTGTCAGTGTCCTCCCCTGACATGCACCTCTGGTATCTAAGTATCCTCAGGATCACCTCCACTCCCAGTGGTCAATATCTGGTGACGAGGTTCTGGATTCTGCTTGGTCCCTACTTCGTCCGAGCCCGAATCCAATATGAAAAAATTTTGGGCATCGGTGCAGATGTCTTCCTCTTCTGGTTTCTGTGAAACTTTGGAGCAGACCTCTGATGACCATGGAATAGAATGTGTGAAGAGCTCAGCAGAATGGCCGATCTGTGGTTCCCCACAGTCACTTCAGGGTATATAAATTTGTGACACGGTGGGGAAACAAGGGTGATTGGGGTGCCACCTCTCAGGATTGCGATGTGTGTGATGTTAAGGTGGAGGAAGAGGATGAGAAGCCACTTGATGCCGAGCTTGCCATCCACTGGAGCACATGCTCTTTTTGTCTCTCATCTACAAGGCGCATGGATGTGCAGCTGCCAAAGAAAGGGAGTTAAGTAGCCAGTCAAGTAAAAGATGTACCTGGACAGTACTCGGACCCGAACCCAAACCCCATTCACTTGAATGGGGGACCTAAATATCCAGTGCTTCTGATCAGCAGTAAAATCATTACTGCCGGTCAGAGAGCCGCAGTTCCCACACTGTTAAATGACAGCGTGAGCCTGCAGCTGTGATCGGAGGTAAAAATTTTACCTCCGATCACTGGCCTTGGCTGATGGGACTACTACCGCTAATAACAGTTAGAGCATGCGGCGGCTGATGGCATTATTCATGAGCCAAAACCTGCGCTTTAAATAATTTAAAAAAAAACTTGTGGCTTTCCCTGTATTCTTGATAACCAGCCATGCAACACTGACAGCTGGTGGCTGCAACCCTCATCTGTCAACGTTAAAAAGGTTGGTTATCAAGAATAGATAGATCCCCATGCTGTTTTTTTAATTACTTAAATAATTTTAAAAAAACGAAGTGGGGTCCCCCCTTTTTTTGACAACCATGCTTGCTAAGTAAAACACGACACGATGGTGTATAAAAAAGATGGAGTATTGAAAACTGATCTCTTCACGAAAGAGACAGACAGGAATAGCCTTTTACTCTTTGACAGTAATCACCCACGTAAGATGGTGGAGTCTCTTCCCTGGAGTCAAATGTTAAGGGTGAGGCGTATCGTTAAGGAGGACGATAAGCTCGATTTGAGACTTAGTGAGATGTGCAACAAATTTGTCAGGAGAGGCTATCCAGTGAGAAGCGTACGTCGTTACAAACAGGATGCCATGGCTTTGGCACCGGATAGTGTCAATCAAGTAAGAAAGAATATCTCCAAACGTGTGCCGTTTGTTTCGACGTTCTGTCCTGTTAGTGGCAAAATAGGTGGTATCCTTAATAAACATTGGAATCTTCTACGGTCAGGACTTCCGCATGTTGCGGAATTTATGGATAGACCACTACTTTCGTATAGACGTGGGCGCAACCTTAAGGACATACTGGTTAAATCTGACATTGGCACAAGTAAACATCTTAGACAAACCACACTATGCCCACCCAGGGTTGGTAATTTTCCTTGCCTGGGTTGTGCTTGTTGTGGGAATATGTTGCGAGGCGACAGTTTCAATCATCCCCAAACAGGGAAAAGATTCTCTATTAAAGAACGCTATACGTGCTCCTCTAGTTTTGTGGTGTACGTTCTCACCTGCCCATGCGGGTTGATGTATGTGGGTGAGACCACGATGGAGGTGAGGGCACGTATCAGCAAGCACAAGAGCACCATCAGGACTAAATTATTAGACTTACCTGTTTCGAAACATTTTGTGGATTGCAGACACTCAGTGAATCAGCTGAGATTCAGGGTAATTGATGGGGTCCCTATTTTGAGACGGGGTGGTGACAGGTCCAAATTATTAAAGATAAAGGAATTGCGTTGGATTTCAATTCTTGAAACATTACACCCAAAGGGTCTTAATTTGGACTACAATTTGAACATCTGTATATAATTTCCCCCCTTCAATTTGAGCTTCTTTCTCTGTATTGCTTTTAATTTTTTCTAATAATTTTTTCAAAAAATATTTTAATTTTCTTTTTTGGTAAATAAGTCAGTGACCATTTAACTTTATTATGGGTTGAATCTGTGGTATCCTGCTTTTTATCTTTATTGTGGCTTATTTAATAGTGTCCTGTGAATAATATCTATTATGATTTATCCTAGATGATCATGTTTTCTTTTATCCAAGATCACGTCAGAATTATCGCGATATTGTATATCCTCTATAGTGGACACAAGTGCTGGATGTCTGACTTACGAGTTTTCATCTCAGTTATGTTCTGCGCATGCACGGACCTATGACGGAACTGAGCATGTGACTTTAGGTCACGTGATGAAGAACACGGGACAGTGCCGAGTTTGATTGGATATATCCTCGGCGCGGCCTCATACTTCATTCCATGGTGCAGCTGCAGTGTCAGTACACGATGTGCTGTGAGATGAGGAATCTTATCTGACCGCTGATGGGTTCACTGAGACGGCGGCAAAGGTAGCTTATCGCATGTGATTGGTGGATATCAGACTTATGTTTTGTCTTACCTGATTAGTCTAGGGTCTCCTTGGACACATATAGCCAGGTGATGATTGGTGAATTTAGTTTTCAATATTGTTTATGTTTTCTGTTATTTAGGTATATAGGTTGCTGACTGTATTAGATAGTAGGTATATGGGAGTATATACATATTTGTTGTTTGATCACTGTTTTGCAATGTATTGCTTTTATTGTATTTTAATATGTGGGCGTGTGCTTTGAAAGTGATTGGCTCCTCCACACTATTTAAAGGCTGCCTATGTCTGTCTATGTACACTTGAAAAAGGCCACTGAATGGCCGAAACGTTGTGGTTGTTATCTGTGATGGCAGAATAAAGCTTTTCTATTTTTCTTCACCTGGATGGATGCTGCTCCTTCTTTTACTTTGTGGACATTGTTGGCCCATTGGGATCCGTGGACCTGAGCGTGCATCCCTAATGCAATGAGTGCTGTCTACTAACTACTATTTCAACCATGCTTGCTAAAGCAGACAGTTGGGGCTGGTATGCCATTGCTATTGGCCTCCCAGTCTAAAAACAGCAGCGCGCAGCCGCTAGTCTTTTCTGTGATAATGATTGACTGTATTACATGTGCTTGCTATATCCTCAGGTTTGTTCTCTATAAGCATGCTTGCCATTAATATATGATCATGCTATGAATAGGGACAATACTGTAGCAGAAGAACCAGTCCCATTACAAAATTAAAGTTTGGTGCAGCAGAGACCTATTGAGCATCCCATGCACCCGCAGAGTTGCCCTGTCTATGGGACCTAAGGGGGCAATGCTATTAAGCCCTGCTTCACTTTATAAGCAACTGGATCTCTGAATTTTGGGTTACATACCCATACACTGACCTTCTCTATTTGTTCGTGTCAATTTGCACATCACTTTCTTGCACTTAGCACTTTTACTAATATTGTTATATTTTGACTATTTTATCCTTTATTCAATAAAAGTTAATTTTTACCCATACGCTATCTCCCTCCAATTACTGGGTTAAATTACCTAGCTTTTGTTAGTCTTGCTGTTATTAGTGGCAGCAGATGTACAGTAGGCTGTGACGCCAGCCGACGCCAGTGACCAGAGGTAAACGTTTACCTCCCATCACAGGTGCAGGCTCACACTGTCATTTGATTTTACTGCCTATCAGAACACTGTGTCACAAAATATAACGTAAGTCTTATTGCTCAATCACGCACACTGAGCTCTGCTACATCTCCTTGGTTTTGTGACTGACATGCTACAGCCCTGATCCCCGTGCAGCTTCCCCCCTTCACAGCTGCATGTGTGTGTGATCCCACTCGCCCCTTCCCACCAGCTACACTCTCTGCTGTAACGGTTGAACCTAGTGTGTGCTGAGTTGGCACAAAGAGCCGTTCTGTGACCAGATAAATCCGCTTACCAGAAACACATGTTCCTTTGTCCACGAAAGCTTAAGTATAATGGCACCTGTTATTGATATAGGTGTGAAACTTACATTTTTGGAATGTGCATCGGTGGAACCAACACCCAGTGAGCTTTCTAAACTCCAGGACCATCAGAATCCAAGAATTGGATTTCTCCAGAACTGGGTCATACAACTACTTCATGTTTGGCTGAAATTAGCGCCAATCTCCTACTCGGAAGAATGAAAGTCCCACTGTTGCTCTATGAGGTTTCCAGTCTGAGATATGAAATTAATAAGTTGTTAGTAAGTCTTCAGTCCTTGTGAAAAGGGGAGTGCATTCCATAGCTCCGACCCCCAGTGAGGTCACCCAGGGAAAATTACAAGGTTAGGATGCTCATTCAGGCGGCATTCAGACCAGGGGGAGACAGCGTATACCACCCATGCTGTGGACTGAATCTTTGTCTTTGGGAACCCCTCCCCCCACCAACCATCACCACATGGTTTGCCAGTAACCATGGTTCGAATGAAGACTTTTATCAGCAGCAGTCCAAGCCCACTCTTATTGCCCTGTGCACATCGAAGCAGATTGATCCCACGGGCAAGAACAAAGACCAATTGGTCGCGGAACTGGTGCAGTTGGAAGAGGGTCAGGACCATGACCAGAGCCCTGGGGAGACTGGGAGCAGCCAAAGTATGGATGGCACTGAACCAGAGGTCCAGCTGGTGCAGGCTGGCCCTACTAGCACCTAGGGTAGTGTAGACCAATACCTGCAAATGGCCCTATTGCACTGTGCCACCGACAACAAGGACGGATGTCTGCAGCTGATCCGGCAATACCAAGAGAAAGCTGAGGAGAGAGCTGAACACCAAGCCCAGCGGGAGGCAGAGAGAGCCAAGTGGGAAGCAGGGAGAGCCGTGCGGGAGGCCCAAGCCCAGAGAGACCATGAACTGTGGCTAGTCCAACTCAGGTCAGTACCAGCTACCACGCGGAGCAGCAAGTCCAGCATTGTTCAGTCCCCTAAACCACAGCCAGAGCACTTTTCTGTGATGGAAAAGGATGGGGACTTGGACATTTTTCTGTGGGCCTTTGAGAAAGCCTGCAGACAGTACCAGCTGCCTGTGGACCAATGTGCCTGATATTTGACCCCAAGGCTCAAAAGCAAAGCTCTGTAGGCGTTTGATTCTCTCCCTCCAGGCCAAGATGGTGACTACGAGGCCATCAAGCAGGCCATGATAAAGAAGTACCAGTTAAATCCTGAGGTTTACTGCAAAAAGTTCCAGAAATTCCATCGTGGTCCACACGACAGTTACAGCGATGTGGTGCATGGACTCAGGACCCACTTTGACCAGTGGATCCAAGGACTTTCAGTTGATAACTTTGAGCAGCTGAGGGACCTGATGATCAAAGACCAGTTCCTACATCTTTGCACAGCTAAGATATGAGCATTCTTGATGGATCGAAAGCCCAAAGACGCGGACAAAGCATCTCAGATTGCCGACACCTGGTTGGCCAACCGTAAACCGGAGGTGCGGAAGCCAGTCACTGCCAGCTGGAGAGGGGGTAAGCCTGCAACCAACCCAGTGCCCCTGCAAGCAGACTCACAGGAAGCCCTGTCCCCTTTGCCAACACCAGGCCTACATCCGACCCTCACAAGTGTTTTTCCTGTAATCGGACTGGATACATCAGCACCACCTGTCCGGAGAAGCAGAAGAACCCCCAGCAAAGGCCTCTGGGCCTAATGCAGCAGTACTTTTGGTGGGTGGGGTGGTTGGGAGGGTCTGTGACAATGTGCAGCACGTCTGCATGGTGGGGCTGTGTTGCTAGAGGCCTCAAGTACACCAGGGCTGGACGAACCCTCATTCGACCCGAACTGTCGGCCTCTGAAAAGCTTATTCCGGGGAAAACCCTGACAGTCACCGGGATTGGGGCTGTCCGCTGTCCCATGCCAATAGCCCGGGTTTTTATAGATTAGGGTGCCGGGAGCAGGGTGAAAGAAGTGGGGTTGTCTGAACACTAGCCCAACGACGTTTTATTGGGGACTGATTTGGGAAGAATGTTCGTGTATTATGTACCTGACACACCTCCCCAATCTGATACTGAGAGTAAGGCTGGAGTCACACACAACGAATAAAAATACGGTCCACTTTTCACGGACCAGAATCGCACAAATGTTTCATGAACAGTGATCCGTATGTCATCCTATTGTAATGTGAGGAAGCAATTTTCTCACATCTAAGCATCCGTGTGACATCCGTTTTGCATCTGTATGGCGAGATTTTCTCGCCGGCTTGCAAAATGGATATATAATGGATCCCAATGACAGGTTTTAAAACACAAACGAAAGAATAGATATATACACATAGAATGCATATGGGAGCCCATACAATTTTTTTCCGCGATTATAGCCTTAAATGTTATGAATGTGCTAGAGATGGTTTCTGAGCAGAGGCTCCCTCTGGTGGTTACAGACAGTACTGAACCTTTCAGCGAGGAGTGGCAATCTGGAATCACGGACTGGTCTGATATAAGGGAGGTTCCCTCCCATGATGGTTGCCGGTGATCAATTGTTCTTGTCTCAGTTGTGGTTCCCGGTTCATTTGGAAGTTTGCTGGAGTCTTGCCTGCATCTCCTGCTTTCAGATAAGATATTTTTTGCTTTTCTTTTTGTGCTTGCTTTTTGCATTGTTTTCTGCACTTTTGTGGAGGTCAGCCAGGTCCCCTCCTGGGGCCTGAGCTCCTCACAGTTTTTCTGCAGCCACTGTTATTTGCTCATTTGTTTTTTCCTGTTTTTTCAGCGGCTGCGGCTTGGTTTTTGTTCACACTGAGAGCTGATTTAGTGGGTGGCGATATCGTGTGATCTCAGTATTTTTGTAATCAGAATTGTTGGATTTTTGTAGGGTTTTCTGGGTTGCAGAAAGTAATCTCTCCTGTCCTATCCTATTTAGTCAGCTTGTGGCCTCAGCGTTTGCTCAGTCTATTTTCTGCCTATGTTTGTATTTTCATCTTGTCTAACCGCCATTATATGTTTGGGGGCTTCCTATTTTCTTTGGGGATCTGCTCTGGGGCAGATAGCTTTCATCTTTCTGCCTTTAGGTGTAGTTATCTCTCAGGCTGTGACGAGGCGTCTAGGATCAACGTAGGAACGCTCCACGGCTACCTCTAGTTGTGTCGTTAGTTTAGGAATCTGCAACCCATTAGTTACCAACATCTCAGGTGTTTGGCTGCCCTGCTGTTGTTCCTGTCCTCCTCAGCTACCGAAACATAACAGTATCACCGGCCATAACTGAAAATTATATGGTACTCACAGAAGGGAAAAATAGTGTGGAAAGAAAAAAGTTGTCAGAGTTGTCAGAGATTTTTTATTTTTTTTTCTGTCGCATTTTTTCCCTCTTTTTCTCTGGGTGCTGAGGAGGATTTTTTTTTCTCTCAATGGAGTTTGCACAGTTGTCTGGCCATGTGGATCAGCTTGCCACTGAGGTTCGGAGTACTGCTACCTATCTTGCTGGGTTGCCGGTTGTGGAATCTAGGATTCCCATGCCAGATTTGTTTTTGGGGGATCGGGCTAAATTTCTGATTTTCAAAAATAACTAAGTTGTCTTTTGCCTTAAAGCCTAAAGGGTATGCCACACTTAACAATATCGCTAACGGGATCGCTAAAAAACGTCACTATTTAGCGATCTCGTTAGCGATGTTGTTGTGTGCGGCATCTAGAGACGACGTGGCCCCTGCTGTGATCCTGCTGTGATCTCGCTCGTCGCTGACATCGTTCCGGACCCTATTTTATCGTCGGCGCTCCCGCTGGGTAAGTATTATCGCTGAATGTGGCACCTTTTTGTGAACAATGTGCGACCTCATTAACGATGCATTAGTCAGCGGCGGAGGCGGGACTTTGTTTTCGTTCATAACGCCCTTCAGCTCCGATTGGTGACCACAAACATCACCTCAGCTATAATAACTGCGCCCCCATCCATTGTTTCCAGAGCACTTTGTGGATGATTCCAACTGTGCTTTGTGCGTTTTTGTGAGGATAGTATCGCGTGTCGGTGTTTTGCGATCATATTTGTGGCGCAGTGGTGGGTTTTGCTATCCTGTCTGAGTCGTTAGAGCACCATCCATCCCCATTTGGATTTGGATCTTCGGGATATTTGGATTTGGATTCAAGGTACATATTGTTTGTGATGTTGTGATGTTGTTTTGATAATGTTTTTTGACCTTATTTTTTTTTTTCGTCCTCTGCTTTATTGCTTTTACACCCCTGACCTTATTTATTTATTTTTTTCGTCTGCTTTATTTATTTTACACCCCAGACTTTATTTATTTTTTCTTTTTTTTTTTTTTTTATTTATTTATTTTACACCCCTCACCATTTTAGACATTTGTAAACTGTATAAACTGAAAAGTTTTTTTTTTTTTTGTTATATAATTTTTATTTTATTCTTTATTTTATTCTGTTTAAACACTTTAGTAATAGTAATTAATTAGTCATTAACTTTTCTATTTTTTACCGTACAGGTTGCACATAATGAACCTCTCCACCGCGGAGCGTATGATTGTGGCAGTTGCGCTATCTATGGAGGCAGATCGTCAGGAAGAGGCGCGGGTGGAAGAGAGGCGCTCCAAGCGAAAGCGTCGCATGTGGACCAGAGAATGGCTGGAGCAGAGGTCCAGATTCACCCACATGCATCTAGTGAGGGAGTTGCAGGAGAAGAATCCGCAGGATTTCCGGAATTATCTACGGATGTCGGAGGATTCATTCAAGCTCCTACTGGAATGTGTGAGGCCACTCATTGAACGGCAGGATACCCGGATGCGTGCAGCTGTTTCAGCAGAGGAACGTTTGGCAGTAACGCTGCGATTTCTGGCAACCGGACGTTCAATGAAGGATTTGCAATATTCTGCTGCAATTTCTCGGTCGCTGCTTGGAGAACTAATTCCGGAGACATGCAACGCCATCGTCCGCAGTTTACGGAGCTACATGCCATTTCCAAAATCAGTGGCGGAATGGCAAATTATTGCCTCTGATTTTGAAAGGATTTGGCAGTTCCCAAACTGTGGTGGTGCCTTGGATGGCAAACATGTGCGGATCACGCAACCAGCCAAAAGCGGATCCTTTTTTCATAATTACAAGGGCTACTTCAGCGTGATCCTCATGGCCCTTGTTAATGCCAATTATGAATTTATTGACGTTAATGTTGGCATTAATGGAAGGGTTTCTGACGGTGGCGTTTTGGAGCACACAAGTTTTGGTGATCGGTTGTTTAATAATAAACTTAACTTGCCAACCAACATGGACACCACCGCCAACCTAAACTTTGTGTTTGTGGGTGATGAAGCCTTCCCCTTCATGAGCATCTTGTTAAACCATACCCACAAAAGACTTTGACAGGGAAAGGCGGATTTTTAACTACAGACTGTCTAGGGCACGTCGCGTTGTGGAGAATGCCTTCGGCATAATGGCCAACCGATTCAGGGTTTTCCACACACCAATCAACATGAAGCTGGAATCGATAGACTCTGTGGTGTTGGCCTGTTGTGTGCTGCACAATTTTCTACGCAAACGCGATGCTGGTACTTACAGTCCGCCAGGCTTCATGGACTCTGACAGCAATGGTGACGTGGTGCTCGGAGAATGGCGTGACAATGATCCCGCTATTGCAGGCCTTCAACCTGTCAATCAAGGCAGGAGCAAGGACAATGCGAAGGCCGGCAGAGACAAGTACTGCCAATACTTTAACGGGCCTGGTGCAGTGAGTTGGCAGCATCAGGTCTAGTTAGATTTTGAGAATGTTTTACTTTACCCTTTTTTTTAACAATGTTTTGGTAATAAAATATTTTTATTTTAAAAATGCATTCGTGTTTTTTTCAATTATTTTACCAATATGGGAGAAGGGCTAATGATGGGTGAGATGTGGGGAGGGAGTAATGGGGATGGCAAAAAGACATGTTACCAGCAGCTGTAGTTTTTAAAATCTTTTCAAAGGCTTTATTTTTCCCTATTTTTTGTTATACATTGTATCTACTTGTCACACACGTGCTCATGGGAGTACCATCAGTCATAGGAGTTAATTGTTAAAAAAATAAAGAAAAAGTTTCAAATATTTTCAATTATTTTAAGGGCCTATGGTCTCACTAGCGTTCAAACATTATAATTATATATAACAGATAATACACCACAGCTGCATATTTAAAGTTTAAATATATAATATATATATTTTAGTCATAATATGAAAGATTAAAAAATTCTTATACATATATTTGAAAATTCTTGGGAGGTAAAGGTCAACATTCACCAGGGAATCAGCTATTCACAGATATGCGACGTCATTGTGATCGCAATGTGACTACTCACACAAGTAAACAGATATGCATACAGATCTGCAAAAAGCCATTGTGATTTGCAAGGGGATTAGCGAGCCCCAGCCATCAAAATATACGAGGCTATTGTAATCGCAATGTGACTACCCACGCTATTCAAAAAGCCATTGTGACTTGCAAAGGGGATTAGCGAGCCCCAGCCATCAAGATATGCGACGTTATTGTGATCACAATGTGACTACCCACGCTATGCAAAAAGCCATTGTGACTTGCAAAGGGGATTAGCGAGCCCCAGCCATCAAAATATACGAGGCTATTGTAATCGCAATGTGACTACCCACGCTATGCAAAAAGCCATTGTGACTTGCAAAGGGGATTAGCGAGCCCCAGCCATCAAAATATACGAGGCTATTGTAATCGCAATGTGACTACCCACGCTATGCAAAAAGCCATTGTGACTTGCAAAGGGGATTAGCGAGCCCCAGCCATCAAGATATGCGACGAGATTGTGATCGCAATCTGAGCATTCTCAAACCTCTGCAAAGCCAGTGATTTGCATGGTGATTATAGCCCCAGCATACAGAAATGCGACGACATTGTGATCGCCTAGTTTAAACCCGTTGTCTTGCGATCGCAATATCATCTCATATCTGCTTGCTGGTTACATGGCTGCTGCGGTCATTTTTCGTTAGCAATACCGTTTTGCGACGTGAATTTAGCCGCACGTAACGTGCGCCGTAAAGTGCGCACGCTGTGACGTCATGACGCTGGCGTCGCCCAATGCGGTATTATCATGGCGGCGAGACAACGCTCAGTAAAATGGGAGGATGGAGAGGTCCGCTATTTGATAAAAAAAACGGACCAGTGGGATTATTTCTGCAGGGTACCTGTGGCGCATCCAAGGCGTCACAAAAGGGTATGCCTGCAGAGAATCCGGCGGGGCCTGGAGAGGCGCTTCAATGTGCGGCGGACCCTGAGACAAATCCGCAAGAAGCTGGCGGACCTGCGATACCGCTCACGCGATAGGGTCGCCAGCATCCGGGCCCAGCTACGCAGGCCTCTGAGTGAGTATTGATGAGGGTATCTGGAGAGGTTATGTTTTATGGGTTAGGCTACTTTCACACTTGCGTTTTTTTGCGCTGCATTTCGATCGCACATGAAGCGCATTAAAAAAACGCATGCAAACGCTTGTAATAGCTGCGATATTTTGTCGCATCAGCATACGCATTTCAAAAAAAAAAAAAAAAAAGCGTTTGTCTTCGATTACATTTGTTTTTTGTAGCCGTTTCAGTTTTTTTGGCGCATGCGTTGTCTATGTGTCACATTTCTATCATCTCTGTCTCCATCATCTCTGGCTCTATCATCTCTGTCTCCATCATCTCTGTCTCCATCATCTCTGTCTCCATCATCTCTGTCTCAATCATCTCTGTCTCAATCATCTCTGTCTATTTTGACCGTGAAAAAAAAAAGGCAACATGTAGCGTCTGAGCGCACACCGGGAAAATGCGCAGCGCACGACAAACGCACATGAACGCAGCAGTATATGGGGCCATTATTCAGTATGCAGCAGTATATGGGGCCATTATTCAGTAGTTTTTTTCTTTCCCATCTTTCTCTCTCTGTTCTTTCTTTCTTGGGAGTACCGGCAGTGATAATAGGGATTCTGAATTGTATATTTCATTTACAGCACCACCTTCACCATCACCAGCACCACCTGCTCCACCGTCCCCAGCTACCCCTCCACCACCATCCTCACCTTCCCCGGCTACGCCTCCACCACCATCCTCACCTTACCTCTCAAACCCTTCACCTGGAGCAACCCCCCCTCCTGATTTGGGATCTTATAGCCCGTTACAGGGTTATGCCTTGTCTCCAGCATCCTTCTCTCCAGCATCATCCCGTGACACGGATGCAGGCTCCCCATCAGGTAATTAACGCACATTATATAAGCTTCAGACAAGTTTGAGAACTTAGTAAGGTCTTATGTGTAATGGCTGTTGTGATATAATTTTTTTTTTCTTTTTTTCCCTAGCCGGCGGAGCAACAGGATCAGGGTGGGCAGTAAGCGGGTCCTCTGAGGAAAACCGTAAGTGTTAACAAACATAACATGTACATGTAGATGTTTCAACAGAATTCCCTGGTTAACTGTTACCTTTACCTCCACAGAAATCCCAACTGCCCAGGACCTGTTCCTGTCCCACCGCCGGCTGATGGCGGCCATGAGCAGCGCTGTGTCTGCCATGAATTCAGCTGCCACAGCCATGAATTCAGCGGTGGCAGGCATGGATTCAGCTGTGGCAGGCATGAATTCAGCAGTCATAGCGCTGCAAACTGCCATGGGAGCTCTGCATCACCACGGGATGATGCTGGAGAGACAATTTTCTGGAGTCCGGGCCCTCATTAATTTATTTATTTTTTTTTAATAATTTCTTATAATGTAAATATTTTTTTCAAAATTTTTTATTTTATTATGTAAATTTTTTGTTTTTATTTAAATTTTATTTATTTTGAAGAAAAATATATGACAAAAATATATATTTCAAATTTTACGTTAATCAACGCAGGTGTGGTGTATTATTTTTTAGTATAAGGTTTTAGCGCTAGTGTGACCAGGGCCTTTATAAGAAATGTTAATATTTGAAATTTTGTTAATTTCATTTTTTCCCTATGATGGAACACCTATGATAGCTGGTAGTAGTACCATGACCCCGTGTGTGACAAGTAGATGTAATAAAAATACAACATTTTAATAGTTGACATCACATAAGAATAAAAGACCACAATTCATTAGATAAATAAGATTTTTATTAAGAAAGGTAACAATGTAAAAAAAAATATAGACAACAAAAAAAATTTAAAAAACATTTAAAAAACTACAGCTGCTGGTAAGAGGGATCGTTGCTATTACCACGCTGCCTCTGCGGTGTATAAAAATAAGGGGGAGCACCAACGTTTGGGTTTGGCACAGGATGCTGCCTCTGCGGTGTATTACAATAAGGGGAGCACCAACGTTTGGAGCACCAACGTTTGGGTTTGGCACAGGATTGTGCGGCCACGAGTAGTCCGGGTACTGCGGTCTTGGCATGACAACATATCTGTTATCCAGGTTTCCAAAAGAGGCTTGAGTCAGTACCTCAAACATGAGTCTCTCTGCATGTAGCCGCTGAACAGGATCCAGAGTAGGGAGCCTCTCATTTGCGAAGTATGCAAACCCTGTTATTTTAGGTTCTTTTTCTGCTGTTAGCACTTTTTTTGCAATTTCCACCAATTCAGGAGTAGCCGAGGTGGTGGGAGTCTTCCTTTTCCTTCCTGAAGGTGATAGCCGCGCCGCACAGATGAGGATGGTGTCTCTTCTTCATCTTCGATCAACGGCAAGCTGTCTTGTTCAGTTGCAGGTGTGGAGACGGACTCTTCTGTTTCCTGCATGAACAAAAAACAAATGGTAAATCACAAAGACAAAGAAATTAATCTTCACACAGCAAAAATGTGAAAATGACACTTGTAAAGACAAATCGATGTGAATACTTTTCTGTCCAATTATGACAAGAGCATTCTTAAGGTGATACCTTTATAATGCAATTATTCCAAATGTAATCCTGCCTGAACAAGGAGCCTGTGCGCTCTGAAAGCTAGCGAACATATAATTTTCTGGTTAGCCAATAAAGGTATCACTTTAAGAATGCTCTTGTCATAATTGGACGGAAAAGTATTCACATCGATTTTTCTGGCTAACACGGTACCACAATATAATTTATTATTGTACACCTTGTAAAGACAAAGAAATTTACTACACCCATATACAGCAAAAATGTGAAAATGACACTTGTAAATGGATAGGCCTCAACCGTTGAGATAGATAAATTATCAGTACATGAAGGGATTAATTCTGCCATTTTATCTACATTTCACAATTATATATTTTAAATTTAAGTACACTTTGGCATGTACATTAAAATGTGTTGTAATACAAAGGTACTTACATGTATGACAGGGGTGACCGGCTGGATCACTGGGTCTAGATCCGACATGGATGTCCCTTCTCTGGGTACTTCTTGGTCCCTTATGAACTCGAACAGATCAAAGTACCACAGTTGGGGGACATAAACATCATCGGCCCCGCTCCAGATTTGGTGGAATTTATAACTTTATTGAGCTCTTTTTTATACACTGTGCGGAGGGCCTGTATGCGTTTTTTGACCGATGACTAGAGTTGAGCGATACTTTCCGATATCCAAAAGTATGGGAATCGGAATGGTATCGCCGATAACATTAAAATATCGGCGATACCCGATACCGATACCGGAAGTCCCATGTAAGTCTATGGGAACAAAATATCGAAATTAAAAAAACCCCATTCTTGCCTTGTTGGTTAATTGTACATGAAGGAAAACAAGAAAGAGTAATGTAGAATGTATTGGGGAAGGTTGAGGAGACATTAAAGGCATAGATGTTTAACCCAATCAAATGGAATAGCATAAATATTTTTTTTTTAAAGATGTTCGGATTGACGAAGAAATTGACAATGTTGTTAACGTTTTTTCTATTTTGGCAAATATGTATATTACACAACTTCCATGCTCTTCATCTTCACCTTTTTAACTTTTCACACACTTTCTCCTTCATAATCTTCTGCAGCATCATCTTTTTCATCAAATTATTCTTCATCTTCACCTTCTTTATCTTCTTCTTAAACTTCTTGCTATTCATCTTTGTTAACATTACTCATATTCTTCTTATTAAACTATTATTCTTATTCATATTCTGCTTCATCTTCTTCATCATATTCTTATTTGTGACAGAGAATCCTGTACTTGTAATCTGTCAAAGTATGAATTTTTCATCCTTCCGTTCTTGCTGTCACAAAAGATTTAAATTACAACAGTATTTGTCCGTGTTCAGTTTAGCCTGCAGCAGCAGGCATTTTCCAGGGGCACCACGAGGAGGAACGGACTCACCCCCATACACTGCTTAGTCTTCTTCTGCTTAGAATTTAGAGCATATATTTTGCTCTTCATTTTGGTCTTATACTTCATGTTCTTCTGCTTTTAGATCTTCTGCTTATTGTTCTTGTGTCTCTTGTTCCGTATCTTGTATTTGTAGCACAATCTTGTACCAGCTGATGTTACTGGGACACGGTTACTAAGCAGGAGGTACCTGTGCTCCAAAGCACTACCAAGGACCAGCAGACGTTGCTGGAACTCGGATACCGAGATGGAGGCACCTAGGCCAAAGGCACTGTGGAGAACCAGCTGACAGTACTGGAACCCGGAGGGGCAGCAGAAGGAAAAGAGCCAATGGCACAACCGAGGACCAGCTGACGTTACTGGGACACGGTTACTAAGCAGGAGGCACCTGTGCTCCAAAGCACTACCAAGGACCAGCAGACGTTGCTGGAACTCGGATACCGAGATGGAGGCACCTAGGCCAAAGGCACTGCGGAAAACCAGCTGACGGTACTGGAACCCGGAGGGGCAGCAGAAGGAAAAGAGCCAATGGCACAACCGAGGACCAGCTGACGTTACTGGGACACGGTTACTAAGCAGGAGGTACCTGTGCTCCAAAGCACTACCAAGGACCAGCAGACGTTGCTGGAACTCGGATACCGAGATGGAGGCACCTAGGCCAAAGGCACTGCGGAGAACCAGCTGACGGTACTGGAACCCGGAGGGGCAGCAGAAGGAAAAGAGCCAATGGCACAACCGAGGACCAGCTGACGTTACTGAACCCCAGTAACACAGGAGCAAGTGTTGACTGTGCTAACAGCACTTCCGAGCAACAACTGGCGGTGTTGGAGCCCAGGGTCAAGGAGGATGTTTAAATACTAGATCAAGTAATTTCCTTGTTACCTGTCAATTTTAAATGTCTATACTTCAAACAAGAGAAAGATAACCTTTACTACCATAAGATGATGATTTCATTTAAACGAATATCTAGATAAATAAAGAATTGACAAACATAAACACATACATTAACATGTTGAACAGCAATGCAAACCACAAAATAAATTAGTTAAGGAATCTGCTATACGGTTGTACATAAAAGCATACAAGTACATATCTGAATCCATTAATGATGGATAAGTAACAGTATGTACACCATTTTTATTGTATAGACAATGAATGTCTGACTTCAAAACATCATCAGCATTACAAGTAATCTGTGATATTACTAAAATGTTCCATTTGCTGAATAATGTCACTAAATATTTTATACAAAATTATACAATTTCCATCATGTAATACTCATAATATGTGGCAATAATCATTTTTATTAACAAACATAACCTTTAAAAAGTGCATAGTGCATAGTGAAAATTGCTATTTATGGCTGACTGTCGACTTGGAAGCATGACAACAGATAGATAAGGTATATATAGATGAGACTGCATAGCCACAGATGGTGAATGGCGATGTAATACTGTACCTCAATAAAGTGTGCGTCACTACTACATAATTTTTTTTATATAGCTTTATAAACAGGGTACATGGATGTATGCTTGTGCCTTTGTTTTGACGCACAGACTGCCTTCCTGCTGAGACGCATTGGGTAGTGAACAGTTGTGTGCAGTGTTCACTGCAGTCTCTGCGGAATAACCACACTTAGACCTTATAACTTTTCAGACTTTCTTTATCAATCTCCAAGATGAAGAAGGCAGGGAGTAAGGCACGTGGTCGTGGAGTTTCTTCAGGGAGAGGACGTGGGGATTCTGTGGCTGCTGCGGCCCCCAGTGACACAGCATCCACCAGTTTTCCCCGTGAGCGTTCCTTTATGCGCACTTTTGTAGGAGCTCGGAGTACCCCCCTGCTGCGGGAAGAACAAATTGAAGCCGTTGTTGTTTGGATGTCAGCCAATGCATCGACTTCAATTGCTTCCACCTCCTCTCAGGACCACAGCACTGTTGGGCAACCATCTGTCTCTTCACCGCCTGGCAAATTGCCCAGGCAGTCAGAGAGTTCTGTACAGGAGCCAGCTGAGTGTCTGCTTCTGTTCTCAGAATCTATTGGCTTGCAAACAGGGGCCCAGCCAAGCAGCATTCTGTAATGTGAAGAGGGAGTATGCAGTGATGCGCAACAGCTGTGTCTCTCTGAATCTGAAGAGGCGGGTGAGACAGTGCCGATGGTCAGCACACCGCAGAACGCATCTGATGATGATGAGACCCAGGTGCCAGTTTCTGTTGAGCATGGTGCTGGCCAGACCACCCAACAGCAGGTGTTGGAAGAGGGTAGTGGAGATGATGAGGTCCAAGACCCAACATGGCATGAGGAACAGGAAGGTGGTGGGAGCAGCTCAGAGGAATAATAATAATATTTATTTATATAGCGCCATCATATTCCGCAGCGCTTTACAGTTTAGCAGTTTCAGAACACAAGTCATAAGTAACAACGTTAACAATACAATAATTTAAGCTAAATAAGTCGCCCCTGCTCGTGACAGCTTACAATGTACAATGAGATGGGGGAGATACAAAGTATAGGTGTTTATATACAATGGTGCATTTACAATGATGTTCCAGCCATCTTAAGGGACTGAGGGATGGAGATAGTGAATGGGCTAGAGACACACACACACTTACACAGAATACATAGAATGACTTTGATTAGTGAATGTGATAGGCTGCTCTGAACAAATGTGTTTTGAGGGAGCGCCTGAAACCATGCAAATTGTGGATAGTCCTAATTTCTTGGGGTACAGCATTCCAGAGGATTGGCGTAGAGCAGGAGAAGTCTTGGAGTCGGGAGTGGGAGGTACGTATTAGTGCAGAGGTTAGTCGAAAGTCGTTTGCAGAGCGCAGCAGTCGGTTAGGCCGATAGATAGAAATGAGGGAGGAGATGTAGGAGGGGTGCTGCACTGTGGATAGCTTTGTGGCTGAGAACCAGTACTTTGGTTGAAAGCTGGGAGAGGCCTAGAGAAATGGTTAGTGACAGAAGGAAGATAGAGGAAGACATTGCCCCAACGGTACAAACAGGAGGGAGAGTTAGGCTGCAGACTCGGTTGCCTGTAGCCTCCAGTTTGGCACCTGTTCGGAGCAGTTGTCTTCCAAAAGTCAAAACGTGCGCTCCCAGGACTTGCACTGCGTGGTCCTTTTTTCACACACTTGCACATGATATTTGCTATGTGAAATGCAAGCTGTGTAATCAAAAATTAAAAATAGCTAAAAGTGTCAGTCACCTCAATACCACAAATATGTGGAAACATGTGCGGACAAAGCACGTAGTTGAGTTACAAAGACACACTGGAGATGTAGGCCAACCTACAGCAGCACCTACATCTTCAGGTTGTGTTGAAGCCTCTTCATCGAGCTCACACACAGCTGGTTCTGCTTCCTCACAGGATCGCCATGGAAGAACCTCGGCCACTGTTGTCCAGAGACAAACTGTTATTCCACACACAGCAGCAAGTTCCCTGTCATCCTCACACTCCCAGGCCACAAAACAGCCATCGGTAGCACAGGCATGGGATAAAAGACGGCCATACTCCGCAAACCATGCACGAGCACAGGCTCTGAATGCTGGCATTGCAAAACTCCTGTCCCTTGAAATGCTGTGATTCAGGCTGGTGGAGACAGACAGTTTCCGTAACTGAATATCATTGTCAGTCCCACAATACAATGTGCCAAGCCGATTTCATTTCAGCAGGCAAGCCGTCCCTGGTCTGCAAAAGCATGTTGAGGGAAAAATTAAACATGCGCTACTAAAAGCCCTCAGTAGCAAGGTCCACCTGACCACCGATGCGTGGACCAGTACCCATTGTTATGATCTGCTACAACCAGTAAGGAAAGAAGGGAATTCTGTCCCTACAATACAACTAAGCTGAATCCCTACGATGTAACGGGGAACCTGATCCTGCGACCAGACCCGCTAAAGTCCTCATCTAGTGTGAACGAAGACCTATAGTTGCGAGGGAGTAATCCCTACAAGATCTAGGGACTGGGAGAAAAGGTGGACACCTCCTAACATAAATTGTAGCATGGATAATTAAACAGAAAAATAAATACTTTGTGATCCTAACATCAAGCAAAACTGACAGATTAAGGCACCTAAGCACCCGGCTAGCTTAACAGTAGATAATACAATGAAGTCAAGCAAAGCCAGAAGGGGGGAGCCAGACTAAATAGGGAAAAAAGGTCATGTGACCAGCAAACTGAAACAAAACCTAACAAGAGGGTTCTAACACCCATGGCCAGGGACAATACCTTTCCCTCACTGCCCATTGGGTCAATGTTGTGCAGCCGGGTACTGATCTTGCGAGTGGCGCTGTACGTGTTGTGCCAACTCCAAGGATTGCAGGAATCAAGTCTGTACACATTGATTCCTCCTCCTACTCCAGTTCCTCAGAATCATCGCTGCAGGAGCCGTCACGGTCTACCTCCACATGGACCCGTGAACGTTTACCTGTTGCGACCGATATGAGCACAGCCGTGTCCAAATGTCAACAGGCCGTCCTGAAATTAATTTCCATGGGGAATCTTAGCCACACAGCGCAGGAGCTCTGTAATGCCATAAAGCAGGAGAGCGACGTGTGGTTTTTGGAAGAGAATCTACAGGCAGGCTTGGTAGTGTGTGACAATGGCCGAAATCTGGTGTCAGCTCTGGGCCTTGGCAACCTCACTCACATACCATGTCTGTCATATGTGCTCAACTTGGTCGTGCAGAGTTTTTTGAGGGACTATCCGGATCTTGATGCACTGCTGCACAAGGTCCGCCTAGAGTGCGCTCACTTGCGACGTTCCAGCATGGCCAGATCGCTGATTGCAGCTCTGCAACGCAGATTTCACCTTCATGAACATCGCATCATATGTGACGTACCCACCAGGTGGAATTCCTCGTTACATATGTTGGAGCGGTTGTGTGAGCAGCAGCCAACAGTAATGGAGTATCAGCTGCATCAGGCGCAGTCAACTCGCAATTTGCGCCGTTCACACTTCACCACTACTGAGTGGGCCTCTATAATAAGAATAATAATATTATTTATTTATATAGCGCCATAATATTCCGCAGTGCTTTACAGTTTAACAGTTTCAAAACACAAGTCATAAGTAACAACGTTAACAATACAATAATTAAAGCAAAATCAGCCGCCCCTGCTGGTGAAAGCTTACAATCTACAATGAGGTGGGGGAGATACAAAGTACAGGTGTTTATATACAATGGTGTTTTTACAATGATGGTCCAGCCATTTTAAGGGAGTGAGGGATGCATGGAGATAGTGAATGGGCTACACACACAGAATTACACATAGAATGACTTTGATTAGTGAATGTGATAGGCCACTGTGAACAAATGTGTTTTGAGGGAGCGCCTGAAACCATCCAAATTGCGGATAGTCCTAATTTCTTGGGGTAGAGCATTCCAGAGGATTGGCGCAGCGCGGGAGAAGTCTTGGAGTTGGGAGTGGGAGGTACGGATTAGTGCAGAGATTAGTCGAAGGTCGTTTGCAGAGTGCAGCAGTCGGTTAGGCCGATAAATATAAATAAGGGAGGAGATGTAGGGGGGTGCTGCGCTGTGGAGAGCTTTGTTGGTGAGAACCAGTAATTAGAATTGGATCCTATAATGAATGGGCAGCCACTGCCAGTGTAATGAGTGGCGAATAACTCTATGAAGGATATCTGCCACGTTTTGCGTGCGTTTGATGAGTCAACGCGGATGGCGAGTGCAGATGATGCACTAGTCAGCCTGACTGTCCCCCTTATCTGCCTGCTTCAAAAAACACTGCAAGCACTAAGGCATGAGGTTTTGGAAGAGGTGGAGGATGAGGAGTCACAAATTCCATCACCTTCTGGACAGTCAGCGCAACGTGGTTCCTCACAAAGGGCTGGAGGACTTTCAAAGTACCATGCTGTATCAACAATTGAACCTCCAGAGTCGCTGTCTATATTTTCATAACCATTACAAACTTTTAATGTATTTACAAAGCACATAATGTACATTTTTTGTCTATCCTTTTGTAATGCTATTGTGTTTCCATAAACTGATGTTACAGAATTATGATACAAAGTTTTTAAATTTTGAGTTTTAAATTTTGTAAATTTATATGTATTTGAAGGACTTTGTGAGGAGGATGAGGAGGAGTCAATGGAGGAGGAAGACATCGCTCCAGAGGGAGGTAGACAATGCTCTAGTCAGTATGTAGACCAAGGGTGGGGTGATGCACAGCAGGCAGAGATGATGCCTCTTGCAGGGGACAACGTTTCTTGGCCAGTTGGGAGTCTGCAGCACATGGTTGATTTCATGCTGCAGTGGCTGAGAAACGACCGCCGCATCGAAACATTCACACCACGTCTGATTATTGGGTGTACACCCTCTTAGACCCTCGCTACCGGGACAACTTACAAAGCCTCATCACACCGTTGAACCGGGAGCGTAAAATGCGGAAGTACCAAGACACACTGGTGCAATCCATAATGTTCTCCATTCCAGCCGAGAGCACTGCTGCTGCTACTGCTTTACAAAGCAGCTCTGTGCGTCGAGGCAGTGGAGACAGCTCTGCAACAAGAGGGAGCACAAGCAGCGCCTCTGCACAGGGCAAGAACAGTATGTTCCAAATGTGTCGAATTTTTGTGGCAGCGCCACCAATGTCTACACCATCCGAGACGGCTCCAGTCAGCAGGAGGCAACATTTCCGTAAGATGGTGACAGACTACATGTCTTGCCCTCTCAGTGTACTCCCAGATGGCTCTTCCCCATTCAAGTTTTGTGTTTCTAAGCTGGATACATGGCCAGAGCTTAGCCAGTATGCATTGGAGGTGCTGGCTTGATCTGCTGCCAGTGTATTATCGGAGCGCGTCTTTACTGCTGCAGGTGGTGTACTAACAGACCGTTGCATGCGACTATCCTCCGATAATGTAGAACGGCTTACTTTTCTGAAAATGAACTAGGCATGGATCTCGCCTGAATTTGCCTGTCCGGTTTCAGATTAACTAACTGGTTGGCAACGTTTTCCATGTCTCCTGTTATGTTCATCTTTCTACCACCTGAGCTATACTCCCTGGGCTACAACACTGCCAGTTGCTGCTCAGAAGTGTCGTGTCCACAGACCAATACACAAGCTATAGTGATAGTGGGGTTCAGTAACGCCTGCTGTTCCCCTGCTGCGTGTCTGACATAAATTAATGCTGCTAACTCCAAATTAAAGTTCAAATTAAAGTTCAAACATCTCATACTAGGCCTCAGGCTACACCCTCCTTGACCCTGGGCTCAGAAGTGTTGGATGCACAGATCAAAACAATCGATGATGTGTTTGTGGGGTTCAGTAACGCCTGCTGTTCCCCTGCTGTGTGTCCGGCAAAAATTACTGCTACCTAGCTACACATGTTGAAAAAAACATGACATGTTAAAGTGGCTAGTGCTACACATAGATATCAGGCTACACCCTTATTTCTAAGCTGTAAACAAGTGAAACGTCAAATTTAAAACCATTCAATGATTAGTGTTGGTAACAAATCTGTAACTAAATAATTGTGACATATTATGGCAGATATCCACATGTCTAACACAAATGCTAACACAAAAGCATACTTATGCTATAGGGTACTGATGGTGAACCTTCTCACTCCATAACTTTGACAAATCCAACTCACATCATGCCTCAAATGCTGCAATGTTGGAAGTGCATAATGTGGGTTGAACTTTGACAACAGCTGCAGTGCGAAGGTTATCCTTCTGTGTTCTTGGCTTTTAAATAAAAGCATACAAGTAAATATAATAATACATTGTTGATTAAGGGACATGATGTACACCTGTAATATTGTGCAAACAATGGATGTAGGACTATTCCTCTTCAACATTACTTATATTTGTGTCATTTGAAAAAATACATATTTTAGTTAAAAATTAAAAACCCATGTTAAGTAGCTGTGAAAGGCCCGTTTGTGTACTTCTATATTGTTTGCAACCAATGTATTGTATACGGATGGAAGCACGTCACTGTAATAGATTTGAATTATTTTAAATAGAATAAAGCAGCACCAATTTTAGAAAAATGACAAGGATGAGCCAGTGACAGACACTCAGCAGAGTACACGCAGCGGTGGTTGAAGAAGTAAATGGAGCGTGATCTGCATTTAAAAAAAAAAAAAAAAAAAATACCTCACAGACTGCAGTGAACACTGAAACACAACTATTCACAATCTGTGAAAGGCTACTCCTTTGTCTACTTCTATAGTGTTTGCAACCAATGTATTGTATACGGATGGAAGCGCGTCACACTAATAGATTACATTTATTTTAAATGGAATGTAGCAGAACCAATTGGAGATAAATGAAAAGGATGAGCCACTGAGACACGCTCAGCAGAGTACAAGCAGCAGTGCTTGAACAAGTAACTGGAGCGTGATGTGCACTCAAAAAAAAAAACCACAGACTGCAGTGAACACTGAAACACAACTGTCCACAATCTGGGAAAGGCTACTCCTTTGTCTACTTCTATAGTGTTTGCAACCAATGTATTGTATACGGATGGAAGCGCGTCACACTAATAGATTAGATTTTAAATGGAATGGAGCAGAACCAATTGGAGATAAATGAAAAGGATGAGCCACTGAGACACGCTCAGCAGAGTACAAGCAGCAGTGCTTGAACAAGTAACTGGAGCGTGATGTGACTCAAAAAAAAAAAAACACAGACTGCAGTGAACACTGAAACACAACTGTCCACAATCTGGGAAAGGCTACTCCTTTGTCTACTTCTATAGTGTTTGCAACCAGTGTATTGTATACGGATGGAAGCGCGTCACACTAATAGATTAGATTTTTTTCAAATATAATGGAGAAGCACCAATTGGAGAAAAATGAAAAGGATGAGGCACTGAGACACGCTCAGCAGAGTACAAGCAGCAGTGCTTGAACAAGTAACTGGAGCGTGATATGCACTCAAAAAATAAAAAACACAGACTGAAGTGAACACTGAAACACAACTGTCCACAATCTGTGAAAGGCTACTCCTTTGTCTACTTCTATAGTGTTTGCAACCAATGTATTGGATACAGATGGAAGCGCATCACACTATAATTTCTATTGAATGGAGCAGCTAGAATTACACTAAAGAAAAAAAAAAAGAGTCTGTGAGTGACACGTGCAGATGCCTACAGACAGCGTTGGATGCAGAGCAAACTGCAGCGTCACCTGCACTCACACACACCTTGCAGAGCTGTTAAAACAACACTGCAGGCAAAAGGAAGCTTTACACAGCGGTTGGTGATAGCCTGCCTACAGCACAGTACACTAAATCGCAATCTCTAACTGTCCCTCAGAGTCAGCAGAGTAGCGTTCTGTCCCTATCTGAATTCACAGCACAGTGACGCTAAAATGGCGGCGGCGCCTTTTATAGTGCATTCTGACATCATTTCAGCAGCCAATCACAGCCATGCCATTAGTTAAGATGACCGCAGCATTACAGGATGTGCCCACACTTCGTAGGATTCCTCATTGGCTGACTAAAATCACATTGCCTCTCAAAGAATTATGGGAACTTCCGATTCCGGTATACGATATTGAAAAAGTATCGGAATTAAGTATCGGAATTCCGATAACGCGAATATCGGCCGATACCCGATACTTGCGGTATCGGAATGCTCAACACTACCGATGACACATCCGCAGGTTCATCGGGGTAACGGCTCTTGCACATCTCCACCAGTTTTTGGTATGCGTCATTCTTTTTAAGCCTGTTACAGTAATCTGGTGATTTTATTCTCCATAGGCACGGCATGGAGCGGTAGAGCTCGATAAATTCCCGCAAAAAATCTTGTTTATCAGCCATCTGTAATAAAAAATATTATTATGTGAGAACGCCAGAATGGTTAAATAAAATGTTTATAGACTACAACATAGAACACAGCAGGGATCACAAAATGGTGGTTGGTGTGTTTGGTGGCCAGAACAAAACAAACAAACAATGGCAAAAAAAAAAAAAAAAATTGATCAACGACAATGGTTTACAAAAGCAGAGATCTAAACATGGATCTGTAAAATTAAAGTAAAAATAAAAATGAAATGTGACAAAAATAATACCTACCTTACACAAGTTGTGATTCTGGAGAAAAAAAACAGGGAAAATAGCATCACAAACTGGATCACAAACTGGATCACGCCAGAGACTGGATCGCAGAGGATATAACGTCAGAGACTGGAACACAGCAACAACAATAGTGGCACAAATGGATCGCAGTAACTACAAAGGCTAGCAGGACACACTGGAACGATGCTGGAGATTTGAAAGAACCGCTTCTGCTCGAGAGCAATGGAGAGGAGTGCAGATACGTGGTCTTTTATGACGCGGTCATCCAATCACAAAGCGGGAGAGCTGTGATAAATATTTATGAGGTAAATAGTGACCACCAATCTGTGATGAGGGGCGTGCAAAAGGTTGCGCTCAGTCACGCCTATCGAGGTCGTGATCTTTCACAGTATATGCAAGTGTGGCACGTCCCAACGACCGCCAAAGTCGTTAAAAAGATCGCTACTGCTGATGCGTCGTTAATTAAATCGTCCAGTTTGGCAGCTACTAGCGACATTAAAACGATCACAACCAACGATCTCATTAGTATGCGTCGTTATCGTGATCGTTAGCGATCTTGTTTAGTGTGGCAGTACCTTAAGTCTTCAGGTAACGCAGCACAGCAGGTTCAAATTGTCACCTCTCACCTGCGCGGCGATCCTCAGGATTGGGCTTTTTCCCTGACACCTGGGGATCCTGTTTTGAATGATATTGATGCATTTTTTCTGGCTCTGGGGTTATTGTATAATGAACCTAATGTCACTGATCAAGCTGAAAAAACTTTGTTGGCATTAAATCAGAGTCTTGAAGACGCTGAGTTGTACTGTCAGAAATTCTGAAAGTGGGCAGTCCTGACCAAATGGTGCTTTGGCAGCCCTTTTTCGGAAGGGGCTGTCAGAGAATGTAAAAGATGTTATGGTGGGATTCCCTGCTCCCTCTGGTCTCAATGATTCTATGTCATTGGCTATTCAAATTGACAGACGTTTGCGTGAGCGCAGAGGTATGCGTGAGATAGTGTTGCCTTGTGAGCCAGCTTCTGAGCCCATGCAGTGTGATAGAGTGACTTCTGGGGCTCAGCGTCACGAGTTTCGAAAGCGCAATGGGTTATGTTTCTACTGTGGTGATGCCTCTCATGCTATTTCAGTCTGCCCTAAGCGGGGAAGACGTTTTGCACGCTCAGTTGTCTTGGGTAGTGTTCAGACTAAATTTCTGTTGACTGTTACCCTGATTTGCTCCCTGTCCACATTTTCTTCTCAGGCTCTTGTTGATTCAGGAGCAGCTATTAACCTGATGGATTTTGATTTTGCCAAACGTTGTGGGTTTCCCATGATACCCCTGCGGAAGTCTATTCCCCTACTGGGCATTGATTCTACCCCTTTGGCAGAGAATAAACCCCAGTTTTCTACTCAGGTGATAATGAGGGTTGAACCAGATCATCAGGAGAGTTGCAAATTTCTGGTGCTGTATAATCTGCATGGCATTATTGTACTAGGTTTCCCTTGGTTACAGTCTCATAATCCTGTTTTGGATTGGAAATCTGTGTTTGTGACCAGTTGGGGCTGCCAATGTGTTAATGCCGACACTCCTGTTTTTTTCTGCCTCTCCCAAGTCTCAGAATGTTTCTGACTTTTTGACTGATTTTTCGGATGTATTTAATGAAAGTAAATCTGCATCATTGCCCCTCACAGGAGTTACGATTGCGCTATTGAATTAGTGCCTGGTGGTAAATTTCCTAAAGGTCGCCTTTTTAACTTGTCTGTACCTGAACACGAGGCTATGCGATCTTATATCAAGGAGTCATTGGAGAAGGGTCATATCAGACCATCCTCTTCACCCTTGGGTGCCGGTTTTTTCTTTGTGGCCAAAAAGGATGGTTCATTAAGGCCGTGTATTGATTATCGTCTCTTGAACAATATCACTGTGAAATATCAATATCCGTTACCCTTGATTTCTGACCTGTTTTCCAGGGTGAAAAGTGCTACTTGGTTTACCAAGCTTGACCTCAGGGGGGCGTATAACCTTATTCGCATTAAGCACGGGGATGAATGGAAGACGGCGTTTAATACCCCAGAGGGGCATTTTGAGTACCTAGTGATGCCCTTTGCTCCTTCCGTCTTCCAAACCTTCATGAATGATATTTTCAGGGATTTTGTGGATACATTTCTGATTGTTTATTTGGATGATATCTTGATTTTTTCCAATGACTGGGACTCTCATGGGAAACATGTTCGGACTATGTTTAAGATTTTGAGAGAATGCACTGTATGTGAAGTGATCAAAGTGTCTTTTTGGCATACAGAAGGTCTTATGTCTGGGATTCATTTTGTCTCCGTCTGTTATTGAAATGGACCCGGTCAAGGTTCAAGCCATCTATGATTGGGTCCAACATACTTCATTAAAGGCTCTTCAGAGATTTTTGGGTTTTGCCAATTTTTATCGTAAATTTATTGGTAATTTCTCCGGTATTGTTAAACCATTGACTGATTTGACCAAAAAGGGTTCTGATGTGGTGAATTGGCCTCCTGAGGCAGTCTCTGCGTTTCAGGAACTTAAGCAGAGATTCACTTCTGCTCCTGTTCTACGGCAGCCTGATGTTTCTCTACCATTTCAGGTGTAGGTTGATGCCTCTGAAATTGGGGCAGGTGCCGTTTTGTCCCAAAGAGATCCAGAGACCTCTAAGAGTAACCCTTGTGCCTTTTTCTCTCGAAAATTTTCTCCAACTGAACGTAATTATGACGTGGGTAATCGGGAGTTATTGGCCATGAAGTAAGCCTTTGAAGAGTGGAGACATTGGCTGGAAGGAGCCAAACATCAGGTGGTGGTCATCACGGACCATAAGAATCTGGTTTATCTCGAATCAGCCAAGCGACTTAATCCTAGACAGGCCAGGTGGGCCATGTTTTTCACACGTTTTAATTTTGTGGTTTCTTTTCTTCCTGGCACTAAGAATGTTAAGGCGGATGCCCTCTCGAGGAGTTTCTTTGCGGACCTCCTGTGTTATCTGATCCTACTGTTATTTTGAAAGAGGGTGTAGTTCTTTCCGCCATCTCGCCCAATTTGAGACTGGCCTTGGAAGGGTGTCAGGAGGATAAACCTGAGCGCTGCCCTATTGGGAAATTGTTTGTCCCAGACCAGTGGAAGAAGAGTGTGATGTCTGAGATTCATTGTTTCGCGTTGGCTGGTCATCCCGGGATTTTTGGTACCAGAGACTTGGTGAGTCGGTCCTTTTGGTGGCCTACTTTGTCTCGTGACGTCAGGGAATTTGTGCAGTCCTGTGGGACTTGCTCTCGCTCCAAGCCTTGCTCTCGTTCTAGTGGTTTGTTAATTCCATTACCTGTGCCCAAGAGGCCATGGACCCATATCTCTATGGATTTTATTTCCGACCTCTCTGTTTCTCAGAGAATGACCGTTATCTGGGTAATCTGTGATAGGTTTTCCAAGATGATACATCTTGTGCCATTACCTAAGTTGCCTTCCTCCTCCGAATTGGTGCCTTTGTTCCTTCAGCACATGATTCGGTTACATGGCATTCCGGAGAACATTGTGTCTGACAGAGGAATCCAGTTTGTTTCCAGATTTTGGAGGACATTTTGTTCTAAACTTGGTGTTCAATTATCTTTCTCCTCTGCTTTTCATCCTCAGACCAATGGACAAACCGAGAGAACAAACCAGACCTTGGATACTTATTTGAGATGTTTTGTGTCTGCTGATCAGGATGACTGGGTCTCTTTTTTGCCTTTGGCTGAGTTTGCTCTTAATAATAGGGCTAGCTCTGCCACCTTGATGTCTCCATTTTTCTGCAATTTTGGGTTTCACCCTCGATTTTCTTCGGGACAGGCGGAAGCTTCTGTCTGTCCGGGTGTTGACTCTGTTGTGGAGCGAATGCAGCAGATTTGGGACCAGACGCCCCGGAAGAAGCAGGTGGCGAAACGCGCATCGGGGTGAGGGGACACCGAGCTACACCGTTGTCACTGGTAAATATTGCCATATTAGCCTTTCCTTGCATTGTGCAATTTTTGCATGTTTTGTTCTTTCATCGCTAACTATATAGCAATTGTCATTATGCTATTAGGGTGAATATGTTTTAGATGAACATGTTTTGCATTGGCGCCTATTAAGTGTATCTGCCTTTACACCCTATATTGCTACTCCATTGGGAGCATATTTTTATAGCATGGGGTTTGATGTATGTATATATAAATATCAGAAACACGTTTAAAAGGCAGTCAATGGGTACTTAACCCCTTCATTACTATAGCATATATGTGATGATAGTCATTTGTGAGGCATTTGGTGATTTGTTATTTACACGGAACGATTTATATTATTGGTACCATCATTGTTTTGGTGGCCACTTAATATGTCATTTGTATTATGGCTCGGTGTCCCTTAACAGTTTTTCTGCTGTTTTATGGAACATTTTAATGGTTTTCTATTAATAAAGTTTGATTTTATTATCTATGGGATCTCTTCTTCTTTTTCCCTTCATTTGATTTTTTTTATAAAGGGAATTGTGTATATTATTTTAGATTTGGGACCAGGTAGTGGAGAGGTTGTCTCTCTCTCAGGAGAAGTCCCAACGGTTTGCCAACCGGCATAGGACTGATTGTCCTCGGTTTAAAGTGGGGGACTTGGTTTGGTTGTCCTCAAGAAATATCCCTATGAGGGTTGCATCTCCAAAGTTTAAGCCCAGGTTCATTGGACCTTATAAGATCATGGAGATTCTTAATCCTGTTTCCTTCCATTTGCTTCTTCCAGGGACATTTAAGATCCATAACGTGTTCCACAAGTCCTTATTGAAGAGGTTTGTCGAGCCAGTGGTTCCTATGGCTGCGCCTCCTGACCCTGTTTTGGTTGAGGGCAAACTGGAGTATATGGTTGAGAAAATATTGGATTCTCGTTTTTCTAGACAGAAACTCCAGTATTTGGTTAAGTGGAGAGGTTATGGTCAGGAGGACAATTCTTGGGTGTTTGCTTCAGATATCCATGCTAGGAGACTGATCCATCCCTATCACCGAGCTCATCCTGATCGACCTGGTTGCACAAGTGAGGGTTCAGTGACCCCTCCTCAAGGGGGAGGTACTGTTATGAATGCGTAGAGATGGTTTCTGAGCAGAGGCTCCCTCTGGTGGTTACAGACAGTACTGAACCTTTCAGCGAGGAGTGGCAATCTGGAATCACGGACTGATCTGATATAAGGGAGGTTCCCTCCCATGATGGTTGCGGTGATCAATTGTTCTTGTCTCAATTGTGGTTCCTGGTTCATTTGGAAGTTTGCTGGAGTCTTGCCTGCATCTCCTGCTTTCAGATAAGATATTTTTTGCTTTTCTTTTTGTGCTTGCTTTTTGCATTGTTTTCTGCACTTTTGTGGAGGTTAGCCAGGTCCCCTCCTGGGGCCTGAGCTCCTCACAGTTTTTCTGCAGTCACTGTTATTTGCCCATTTGCTTTTTCCTGTTTTTTCAGCGGCTGCGGCTTGGTTTTTGTTCACACTGTGAGCTGATTTAGTGGGTTTCGAGATCGTGTGATCTCAGTATTTTTGTAATCAGAATTGTTGGATTTTTGTAGGGTTTTCTGGGTTGCAGAAAGTAATCTCTCCTGTCCTATCCTATTAAGTCAGCTTGTGGCCCCAGCGTTTGCTCAGTCTATTTTCTGCCTATGTTTGTATTTTCATCTTGTCTAACCGCCATTATATGTTTGGGGGCTTCCTATTTTCTTTAGGGATCTGCTCCGGGGCAGATAGCTTTCATCTTTCTGCCTTTAGGGTGTAGTTATCTCTCAGGCTACCTCTAGTTGTGTTGTTAGTTTAGGAATCTGCAACCCATCAGTTACCAACATCTCAGGTGTTTGGCTGCCCTGCTGTTGTTCCTGTCCTCCTCAGCTACAGAAACATAGCACTTAAATTTAACCCTAGAGTACAAAATTTTTGCTAACACAAACTAATAAATTTATTAAACACTGACGTATATAGATCATTTTGATATGACATGGTTTACTATATGTAAACCATGTGTCATATCATGTCGGGTTCTGTAATGATTTTACAGAAGCCGGCAATTGATTCAGCAGCTATTATGCTATGTAGAACTCTATGAGCTATAAATAAATATTATATATATTATATATATATATATTAAACCTGTCAGTGTGATTTTACAGTATACCGCACTGAATTGCCGGCTTTTCTAAAGGACACGGTGCTCATTTCTCGCAAGTCACAAGTCTGGTCCGTATGTAATCCGTATTTTTCTCGCACCCATAGACTTGCATAGACTTGCATTGGCGTATTACTGGCGTAATACGCTGCAAATAGCAGCATGCTGCGATGTCCTCAGCACGTATAATACGGCCGAGGAAAAATCGGCTGTTGGGACCTACCCCATAGATTAACATTAGTCCGAGTGCAATGCGAAATTTTTTTCGCATAGCACTCGTCTGTATTTCTCGCTAGTTGAACTCTGGCCTAATGCTGATGCTATTGATCATGATGTGAATATGCATGCTTTACCTGACCATGATTTACCTGATGATGTTTTACCTGGTAACAATTCATCTGAAAATGATGATGTGTCTACAGGTGCAGGAGTGCTCAGCCACATTACGCTGCGTGCTGATATGGTTGAGGATCCCCTAACAGGAGCAAGCGACAGCACTAAGGGAAATGGGGAGAGCACCAGAACTATGAAGAAAGTGATGCCGTGAAACTGACCGGTGCCACAGAGAAAAGGTAACTGCCCCATATATAGCACTGCTCCTGAGTAGAGTTGAGCGATACTTTCCGATATCCAAAAGTATCGGAATCGGAATGGTATCGCCGATACACAAAAAATATCGGCGATACCCGATACCGATACCGGAAGTCCAATGTAAGTCTATGGGAACAAAATATCGAAATAAAAAAAACCCCATTCTTGCCTTGTAGGTTAATTGTACATGAAGGAAAACAACAAAGAGTAATGTAGAATGTATTGGGGGAGGTTGAGGAGACATTAAAGGCATAGATGTTTAACCCAATCCAATGGAATAGCATTAATTTTTTTTTTTAGGAAATACGTTCGGATTGACGAAGAAATTCACAATGTTGTTAACCTTTTTTCTATTTTGTCAAATATGTCTGTTTCACAACTTCCATGGTCTTCACCTTTTTAACTTTTCACACACTTTCTCCTTCATAATCTTCAGCAGCATCATCTTTCTCATCAAATTATTCTTCATCTTCACCTTCTTAATCTTCTAAAACTTCTTGCTATTCATCTTTTTGTTAACATTACTTATATTGTTCTTATTAAACAGTTATTATTCTTCATATTCTACTTCTTCATCTTCTTCCTATTCATCCTTTTCATCATATTCTTATTTGTGACAGACATTCCTGTACTTGTAATCTGTAAAACTCTGAATTTTCATCCTTCCGTTCTTGCTGTCACGAAAGATTTTAATTACAACAGTATTTGTCCGCGTTCAGTTTAGACTGCAGCAGCATCAGGCATTTTCCAGGGGCACCACGAGGAGGAACGGACTCACCCCCATACACTGCTTAGTCTTCTTCTGCTTAGAATTTAGAGCATATATTTTGCTCTTCATTTTGGTCTTATACTTAACCCCTTAAGGACAGAGCCATTTTGCAGCTTAATGACCGGGCCAATTTTTACAATTCTGACCACTGTCACTTTATGAGGTTATAACTCTGGAACGCTTTAACGAATCCCGCTGATTCTGAGATTGTTTTTTCGTGACATATTGTACTTCACGTTAGTGGTAAAATTTCTTTGATATGACTTGTGTTTATTTATGAAAAAAACGGAAATATGGCGAAAATTTTGAAAATTTAACAATTTTCAAACTTTAAATTTTTATGCCCTTAAATCAGAGAGATATGTCACACAAATTTCTTAATAAATAACATTTCCCACATGTCTACTTTACATCAGCACAATTTTGGGACCAAAATTTTTTTTTGTTACGAAGTTATAAGGGTTAAAAGTTGACCAGCGATTTCTCATTTTTACAACACCATTTTTTTTTTAGGGACCACATCACATTTGAAGTCACTTTGAGGGGTCTATATGATAGAAAATACCCAAAAGTGACACCATTCTAAAAACTGCACCCCTCAAGGTGCTCAAAACCACATTCAAGAAGTTTATTAACCCTTCAAGTGCTTCACAGGAGCTGAAGCAATGTGGAAGGAAAAAATTGACATTTAACTTTTTTTGCAAAAGCTTTACTTCGGAACCAAGTTTTTTTATTTTCACAAGTGTTAAAAGAAAAAATGAACCACAAAATTTGTTGTACAATTTCTTCTGAATACTTCGATACCCCATATGTGGGGGTAAACCACTTTTTGGGCGCGTGGCAGAGGTCGCAAGGGAAGGAGCGCCGTTTGACTTTTTCAACGCAGAATTGGCTGAATGCCATGTCGCGTTTAGATAGCCCCTGATGTGCCTAAACAGTGGAAACACCCCACAAGTGACCCCATTTTGGATACAAGACCCCTTAAGGAACTTATCTAGATGTGTGGTGAGAACTTTGAACCTCCAAGTGCTTCACACAAGTTTATAACCTACAGCCGTGAAAAAAAAAAAAAAAATTTTTCCACAAAAATGATCTTTTCACCCCAATTTTTAATTTCCCAAGGGTAATAAGACCGCAAAAGTTTTTGTGCAATTTGTCCTGAGCATGCTGATACCCCATATGTGGGGGTAAACCACTTTTTGGGCGCACGGCAGAGGTCGCAAGGGAAGGAGCGCTGTTTGACTTTTTCAATGCAGAATTGGCTGGACGCCATGTCGCATTTGTAGAGGCCCTGATGTGTCTAAACAGTGGAAACCCCCCACAAGTGACCCCATTTTGGAAACTAGACCCCCTAAGGAACTTATCTAGATGTGTGGTGAGCACTTTGAACCTCCAAGTGATTCACACAAGTTTATAACGTAGAGCCGTGAAAATAAAAAATCATATTTTTTCCACAAAAATGATCTTTTCACCCCAATTTTTATTTTCCCAAGGGTAACAAGACCCCAAAAGTTTTTGTGCAATTTGTCCTGAGCATGCCGATACCCCATATGTTGGGGTAAACCACTTTTTGGGCGCACGGCAGAGGTCGCAAGGGAAGGAGCTCCGTTTGACTTTTTCAACGCGGAATTGGCTGGACGCCATGTCGCATTTGTAGAGGCCCTGATGTGTCTAAACAGTGGAAACCCCCCACAAGTGACCCCATTTTGGAAACTAGACCCCCTAAGGAACTTATCTAGATGTGTGGTGAGCACTTTGAAGCCCCAAGTGCTTCACAGAAGTTTATAACGCCCGGGCGTGAAAATAAAAAATCATATTTTTTCCACAAACCTGATCGTTTAGTCCCCAATTTTTTATTTTCACAAGGGTAACAGGAGAAATTGGACAACAAAAGTTGTTGTACAATTTGTCCTGAGTATGCTGATACCCCATATATGGGGGGGGACCACTGTTTGGGCGCACGGCAGGGCTTGGAATGGAAGCAGCACCGTTTGACTTTTTCAAACCAAAATTGGCTGGAATTGAGATTGGACACCATGTCGCGTTTGGAGAGCCCCTGATGCGCCTAAACAGTGGAAACCCCCCACAAGTAACACCATTTTGGAAACTAGACCACCTATGGAACTTATCTAGATCCGCTGTGAGCACTTTGAACCCCCAAGTGTTTCACAAAAGTTTATAATGCCTGGGTGTGAAAAAAAAAAAAAAAACAATTTTCCACAAAAATGATTTTTTAGTCCCAAATTTTTGATTTTTCACAAGGAAATTGGACCCCAAAAGTTGTTGTCCAATTTGTCCTGAGTACGCTGATACCAAATATGTGGGGGGGGGAAACTGTTTTGGCGCACAGCAGGGCTTGGAAAGGAAGTAATAACGTTTTGGAATGCAGACGTTGGTGGGGGTCATGTTCCGTTTGCAGTGCCCAGATGAGCCTAAACAGTGGAAAACCCCACAAGTGACCCCATTTTGGAAACTAGACCCCATAAGGAACTTATCTAGATCTGTGGTGAGCACTTTGAACCCCCAAGTGTTTCACAAAAGTTTATAATGCCTGGGTGTGAAAAAAAAAAAAAAAATTTTCCACAAAAATGATTTTTTAGTCCCAAATTTTTGATTTTTCACAAGGAAATTGGACCCCAAAAGTTGTTGTCCAATTTGTCCTGAGTACGCTGATACCAAATATGTGGGGGGGGGGAAACTGTTTTGGCGCACAGCAGGGCTTGGAAAGGAAGTAATAACGTTTTGGAATGCAGACGTTGGTGGGGTCATGTTCCGTTTGCAGTGCCCCAGATGAGCCTAAACAGTGGAAAACCCCCACAAGTGACCCCATTTTGGAAACTAGACCCCATAAGGAACTTATCTAGATCTGTGGTGAGCACTTTGAACCTCCAAGTGTTTCACAAAAGTTTATAATGCCTGGGTGTGAAAAAAAAAAATCAATTTTCCACAAAAATGATTTTTTAGTCCCAAATTTTTGATTTTTCACAAGGAAATTGGACCCCAAAAGTTGTTGTCCAATTTGTCCTGAGTACGCTGATACCAAATATGTGGGGGGGGGGAACTGTTTTGGCGCACAGCAGGGCTTGGAAAGGAAGTAATAACGTTTTGGAATGCAGACGTTGGTGGGGGTCATGTTCCGTTTGCAGTGCCCCAGATGAGCCTAAACAGTGGAAACCCCCCACAAGTGACCCCATTTTGGAAACTAGACCCTTAAGGAGCTTATCTAGATGTGTGGTGAGCACTTTGAACCCCCTAGTGCTTCACAGAAATTTATAAACGCAGAGCCGTGAAAATAAAAAATCATTTTTTTTCTCAAAAATGATTTTTTTAGCCAGCTATTTTTTATTTTCCCAAGGGTAATCGGAGAAATTAGAACCCCAAAATTGGTGTGCAATTTGTCCTGAGTATGCTGATACCCCATATGTTGGGGTAAACCACTGTTTGGGCGCACGGCAGGGCTCGGAAGGGAGGGAGCGCCATTTGACTTTTTGAACGCCACATCGTGTTTGGAGACCCCCTGATGTGCCTAAATAGTGGAAATCCCTCAATTCTAGCTCCAACCCTAATCCCAACACACCCCTAACCCTAATCCCAACCCTAATCCTAACCTAAATCCCAACCCTAATTCCAACCCTAATTGTAACCCTAACCCTAATTCTAACCCTAATTATAACCCTAACCCTAAGGCTAGGTTCATTTTGCGTTTTACCAGCCCGTTCAACACATAGCGTTGACGGGCTGGTAATGGTATAGCATAACGCGATCGCATTATGCTATACCCGCTAGCGCAGAGGAATCAGCAGATGATTCATCTGCGCTAGCGGTGACGGACCCCAGACGCTGCAGCCCGCGTCCGAGGCTCCGTCACTGAATGATGGCACGTCGCAAACGCATGCCGCTTTACGGCATGCGTCGCGATGCGCCCTCAAATGGGGGTGAATGGCAGCGTTAACGGACTACGTTACACCGCGTTATACCGCGGTGTAACGCAGTCCGTCTAACGGACTGCCATAACGCAGTATGAACCCAGCCTAACCCTAACGCTAATTATAACCCTTACCCTAAGGCTGCTTTCACACTTCCGGCAGGCGCCTGTCGGCGCCCCCGGCATTTTGCCGCAGCGCCGCATCAGAATACCTGATGCGCCGCCGGCGGTCGCATGCGGTTTTTTGCCGGATGGTTTCTGATGCCCGGAGACATCAGAAACCATCCGGCAAAAACAAAAAACGTTACATGCAGCGTTTTGTCCGGCCGCCGCAATGCACATTTGCGCCGCATCCGGACAAAACCGCATGCAACGCATTGACATGCGGCGCCATCCGGCGCTAATGCAAGTCAATGCAAAAAAAACGCATGCGGCACATCAGATTTTCTGATGCGGCGCTGCGGCTAAATGCCGGGGGCGCCGTCAGGCGCACACCGGATGTGTGAAACCAGCCTAATGCTAACCCTAACCCTAATTATAACCTTAACCCTAATTATAACCCTAACCCTAATTATAACCCTAACCCTAACAGAAAAATGAAAATAAATATAATTTCTACTTTTTATTATATGTCCCTAACTAAGGGGGTGATAAATGGGGGGGTTATGTGCTGTTTTTTTTATTTTGATCACTGTGATAGTTTATCACAGTGATCAAAATGTACTTTTATGAGAATGAATGAAAAAAAAATTTGAATCTGCCGCCAAGCAGATCGGCGGGCGCACTGCGCATGCGCCCGCCATTTTTTTTTTGCAGGGAGAAGAAGCCGGGATCCTGGGGCCTGCGGGAGGACGGAGGACACCGGTAAGTATATGGGGGGGCGATCGGGGGACCGGGGGACCCTCATTTTCTCCCCTCTGATGTGCGATCACATCAGAGGGGAGAGAAATCATTTTTTTTTTTTTTTTTTTTTGCGATCGCGGCTATGCTTGCATAGCCGCGATCGCAACACCGGGATCGGTGAATACCGACCCGGATCATGTTCTCTGGGGTCTCGGCTACCCCCGGTAGCCGAGACCCCAGAGAATATTTGCCCATCCCCCCACCAGCACAGCGGCACATAGCGGCGGGCGCACTGGGCATGCGCCCGCCATTGTCTTAACGGCGCCGGCACCGGGGGACACCGGAGGGCCCGGGGGCCACATGGATCTTATAGAGGGCCACATGGGGGTCCTGGGGACCCTTTTTCTCTGTCCTCTGATGTCCGATGACATCAGAGGACAGAGAAATTAAATGGCACAACTTTTTTTTTTTTTTTTTTGTTGCGGTCGCCGTTATAGGGTTAATAATGGCGATCGCAACATCGGTGTCGGTAAAAACCGACCCGATTCATGTTCTCTGGGGTCTCGGCTACCCCCGGTAGCCGAGACCCCGGAGAAAATGCGCCTCTGGGGGGCGCTATTCACTTTTTCCACAGCGCCGTTAATTAACGGCGCTGTGGTTTAAGTACCCTTAATGACCGCCGTTAAAAGGCGTATCGGCGGTCGTTAAGGGGTTAATGTTCTTCTGCTTTTTGATCTTCTGCTTATTGTTCTTCTGTCTCTTGTTCTGTATCTTGTAGTTTGTCTTAACCTTCTTTGTCCTGTTGGTGATGGTACAAAAGCCAATGGAAGTAACGAGGACCAGCTGACTGTGCTGGAACCCAGAGGGTCAGCAGAAGGAAAAGAGCCAATGGCACAACCGAGGACCAGCTGACGTTACTGGGACACGGTTACTAAGCAGGAGGTACCTGTGCTCCAAAGCACTACCAAGGACCAGCAGACGTTGCTGGAACTCGGATACCGACATGGAGGCACCTAGGCCAAAGGCACTGCGGAGAACCAGCTGACGTTACTGGAACCCGGTTGGGTAGCAGAAGGTACAAGAGCCAATGAAAGTAACGAGGACCAGCTGACTGTGCTGGAACCCGGAGGGTCAGCAGAAGGAAAAGAGCCAATGGCACAACCGAGGACCAGCTGACGTTACTGGGACACGGTTACTAAGCAGGAGGTACCTGTGCTCCAAAGCACTACCAAGGACCAGCAGACGTTGCTGGAACTCGGATACCGACATGGAGGCACCTAGGCCAAAGGCACTGCGGAGAACCAGCTGACGGTACTGGAACCCGGATGGGTAGCAGAAGGTACCCATGGAAATTAAAGTTGAGGCAGCAGGACTGTTTGCCGTTCACACAGCAGGGGAACAGCTGACATTACTGAACCCCAGTAACACAGGAGCAAGTGTAGACTGTGCTAACAGCACTTCCGAGAAACAACTGGCGGTGTTGTAACCCAGGAGGGTGTAGGCATAAAATATTGAGTTATTGCCTTGTTACGTGGCCATTGCAAATGTATGTACTTCAAACAAGAATAAATGAAGTTTTACTACAATAAAATGATGAATTTCAATTACAAGAATAGAAAAATATTTATACTTGACAGTCCTCTGTGGTTGATAACGTTTAATGGCTAACTGAAAATATGGTAACAAATTCAAAGCTTTCGAGACTACTCAGGTGTCTTCATCAGGCTAAGAGTAAAGCCAAAAATGAAGAATCACATATTTCTACACACAACAGGACACAGGAATAGCTAAGACAAGTGAGGGAGGGACAAGTGAGGGGAGACCGGCAACAAAAAGGAGAACAAGGATGAATTATCAGCGCCACACAATCAGAGATAAATTAATGAATTTACCTGTGGCAAAAGACTTTTGTATGCCCGGTCATAGCATGATGGATATGGAATTACTGGTATTAAAATATAACTTCAAATATGAGAAACGTACAAAGGTTTCAGAATATAAGCTCATCATGACCTTTGACACTGTTAGTGATGGAATGAATAGATCACATGGATTTATGTCATTCTATATCAATTAAGGAATCTGCGTCTATGCCCTTCCAGGGTCATGAAAACCCAAAAAAAAAGGCAATGAGAGGGCAATCAAACTTTCTATCCTTATGTAGGAACTGTTCCAATATTTATGTTCATCCCTGTGAGATAATGACAGTTCTGATACACGTCACTTACTTGTCTTACCTATTGCAGTATTCCTGTGTCCTGTTGTGTATAGAAATATGTGATGCTTAATTTTTTTATTTAGTCTTTGCCTGATGAAGAGACGTGAGTAGCCTTGAAAGCTTGCAATTTGTTTCCATCTTTTCAGTTATCCATTAAAAGGTATCAACCACTGCTGACTCTGAAGTCTAAATATTTTTCTATCTACTGGCTAACACGGTACAAAGATACACATGTTTTCTAATTTCAAGAAGGAAAAATAAAGAAAATACAAATATAAACGCATATATGCACATGCCAAAAAAAAATGGACCAACACAACACCCAAAAAATTGGTAACAAAATATAGTGTTGTAAATGTAAGAATAAAAGTCCATTTTTTTTTTTATGAATAATGCTTAAGGAACGCTATGTTAAACCATAACATAGTGAAGACAATGGATTTTGTAATAGTCACTCATCATCATCATCGCAAATTTTATGTGACAGTCACAGACATTTCAATTATTTAAGTTCATAAAATCGTAACTTTCTATAGCATGTATGACATGTCCAGCATGGACTCATCAATGTGATGATTGATGACACAATAATGTACGATAAAAAATAACCATTTAAAAAAACATTAGGCATTGTTTGTCACAATTTAAGTGTGTGCCTGCAAGTGTAGGTGAAACAAAGGCTACGGATAGCAAAGGTATATTCTATGTCTGTATCAGACAGTGGACAGCCTCTGATGGGTAATGCCGATGTTATACTGTACGTCAATAAAGTCTGTGGCTGAAATCATGCATTTTTTGCTTGTAGAGTGTTGAAGAGGGTAAAAGAATCTCTGGTTGCGCAAAGCTTTATCCAACAACACTACCTTCCTACTGTCACGCGTAGGGTAGGGTAGCGTGTGGCAATTAGCTGACTATAAAATGTGAGGTTAGGCTGCGTTATTGCGCACTAGGGACGCAAAAAAAAATACAGCAGTAATAATTTAATGTGTAATACTCCACCTATGACAAACAAAAAAATTACGTTCCCTCTTTAACAATGTACAAGACTAACAAGCCTAATGGTTCACGCTGACTTAATTGAGATACAGTATTACATCAACATTGTCCATGAGTAACTATGCACTGTGAATGTGATACCTATATACCAGTATTAATTTATATCTGTTGTGGTTGTTTCAACAGCACTTGCAGGTATAACTACCTATTGTCAGTATGCATGATGCACTTTCTAGATGTAATAATTTATTATTGGACATTATTACCATGTTTACATGTTGGCCATTTCATATATGGTGTTTGAAGTTACAGTTGGCATCAGTATGTGTATTTTATAATGTCTGTCATAAATAAAACTCGTGATGATGATGATGAGGATTTAATGATTCGTACATCCATTGACTGCATTATCTTACAGGTACAGATAAAGTTCCTTAAAAAGCATTAATTCATAAGTATGAAATGTACTTTTATGCATTAATTTCAAAATGTGAAGAGTAGACTATGTTTTATTTTTTGTTACCATTTCTAATAGACATGTGCAGATATGCGCTGTGATGACAAATTATTATTTGTCCATATTTGTCATTAAAATGTATCATTCTAGGCCTGCAAAACTTCACAATTTCATGTTTTCAGCATAACAAGCAGGGTGACGGCTCTTCCCTATTTGGAGCATGTTGGTCATGTGTTTTTCTGTCCATGTGTCGGGAACAGGAGACTTCTTGCCGTTGACACAGCAGGGGAACAGCTGGCGTTACTGAACCCCACTAACAGTAGAGCTTGTGTTTTGTTCTGTGGACACGACACTTCTGAGCAGCAACTGGCAGTGTTGGAGCCCAGGGAGTAGAGTTCAGGTGGTAGAAAGATGAACATAACAGGAGACATGGATAACGTTGCGAACCAGTTATTTAATCTGAAAACGGACAGACAAATTCTGGCGAGATCCATGCCTTGTTCATTTTCAGAAAAGTAAGCCGGTCTACATTATCGGAGGATAGTCGCATGCGACGGTCTGTTAGTACACCACCTGCAGCACTAAAGACGCGCTCCGATAATACACTGGCAGCAGGGCAAGCCAGCACCTCCAATGCATACTGGCTAAGCTCTGGCCATGTATCCAGCTTAGAGACCCAAAACTTGAATGGGGAAGAGCCATCTGGGAGTACACTGAGAGGCAAAGCCAAGTAGTCTGTCACCATCTGATGGATACGTTGCCTCCCGCTGACTGGAGCCCTCTCGGATGGTGTAGACATTTGTGGCGCTGCCACAAAACTTTGCCACATTTTTAACATACTGGTCTTTCCCTGTGCAGAGGCACTGCGTGTGCTCCCTCTTGTTGCAGAGCTCTCTACACTGCCTCGACGCACAGAGCTGCTTTGTAAAGCAGTAGCAGCAGCAGTGCTCTCGGCAGTAAGGTAGAACATTAGGGATTGCACCAGTGTGTCTTGGTACTCCCGCATTTTACGCTCCCGGTTCAACGGTGTGATGAGGCTTTTGACGTTGTCCCGGTAGCGAGGGTCTAGGAGGGTGTACACCCAATAATCAGACGTCGTGAGAATGTGGGCGATGCGGCGGTCGTTTCTTAGGCACTGCAGCATGAAATCAACCATGTGCTGCAGACTCCCAACTGGCAAAGAAACGCTGTCCTCTGCAAGAGGCGTCATCTCTGCCTGCTCTGCATCACCCCACCCTCGCTCTACATACTGACTAGAGCGTTGTGTACCTCCCTCTGGAGCGATGTCTTCCTCCTCCATTGACTCCTCCTCCTCATCCTCCTCACAAAGTGAGCCCTGCCCAGCCCTTTGTGAGGAACCACGTTGCGCTGACTTTCCAGAAGGTGATGGAATTTGTGACTCCTCATCCTCCACCTCTTCCAAAACCTCATCCCTTATTGCTTGCAGTGTTTTTTGAAGCAGGCAGATAAGGGGGACAGTCAGGCTGACTAGTGCATCATCTGCACTCGCCATCCGCGTTGACTCATCAAACGCACGCAAAACGTGGCACATGTCCTTCATAGTGGCCCACTCATTAATGGTGAAGTGTGGACGGCGCAAATTGCGTGTTGTTTGCGCCTGATGCAGCTGATACTCCATTACTGCTGGCTGCTGCTCACACAACCGCTCCAACATATGTAACGTTGAATTCCACCTGGTGGATACGTCACATATGATGCGATGTTCAGGAAGGCGCAATCTGCGTTGCAGAGCTGCAATGCGCGATCTGGCCATGCTGGAACGTCGCAAGTGAGTGCACTCTAGGCGGACCTTGTGCAGCAGTGCATCAAGATCCGGATAGTCCCTCAAAAAACTTTGCACGACCAAGTTGAGCACATGTGCCAGACATGGTATGTGAGTGAGTTTGCCAAGGCCCAGAGCTGCCACCAGATTTCGGCCATTGTCACACACTACCAAGCCTGGCTGGAGATTCGCTGGCAAAAACCACACGTCGCTCTCCTGCTTGATGGCATTCCAGACCTCCTGCGCTGTGTGGCTTCGATTCCCCATGTAAATTAATTTCAGAACGGCCTGTTGCCGTTTGGCCACGGCTGTGCTCATATCGGTCGCATCAGGTAAGCGTCCACGGGTCCATGTGGAGGTAGACCGTGACGGCTCCTGCAGCGATGATTCTGAGGAACTGGAGTAGGAGGAGGAGTCAATGTGGACAGACTTAATTCCGGCAATCCTTGGAGTTGGCAGAACACGTACAGCGCCACTCGCAAGATCTGTACCCGGCTCCACAACATTCACCCAATGGGCAGTGAGTGAAAGGTATCGTCCCTGGCCATGGGTACTGGTCCACGCATCGGTGGTCAGGTGGACCTTGCTACTGACGGCGTTTAGTAGCGCATGTTTAATTTTTGCCTCAACATGCTTTTGCAGACCAGGGACGGCTTGCCTGCTGAAATAAAATTGGCTGGGCACATTGTATTGTGGGACTGCCAATGCCATTAATTCACGGAAACTGTCAGTCTCCACCAGCCTGAATGACAGCATTTCAAGGGACAGGAGTTTTGCAATGCCAGCATTCAGAGCCTGTGCTCGTGGATGGTTTGCCGAGTATGGCCGTCTTTTATCCCATGCCTGTGCTACCGATGGCTGTTTTGTGGCCTGGGTGTGTGAGGATGACAGGGAACTTGCAGCTGTGCGTGGAATAACACTGTGTCTCTGGACAACAGTGACAGAGGTTCTTCCATGGCGATCCTGTGAGGAAGCCGAAACAGCTGTGTGTGAACTGGAGGAAGAGGCTCCAACACGAGCTGAAGATGTAGGTGCTGCTGTAGGTTGGCCTACATCTCCAGTGTGTCTTTGTAACTCAACAAAGTGCTTTGACCGCACATGTTTCCACATATTTGTTGTATTAAGGTTACTGACACTTTTACCTCTTTTAATTTTTTGATTACACAGCTTGCATTTGACATAGCAAATATCATCTGCAACTGTATCAAAAAAGGACCACGCAGAGCAAGTCCTGGGAGCGCCGGTTTGGCTGTTGTAAGAGAACTGCTCCGAACGGGTGCCAAACTGGAGGCTACAGGCAAGCGAGTCTGCAGCCTACCTCTCCCTACTGTTTGGACCGTTGGGGCAATCTCTTCCTCAGAGCTGCTCCCACCACCTTCCTGTTCCTCACGCCATGTTGGGTCTTGGACCTCATCATCTCCACCACTACCCTCTTCCAACACCTGCTGTTGTTGGGTGGTCTGGCCAGCACCATGCTCAACAGAAACTGGCAACTGAGTCTCATCATCATCAGATGCGTTCTGCGGTGTGCTGACCATCGGCAATGGCTCACCGCCTCTTCAGATTCAGAGAGACACAGCTGTTGCGCATCACTGCATACTGCCTCTTCTTCACATTCCAGAATGCTGCTTAGCTGGGCCCCTGTTTGCAAGCCAACAGATTCTGAGAACAGAAGCAGAGACTCAGCTGGCTCCTGTACAGAGCTCTCTGACTGCCTGGGCAATTTGGCAGGCGGTGAAGAGACTGATGGTTGTTCAACAGTGCTGTGGTCCTGAGAGGAGGTGGAAGGTATTGAAGTCGATGCATTGGCTGCCATCCAACCAACAAGGCTTCAATTTGTTCTTGACGCAGCAGGGGGGTACGCTGAGCTCCTACAAAAGTGCGCATAAAGGAACGCTCACGGGGAAAACTGGTGGATGCTGTGTCACTGGGTGCGGCAGCAGCCACAGAATCCCCACGTCCTCTCCCTGCTGCAAATCCACGGCCACGACCACGACCACGTGCCTTACTCACTGACTTCTTCATCTTGGTAGATTGATAAAGAAAGTCAGAAAAGTTATAAGGCCTAAGTGTGGTTATTCCTCACAGACTACAGTGAACCCTGCAGACAACTGTTCAGTATCTGTTAAAGGCCCCTTTGTGTACTTCTATAGTGTTTGCAACCAATGTATTGTATACGGATGGAAGCGCGTCACACTAATAGATTAGATTTTTTTCCACTAAAATGGAGCAGCACCAATTAGAGAAAAATGTGAAGGATGAGGCAGTGACACACGCTCAGCAGACTACAACCGGCAGTGGTTGAAGAACAAACTGGAGCGTAATCTGCACTCACAAAATGAAAAGCTCACAGACTACAGTGAACACTGAAACACAACTGTTCAGTAGCTGTTAAGGCCCCTTTGTGTACTTCTATAGTGTTTGCAACCAATGTATTGTATACGGATGGAAGCGCGTCACACTAATAGATTAGATTTTTTTCCACTAAAATGGAGCAGCACCAATTAGAGAAAAATGTGAAGGATGAGGCAGTGACACACGCTCAGCAGACTACAACCGGCAGTGGTTGAAGAACAAACTGGAGCGTAATCTGCACTCACAAAATGAAAAGCTCACAGACTACAGTGAACACTGAAACACAACTGTTCAGTAGCTGTTAAAAGGCCCCTTTGTGTACTTCTATAGTGTTTGCAACCAATGTATTGTATACGGATGGAAGCGCGTCACACTAATAGATTCGATTTTTTTCCACTAAAATGGAGCAGCACCAATTAGAGAAAAATGTGAAGGATGAGGCAGTGACACACGCTCAGCAGACTACAACCGGCAGTGGTTGAAGAACAAACTGGAGCGTAATCTGCACTCACAAAATGAAAAGCTCACAGACTACAGTGAACACTGAAACAAACTGTTCAGTAGCTGTTAAAGGCCCCTTTGTCTACTTCTATAGTGTTTGCAACCAATGTATTGTATACGGATGGAAGCGCGTCACACTAATAGATTAGATTTTTTTCCACTAAAATGGAGCAGCACCAATTAGAGAAAAATGTGAAGGATGAGGCAGTGACACACGCTCAGCAGACTACAACCGGCAGTGTTTTGAAGAACAAACTGGAGCGTAATCTGCACTCACAAATGAAAAGCTCCAGACTACAGTGACACTGAACCAACTGTCTGTAGTGTTAAAGGCCCTTTGTGGTACTTCTATAGTGTTTGCAACCAATGTATTGTATACGATGGAAGCGCGTCACACTAATATTAGATTTTTTTCCACTAATGGAGCGCACAATTAGAGAAAATGTGAGAGAGGCAGTGACACACGCTCAGCAGACTCTACCGGCAGTGGTTGAAAACAAACTGGAGCGTAATCTGCACTCACAAATGAAATAGCTCACAGACTACAGTGAACACTGAAACACAACTGTTCTGTAGCTGTTAAAGGCCCCTTTGTGTACTTCTATAGTGTTTGCAACCAATGTATCGTATACGGATGGAAGCGCGTCACACTAATAGATTAGATTTTTTTCCACTAAAATGGAGCAGCACCAATTAGAGAAAAATGTGAAGGATGAGGCAGTGACACACACTCAGCAGACTACAACCGGCAGTGGTTGAAGAACTAAACTGGAGCGTAATCTGCACTCACAAAATTAAAAGCTCACAGACTACAGTAAACACTGCAGACAAACTGTTCAGTAGCTGTGAAAGGCTCCTTTTGTACTTCTATAGTGTTTGCAACCAATGTATTGTATACGGATGGAAGCACGTCACACTAATAGATTTGATTTTTTTCTAATATAATGGAGCTGCACCAATTCCACTAAATAAAAAAAAAAAAAAAAAGAGTCAGTGACACGTGCAGATGCCTACAAACAGCGGTGGATGCAGAGCAAACTGCAGCGTCACCTGCACTGTCACACACACACCTTGCACAGAGCTGTTAAAACAACACTGGCAAAATGAAGCTTTACACAGCGGTTGGTAAACTAGCCTGCCTCAAGCACAGTAGTACACAAAATCGCAATATGTAACTGTCCCTCAGAGTGAGCAGAGTAGCGTTCTGTCCCTTACTGAGTTCACAGCACAGTGACGCTAAAATGGCGGCGGCGCCTTTTATAGTGCATTCTGACATCATTTCAGCAGCCAATCACAGCCATGCCATTAGTTAAGATGACCGCAGCATTACAGGATGTGCCCACACTTCGTAGGATTCCTCATTGGCTGACTAAAATCACATTGCCTCTCAAAGAATTATGGGAACTTCCGATTCCGGTATACGATATTGAAAAAGTATCGGAATTAAGTATCGGAATTCCGATAACGCGAATATCGGCCGATACCCGATACTTGCGGTATCGGAATGCTCAACACTACTCCTGAGGCATTGGGGTGGATGAAGAGGTAGAACCCATAGCAGCGCCGGCTGATGGGTCTGTGGAAAACTCCGGGGAGACAGCCTACGTAACCGCTGTCACCCGCGCAATCAGAGTGCCTCTGCACTTAGATGCGAGCCTGGAGTCCTTGAGAAGCCTCGCCCAGGAGCCCACCTCCAAGTCTGATAAGGAGAGGGTGTTCTGGTAGCTAGGGAGGTTGTACGGGAAATAGTTTCCGGTAAATCCCAAAAGGAGTGGTTGAGGGAAAGACAGCTGGTCATTCCATTCCAATTTAGGGGTGAGTTGTTGCAGATTGCCCATGAGATTCCACTCGCTGGACACTTGGGTATCAGCAAAACTAAGGACCGGCTGAACTCCAGGACCAGCAGAACACAAGAAATGGATTTCTCCTGAACCGGGTCATACAACTACTTCATGTTTTGGCTCAAATTAACGCCAATCTCATACTCGGAAGAATGATAGTCCCGCCGTAACTATATGAGGTTTGCAGTCCGAGATATGAAATTAATAAGGTGTTTGTAAGTCTTCAGTCCTTGTGAAAAGGGGAGTGCATTCCATAGCTCCACCCCCACAGTGAGGTCATCCAGGGAAAATTATAAGGCTAGGAGGTTCATTCAGGTGGCATACAGCGTATACCATCCATGCTGTGGGCTGAATCTTTGCCTTTGGGAACCCCTCTCCCCACCAACCATCGCCACATGGCTTGCCAGGACCAGAAATATGTAAGTCTTCATTTGAATCCCTTTTGTTTTATAATTGTCTGTACATATTGTAATTGTCTCATTTTGTAACTTTTTTTATACTTTTGTAAACACTGCCTATTCTTTTGGAGTAAAATATAAAACTTTACTAGCTTTGCTCTCCTTGCTCTAATCGTATTCCCACATCCTCAAACTAAGTCAACGCTACTGATTGTGGTTGGCTCCTGATCCAATATCAATGGCAGCGAAGTGTGTTCTGGGATATTTGTCAGACTCTGGCAGTGACGGAGGGTGGTTTATAAGTGTATTTCCCCGCCTGTAACGGGAATAGGATCTCCATCACTGCAGCGTGTCCAATAGCCAGTACACAGCAAGGCAGCCTTTCTGGCGACTACTTTTCCTAGGTGCAGTTTCCTGACTGACATGAGGGTAAGCAGGGTGTCAGAGATCTGCAAGTTCCAAACCGGAACTGGAAAGTGGCATAATAATAAATTCCCATGACGAAGAACTGGGGGCAACCAAACACCCCCAGTTCATGACACTGCTTGCCTCACTATCAAGCACATGACAGTATGACAAACACCCGGTGTTTGGGGGGCTGAACCCAAACAGTAACATGAACTTCCTAGTGAAGTCTGTGTTCTGTCACTGTGCCCGTGAAGAGTAGGTGTTTAGTGCAGACGCCAAACTTTACTGTTCGGGTACGCCCATCTCTAGTCTTTGTAAAGGACAAAATGGTTCATTTGAGCTTTAATGAACAATACCAACACTAAGCCTATTTCCCCTTCCACCACGACCTCACTTTTTCCCATTCATATTGTATATATACTTTCCCTCTTGTAATCTGCTGTTTCACAACCTTAGGCCCACACCTGTGAATCACTTGTCACTAAATGAGCAATCACTATTTTCTTAGTGTTCCTGAACAACAGCATTATACCTAATGATTTTTAAGAGGAAATGTGGCCTCCTGATTCCTCACTGCAACACAGTTTGATACCAAATGATTTGGATTAGCAAATAAAGCCTCCTGGAGTCCTGACTGAACACCTATAATAGGCCTAAAGATTGTTAAGAGGAAATGTGCCCTTCTGATTCCTCACTGCAACAAAGTTTTTGCCCAAATGATTTTTCAATGGAGCTTCCTGAGACTGCAACACAGTTTTAGCACAATCTACTTACATTAGATGCTGGAAGATTGTTTTCACATAGGAGAGGATCCTATGTAGCTAACTGACAAGTTCACTTTCAGCAGCATCAGCACTAGCAGGAGTGGCTTCTCTGCACTGTGACACTGAGAAAATGGCACCAGCAAATTCAGATTTCTGCTTTTTATATGGACAGGGACATGTGACTTCAGCAGCCAATCACAGAAGACCTTGTGTCTTGATGTTGTAGATATTTTCTGCGCTCTGATTGGCTGCCTGAATGTTCATACATTATCTTATTAAAGAAAAACAAAATGAAAAAAAATTACACTCTGCAGCTACTCTGACCTAGACACACCTCGACCCCTCATAAAACACATCCCCCGGATTATCATACAGCAACACCATCCTAGCCAAAGTGATAACAAAAGCATTAGCGGATACATGATGATTTAAGGAATTGTGACCAATTTTCATACTTTGAGTAAAACTGCTCGGGAACTGAACACCAATCCGAATATGCTACGTTCGTGCCGAATTTGAGATTGGCGAACGTTTTGCGAACAAGTCCGCTCATCTCTAATCACTATGTGGTGGTAATATCAGGTCTGGTCATGGTGTGGTGGTATGTGTTCCTTCTATGTGGTAATATGTGATCTGGTCACGGTTGTGTGGCGGCATTTGTCCATTGTATGTGATATTATTTTGTCACTATGTGGTGGAATTTGTAGTCCAATCATGGTGTGGTGGTATTTCTCCCTTGTAAGTGGCATTGTTATATCTTCTTTTAACTAAAGAACACCTTTAATGCAAAGTACCGTAATTGTACATCCCAGTTATGATGTGTGTACTGTAAATTTACAGGAGCTGCCTGTGTTTTACAGTCAATGCTCCACTATAACTGGGGATAACGGCTAACAAGTATTTGCATATAACTGTAGGGTGGGTCCCTAGAGTCAATCCCCCCTGTGGACCCCAGACACCCCAGTCTGACCCTGGCTCCATTCATGCTCTACAGGGCTACCAAGCAAGGCGATTGGCTTTTTCCAGCAAGAGCATAGAGAACTAATAGGGTGGTCGTGTGGCATGTCATTCATTCTGCAATGGGTATAATAGTTCCTCATTTGAAATAAAAATGGAAACTGGAATCATCATATTCTAAATGTGATCCTATGAAACATCTCTCCATATATTATAATGTTATATTTATCAGTTCAACGTGTTAGTGGAATCCTCTTCTAAATGAGGGAAATTGTGGTTGCAAGCTAGCACAAATATATTCCATTAAAAGCAACAAAGCAATAATATATTAATTTAAAAGGCACTGACACAGAGTAGCACTGAGAATAAGAGAGATTGTTTTTTATGTTCATAATTGTGCTAAAACATGTGTAATTATATCATATACCTTGCTATAAAGCATTTATAAATAGCACAAAGGTGACTGAAAAACACATTAAGCTTTATGGACACAATGTTATGCTCAGGATACAGCGAAACCACAAGATTTCTGACGCCAATGGAAGCCCTTTCAGTTGAGAACGAATTGTACTGCGGTGTTCATTATTTATTACCCATTAGTACAACAGTCTGCTGGTATCAACCGGGTCAAGTGTTGTCAGCCTCACCAGGTGTGGCACAGACTAACACTATAGTAAACTCTGTGAAGATTTTTTAATTAAAATATAGAGGTAAAGGGGACTTTGGTTTATGTAAATGCTAAAATTTTCTAAGCTGGTGAACAACTACTTAATCGAAGTGCTGGATCTGTCACATGACTGACACCTGCGGACTCGGCAGACTCCTTTGATTATAATGTGGTATATTAGGTTTTTTTTAACCCTTGTACAGGATAACAATGTATTTTTTTCTGATCTGGGACAGCACACATGGGAACACAGCCTAAACAGTCAAGACACCAGAATGGTTAAATTGGGTGTATGTGTCCAAATTTATTTCAAAACAGATTGATAGTCAACGCGTTTCGAGGTCAGTATCAAACAAACTTGGCACTCAGATAGTAGTATTTTGTGAGAATAAAGTTCCTTTTATTGTGCATTCATTGTAGAGAAACGTTTTCAGTCCTGCTAGGGACCTTCATCAGAACTGAATGCTGTTGAGAAGGAGGAACCCGGGTAGGCTAGTTCATGGTGTTGCGAGTTGCGTCGCTTAGGTGAGCGCTACTCAGAATGTTGTATCTTTTAAAATAATCAAAAAAAACTATAGATTGTTATGAAAAAAACAAGCTCTCACAAAGCTCGATTGACAGAAACATTAAAAAAGTTGAGTCTTAAAAAATAGCAACACAAATCAATTTTTTTTGCAAAGTTCAAAATTTTAAAATCATTAAAATATAAAAAACTCTATATAAATTTGGTATCGCCACAATTATACTGACCTGGATAATCATGTTGTCAGGTCATTTTACCTAAACTGAATGCTGTAAAAACATAAAGTATAGAAACAAAGGCGGAACTTTAGGGATTGATGTACCGCTACATCACAAGTTCAAGTGTATCGGCATCCTGAATATCGATACAGATGAAAGCAATGATGAAAAAGGGACATTCAGCTGACGCGCTTTTTCCACCACTGTTCTCCATCGGCGTCTGACATCTCAGCAGGTACCGGAGCAGCGGGGTTACCAGGAGGAGAGGTGACTATTGTTGTTTTTTGTTTTTTTTAAGCAGCGAGTACATGGTGGTGACCATAATACTGTATAGAGGACTAGGGGGAGTGCATTATACTATATGGAGAATTATGGAGTACCATATACTATATGGAGGACTATGGTGCACATTAAACTATATGGAAGGTTATGTGGGGGTTATCATAATATAGGGAGGTCTATCTGGAGGCCATTATAAAATCTGGAGGGCTTGTTGAGGGCATTATAATATTTGGTTGTGTATGTGGGGGCCATTATAATATTTGGAGGGAAATGTGGGGGCTACCATACTGATTGGAGGGCAATTGTGGGCCATACAGTGTGGTGAGGTGTGGGGGCCATTATACTGTACGTAGTTCTACCATATTGCATGGAGGGCTGTGAGAGGGTAAAAGTTGGGGGATCATACTGTGTTGGGGTCACCATACTTTGCCAGAGGAGTTGAGGTGGGGTACAGTAAGGTCATTATACTGTGTGTGGAGGGTACTGTGAAGGAATCCACTGTGTGGGTATACAGTGTTTGTGAGGCAATTTTGTTGGCATCATACTTTATGGGTGAAATGAAAGGGGAATCTAGGGCATCAGTAGGAGTAAATTTGTGAGGTATGTTCTTCTGTGACCCCGCCGAATATTAATTATTATATTTTTTTGTTGAGGGCGCCCAATTAGAACTTCTGCTGTAGGTCCCCATGATTTCTATGTACGCCCTGACAGTAGGTTTATTTTAAATTATTACCTCACTTAGAATAACTGCTCCTGTTTTTCAGTCATGGCATGGCAACGAGAATGGTATCATTTGAAACTTATATTCATTCCACAAAAAAAAACTCCTCACTTGACCAAGTTGTTGAAAAATAAAGGTATGACTCTCGGAAGAAGGATTTGGGTGGGCATAAAAAGCAAAGACAAAAACTTGCCAGTCAACAAGACAGTAAAATGGAAGATATTTTGTAAAGTTGTTACATATTTGCATTTAAAATTGTTTGTCATTATATTGCTCCCCTAATGCCAGTGTTTGTCCTGCTATTTATTTGACTTCTCTCTTGACCTTTTTATGTTCTCTTCACACTTAATGGCAATCTGTAACACCACACAGAACCATAGAAATAATTTTCTGTGGTCCAAGGCTGCCTAGCAATGTCATGTATCTTCTAACTTCTGGTCATTGTTTCACTGTCACGGAGTGTGACACAACCCAATGGGTGGTCGGTCAGTGGACGACACAACTCACACACAACGGGATGGGAGAGGCGAGAGGAGAGCCCTAACAATAGGGAATGAGGGATGGTCACCACCTGAGCTCAAACCTGAGCCTGTCCCTGCACTCCCCTAACGCCCTATGCCAGTTCTTTCCCCCGCTGCCATCAGGATACCTCGTCCCTAATTGTCACCTATTACTGCCCTGGCTAGTGCACTAGCCGGCAAGGAGCACTAGCCTCACCTCTGCAGATAGTAAACACAGGGGGAAGTGACAAACATCAAAGGGACAAGGTAACAAAAAACACCACACTTAGCTTGTGAACACAGCTGCTAAGCTCCACACAGCAGAAAACACAGCTACTGGACTCCAAACACCAGACATGGCTGACACCAGAGAGCTGCTCCTGCTAGGCTGGTTTCCAGAAAGGACCTGTATCATCAACAGTCAGCTGATGAATCAGGTGACCTTTTAAAGGATGGTGGGAGTGACCCAGCAGAAATGCAATTGCACTAGGTTGCCAGTGGGGAAAAACTGACATTAACCCTCGATGGTCCAAAAGGAAAAAAGTTTTAAACTGAGTGGAACTAGATCTGTCACAAATCCAAAAAATGGATTGTGACATTCACCCTGTGATTTCCCGGGTGGCTGCTGAATCATCATTATGCAGGGACTTCAAGTTTTCCACTTGTTTATCCTTGGGAATCAAGGACCTTTTTTCTTTTTCTCATACTTGCAAGTAACACATTACCTCCATTATCTGTAATGCAAATTATAACCCAAATCTATGGCTGGTAATAAAATGCTAGTCTGTAACATTTATAAAAACTTAATTCCATCTCACCCAGTTGCTCTATCCTCATCCACCTGGGGCTCAGACACTGGCCTCGCCCTGGCCTCACATCAAGGATAATAGAAAAAATTGGAGTCCGGCTCAGCAGGACTGGATTTTCCTTTTCTTTTTATTTTTCAAAAGAAATTACAGTGCATACAAAAGAAAATTTTCATGGTCGACATGACCCAGTCGACGCGTTTCGACTGCACTAAGTGGGGGTCTGAATACTTTCTGAACCCACTATATATTTGGGGCTAAAAATAATTTTTGTGATTTCAGTATGCTTCATTGAAAATTTTGCACTGTTTTGCATTTACATCCTCTATATTATATATTTTTCTAACAATATTATCCCAGCTATTCATTATGTACAGTGTTTTGAAAGTCAAAGGTTCTATGTAATATAAATTCCACAGTGTAGTGGTCGTCTTGCAATACTTATGATGACCAGAGATAGTTAAATTTAATCGAATGGAGTTGAATACTACTCAGAGTTTACAAAAATCTGCATTCTGGTGAATACAGATTTTTTTGTAATCCACTAATAAAGTGCATGAGTGCAAATTATAGAAACATATAGTGAAAACATAAAAGACCTGAACAAGTCTATATACCTATACAGACATATGTGTATGGCAAGGTGGAGCATATGTGCAGACGTTTCAGCATTACCGTGCCGATATGTCCATGCCCGCAAGCGTTCCATGGACTGAAAACTGGAAGTCCAATTACTTCTGGGGATGTTGCAAACGCAACATGTGTTGCTACATTGTGGATCTATACTCATTCCTCCAGGTAGGATTGCATTTTTAACTACCGTATTTTTCGGACTATAAGACTCACTGGCCCATAAGATGCACCCCAAATTTGGGGGTAAAAATAGCAGAAAAAAAGATTTTTATAAGATGGGGATCAGTCTTATAGTCCGAATTTAAGGTATCTTACCTGAGAGCCGGCGGTGGTACAGCAGGGCCACAGGAAGCATGGTGTCTTCCTCGGGATAAGTCCGGTCCGGTGTCAGCGGTGCTAATGTTCGGTGTGGACTGTGCACCTAAGCAGGGTCCCTTCCTACTAAGTGGGCGACGCTGCGGCCTGGTGTCCAAGGGGGGTTGTGGCAGTGGTGTGGCAGAGGTGTGGTGATGCTGATACAGGGTCCCTTCCTCAGGTGAGGTGACGTTCGTGGCCCGGAATCCAAAGCGAGCAGCAAAACCAGGTTAATCACAAGATTCTCGGTGGTGGCGGCCATGTTCCTGAGGCCGCGCGTGCGCAGATAGAGTACTCTGCTTCCCGGGGCTTCAGGAAAATGGCCGCGGAGAGGCAGAGCGTGTGCAGATGGCGATCGCGGCGACCATTTTCCTGAAGCCGAGCTCTCAATCTGTGAACTCGGCTTCAGGAAAATGACCACCGCGATCTATATGTGCGCACACGTGCCCTCCCGTGGCCATTTTACTTAAGCCCCGGGAAGCAGAGAACTGAATCTGTGCACACGCGGCCTCAGGAGGATTGCCGCTGCCACGAGAAACCTGGCTCTGCTCTCCGTGGACACTGTGCCACGGCGTCACCTCACCTGAGGAAGGGACCCTGCTCAGGTGCATGCCGTACCGCCCACCACGCCTCCGCATCGCCGCACCTCTGCCACTGCCACACCACTGCCACAACCCCCTCGTAAGACTGCATTTGGACTATAAGACGCACCCCCATTTTCCTCACAATTATTTTGGGAAAAAGTGCGTCTTATAGTCCAAAAAAATACAGTAAGCCTTAAAAACTTGTTCAAAATTTATTTGTATTACCATATTTTTTGGACTGGAAGACGCACCGGACCATAAGATGCCCCCCAAATTTTCAGAAGGAAATTAGGGAAAAAATAATGTGTCAAATGGGGGTCCGTCTTACAGTCCAAATTCAGCTTACCAGCGAAGGGATCAGCACAGGTAGAGGAGTGGTCACAGGGGTCGTTCGGTGGTCCAGGCTGGTGCGGTGGTGGTGCTCTGTGTTGCGGCTGTGTCTGTGGGGTGGCTGTGCTCTGTGGGGAGGCTGTGCTCTGTGGGGTGGCTGTGGTTCCTGTGGGGTGCTGGCGTGGTGCTCTTGTGGGGTCGCAATATACTTACAGCCTCCCTGTGCTCTGTGGTGTGGTGGTGTCGGGGCTCTGTAGTGTGGCTGCAGCGGGGCTCTGTGCTGCGTGTGGCGCTCCGCCGGCATTTCATCAAAGCCTGAAAGCCCCCGCAGCTCTGTTGCTGCGATGCGGAGGCCTCCGGAAAGATGGCCGCCAGGGGCCGCCGGAAAGATGCCCGCTGGGGGGCGGCACATGCTCAGATTCAGATCTCCGCAACGAGATCTTGTCCCGAGATCTTGGGATGAGATCTCGTTGCCGAGATTTGAATTTAAGTATGCGTGGCCATCTTTCTGGAGGCCACCGCGTTGCAGCAGTGGAGCTGCTGGGGGCTTTCAAGCTATGATGAAATGCCGGCGGAGCCTCCCACACAGCACAGAGCCCCGCTGCAGGCACACTACAGAGCTCCGACACCACTGCACCACAGAGCACAGGGACGCTGCATCGGGACCACAGCCGCCACTGGATTTGTAAGTATATTGTGACCATAAGACGCACCCCTATTTTCCCCAAAAAATTTTGGGGAAAAAAGTGCGTCTTATGTTCCCAAAAATACGGTATATTTTTATTGTGCTCACATCACTAATTGGTGCGCCTTTCTTATTACTCTTATTATGAGATAGCTTTGTTTATTGGCCAACCTTGTCATAAATAACTGTGCCTCCCCTCTCCCAAACACAATCCCTGATGAAGCAGGGCAAAACGTACATTTGGGCGCTGGGACACACAATCCAGGTAGCAATAACTAAGTTTAAGCTTGATGCATTTCTTAAAGATTTTTTGATACATTTTACCATCATGAGATTATTTCTTTCTCCTAGCTCAGCATTTTTTATTTAAAAGTGATTGCTGTCACATCTCTTGGATCCTTGATTGTCCCCTTATTTTTTGAATTTCCTTTTATTTTTGTACTATATTTGATTTTAATGTATTTCAATATTTTTTTTTTATTTCACAAAAGGACTATTTCTTGTTCACTTCTTTCTTGACGTAGGCTTGACACAGAATAAGTTTGTTTCTATGCATACGCTCCTTGCCAAGGAAAGCAGTGACTTCTGATAGATTGCCAAGATGGCTTATAACTTAGGCAATGAGTATTAAGCTATAAAATGAAACATCCGTCCATTCCTGTCGACAGAGAGAATTTTTCATCATCTTTCTGTAACTCCAATGCTGGCGTCCCTGCGTGGCTCCTCTCCCTCCTCCTGGCAGAGACACCAACGTACTCACCACTCTGGCTGCCCTGTGGTGTGTTCTTCATCTGTGTACTTAAAGAGGCAGTGCCACACTCTGAAAACGCCCCCAGCCAACAGTTTGGAGGCATCAGGTATTTAAAGCATCCTCCTCTGTAGGGAGTTGCTTAGGCAAAGCTTCCTCTTTGGTTATTCTGTGTTGGTGCAACTGGTCTGTTGCCAAGTCCCAGTTCCTGTTCTAGTTAACCATGTTTTCTAAACCAGAACCTTTTCCTGTTGCCCATGTTGTCTGAACCTGAAACCTGCAGTACCTAAACTTGAATCTGCACTGGCAGTATCTGAACATGGAATCACTCTGGCGGTTCTTGAATCTGAAAACGCTTAGCAGTACCTGAACCTATAAGTAATCCTGCAGTGCCTGAATCTGCAATCGCTCCAACAGTACCTGACTCAGCACAAGGGTCCTTACTGTCTATTGTGTCAGAATCCGTACTCTCTCTCAACTGTACCAGTGTCTATCTTGTCTTGTGTTCCAGAATTCGCACTACCTGAATCAGTATCAGTGTCCGTCCTGTCTAGGTCTCTGGGTCCATGTCCGTGTCTGTAATTCTGACCCATGAGGTCAGCTGTGCAATACCTAGGACTGCCCTTGGAGTGACGCCTGGTGGCTACCTGCAGTTAAAGCCTAACTCCACCATCAGGAGCTCTAGCAAAAGCAGGTGGCCTCTTAGCCACGCCCAACCAGGGTAAGCTGGGCCCATGGCGCAGTGGGTCCATGATACCCATGTGTTACACTTTCATCCATCCTACTCAACTCCATTACTCAATCTATCTGTAAAGGCGTTACTGAGACAGTGTGGAGTTAGATGACCGCAGCGTCTGATTGCTTCTACTCCGGCACTAAGAAGAAGCACTTCTCCTTCATTTTAAATGTGTTTATTTCTTCTGGTAGAACAGGGGTTAATCAGCCATGTTGGAAATCCCTGTGTTCACAGCTGAGCTTGGTTAGCCACTGCTTTCATATTTATAATCTGGGCTCTCTTACAAATCTTTGTCAGAGCAAGCATTTGCTGCATGGCTAATGGAGGCAGAGGAGTTCATATGAGAAGGAGAGCTGGAGGAGTTATCTGTGACTGTTGCTTGGTTTATATGTGTAGTAATTCTCTATCCTTTTCTATTTTGGTTCATTCATCTGTTATATGTGAGTGAATATTTTGTATGCCTGGAGTTTTCTGCTAACCCTTGTTTGTGTTGCCTTGTTTGTCAGGTTGGTGTACTACGGTGCACAGTAGCGCCCCTCTTTCTTGGGTGGGGGTAGAGAACAGACGGAGGGCTAACTCAGGAGATAAGGCAAGGGTGGAAACCCTGGCATCTTCTCCTTTAGAAGTATCCCGGGGAGTATGGTGAGCTAGGGCGCCCCCTAGTGTTAGGGACACGGAAGGAGCCCTGGTCCCGGGTCACCCAACAGCTGTGTTGCGACACTATCACAATGAATGACATCACGCTTTCACCTGTACAAGAAGTCCGCTGCTTTGGTAACCCTTGACTCTGTTCTGTCTTTCAAACCACACATCCAATCTCTTACCACCTCCAATTCAAACATATTTTCAAAATAAGTCCTTTTCTTAACTCTCAATCTACTAAAATTGTAGTGCATGACCTAATCATCTGCCTTCTCAACTACTGCAATATCCTCCACTGTGGCCTTCCTGCTAACATTCTTGCACCTCTCCAGTCCATACTTATCTCCAGTACCTGACTAATCCCACACTCTCCTTGCTACTTCTCTCTTTCTCCCTTCTGCAAATCCCTTCATTGGCTTCCAATTCCTCAGCAAATCTAGTTTACACTACTAACAATAGAGGAAAAAAACACCGTAAGCACTACTTAAGCAGGTGCACAAGTAGGTTCCCACACCGTAGAACAATAAGAAAAGAACTTGGCACTCAACTTCTAGTAAATTTTTGTAGTTTTAATGCAACCAAAAACAGACGTTTTGGCCATAATCAGCCTTCATCAGTAGCAGACTGCAAGTAAAGTGAAGATCACTCTCAAAGTGGTGACGTAAATGTTAAGTCATTTTAAATGGAAGTAGCTTTGCAAGTAGCGCTGGGCATAGAATCTATATTGTGCTTATACCTTAGTAGATGGGAGTGCCAGCGTGTGGTCAGCAGAGATGCGGTATCCGCCACTTGTCAACCGCGTCTCTGCTGACCGCATGCTGGCACTCCCATCTACTTAGGTATAAGTACAATATAGAGTCTATGCCCAGCGCTACGTGCACAGCTACTTCCATTTAACGTGACTTAACATTTACGTCACCACTTTGAGCGTGATACTGATGAAGGTCAATTATGGCCGAAACATCTATTTTTGGCTGCATTAAAACTACAAAAATTTACTAGAAGTTGAGTGCCAAGTTCTTTTCTTATTACACTACTAATAATGACTTACAAAGCCGTCCAAATTCTGTCTCCATACATCTCAGAACCAATCTCATGATATTTTACCACATGTAATCTCTGGTCTAACCAAGACCTCCTTCTCTCCTCTCCACTTGTACATTCCTCACCAATCGCCTCCGAAGCTTCTCCTGAGTATCCCCTACCCTCTGGAATTCTGTGCCCCAACACGTCCAATTATCCATCACATTCTGATCTTTAACATAGTACTTGAAAACCCATCGCTTCAAGACAGTTACAGCCTGCAATGACCACACTGCCACCTCACCACGGTTGAAGCTGCTGCAACCCCCAATCTACTTTCCCTTTCTCCATTAACCTATAGACTGTAAACCCACAAAGGCAGGGCCCTCTTTTTTCTGTACCAGTCTGTGATTGTTAGTTTCTTGGCTGTAATTTATATTTGTATCTTGTATATAACCTCTTCTCATAAACAGCACCATGGAATCAATAGTGTTCTATAAAAAATAAGTAATAATATTTTTTAATAAGATGAAAAATGTAAGGTTGCTTGTTTAAGCCATTTAAGAAGATTAGACAACATTATTTGAGCTACCTCTGTTCATAGTCCGAGACTTGTATTAATTTCAGGAGAATTTGTCAGCAATGTGTAACTTTGAGAATTATACCTCTGAAAAAAGTTATATAGACTTCTAATAGCCATAATTAGCACTAAAATCATATACATATTATTGTCATAAACAATTTAATTTGCATTGCCAATAATTTTTCTGTTAAAGTAAAGGATTATCAAAATTCTTTTTGTATCATGGAAAACACTTCTCATTTCAGAAAAATAAATATTACCACATCTCTGTCCGAGTAATACATTTTTAAATAGTGTCGTGAATGCTCTTCTCTTAATTTGGATGGTAAAATAACCAGAGCATCACTTCTGGCTCCTGAGCTGCAAATGCAGTCAATTGGCTTGCAAGAAATGCAAAATCTTGAAGATGAATTGGTTTGGGGAACATATGACCAAAAATTAAAGTACTGCATATATTTTTAGAATGTAGCTGCATTGGAAACTGTAGTTGACTTCGCCTTTCAGTACATTTTCTACTGATTATGCATAGTTATCAAAGATATGCAACATCCTAGGCTGGTGAGTTTTCATCCAATGAAAGAGAAAACCCGAAAGAAAATAGCAATATGTATAAAGCCATGGAATTTTATAAAGAAAAAATAGTGTTTTATCATTTAACCCCCTTTCTGTCATCGGACATACTATTCCGTCCATGTGCCCTGGGACTTAATTCCCAAGGACGGAATAGTACGTCATAGGCGATCAGCTGCGCTCCAGCTGACCGCGGCCGGGTGTCAGCTGATTATCACAGCTGACACCCGGCACTATGTGCCAGGAGCGCTCACGGACCGCTCCCGACACATTAACCCCTGGCATACTGCGATCAAAGATGATCGCAGTGTTCCAGCGGTATAGGGAAGCATCGCGCAGGGAGGGGGCTCCCTGCGTGCTACCCTGAGACCCTCAGAACAGCGCGATGTATCACGCTGTTCCGAGCGACCCTCCTCCCTGCAGGACCCTGGATCCAAGATGGTCGCGGGGTCCTTCCGGGTCATGCAGGGAGGCGGCTTCCTCAGTGCCTGCAGAGGGCAGGCGCTGAGAAAGCTTGCAGTAGTGCCTGTCACATTGCTGGTTTGACAGAGTGCTGTGCACACTGTCAGACCAGCGATCTGATGTTATACAGTGATGTCCCACCCTGGGACAAAGTAAAAATGTAAAAAAATAAAAATAAACGTGTAAAAAACATTCCTAAATAATGAAAAAAAAATATTCCCCAATAAATTCATTTCTTTAATGTAAAAAAAACCCCCAACAATAAAAGTACACATATTTAGCATCGTCACGTCTGTAACGACCAGCCCTATAAAACTGACCCACTATTTAACCCCTTTAGTGAACCCCTTAAAATAAAAATAAAAAAAACAAGGGAAAAAAAATGCTTTATCATCATACCGCCGAACAAAAAGTGGAATAATACGTGATCAAAAACACGGATATAAATAAATATGGTACCGCTGAAAACGTCATCTTGTCCCGTAAAAAAACGAGCCATGATACAGCATCATCAGTGAAAAAATAAAAAAGTTATAGCTCGCAGAATAAAGCGATGCAAAAACAATTATTTTTTATATATAATGGTTTATATTGTATAAAAGCACCAAAACATAAAAAAGATATAAATAAGGTATCTTCGTAATCGTACTGACCCGAAGAATAAAACTGCTTTATCGATTTTATCACACGCTGAAAAGTATAAACACCCCCCCAAAAGAAATTCATTAATTGCTAGTTTTTGTTCATTCTGCCTCCCAAAAATTGTAATAAAAAGCGATCAAAAAATGTCATGTGCCCAAAAATGGTACCAATAAAAACGTCAACTCGTCCCTCAAAAAATAAGACCTCACATGACTCTGTGGGCCAAAATATGGAAAAATTATAGCTCTAAAAATGTGATGATGCAAAAACTATTTTTTGCAATAAAAAGCGTCTTTTAGCGGGTGACAGCTGCCAAACATAAAAACCATACTATAAATAGTAAATGAAACCCTCCTTTATCACCCCCTTAGTTAGGGAAAAATAATAAAATTTAAAAAATTTATTTATTTCCATTTTCCCATTAGGGTTAGGGTTAGGGTTGGGGCTAAAGTTAGGGTTGGAGTTGGGGCTAAAGTTAGGATTAGGGTTAGGGTTGGGATTAGGGTTAGGGGTGTGTTAGGGTTAGGTTTGTGGTTAGGGTTATGATTATGGTTGGGACTAGGGTTAATGGTGTGTTGGGGTTAGGGTTGGAGTTAGAATTGGGGGGTTTCCACTGTTTAGGCACATCAGGGGCTCTCCAAACGTGATATGGTGTCTGTCCCTCAATTCCAGCCAATTCGGCGTTGAAAAGTCAAACAGTGCTCCTTCCCTTCTGAGCTCTGTTGTGCGTCCAAACAGTAGTTTACCCCCAAATATGGGATATCAGCATACTCAGAACAAATTGCACAATAATTCTTGGGGTCCAATTTCTTCTGTTACACTTGGGAAAATAAAAAATTGTGGGCGAAAATATCATTTTTGTGGAAAAAAATATGATTTTTTATTTTTATGGCTCTACATTATAAACTTGTGTGAAGCACGTGGGGGTTCAAAGCTCTCACCACACATCTACAGTCATGGCGAAAAGTTTTGAGAATTACACAAATATTATATTTTCACATGATCTGCTGCCCTCTGATTTTTATGTGTGTGTTTGACAGATGTTTTTATCACAGACAGAAATATAATTGCAAACATATGCGTAACAAAAGCTTATATTGACAGTTAGAATGAGTTAATGCAGCAAGTCAATATTTGCAGTGTTGACCCTTCTTCTTCAGGACCTCTGCAATTCTCCCTGGCATGCTCTCAATCAACTTCTGGACCAAATCCGTACTGATAGCAGTCCATTCTTGCACAATCAATGCTTTCATTTTGTCAGAATTTTTAGGTTTTTGTTTGTCCACCCGTCTCTTGATGATTGACCACAAGTTCTCAATGGGATTAAGATATGGGGAGTTTCCAGGCCATGGACCCAAAATCTCTATGTTTTGTTCCCTGAGCCATTTAGTTATCACCTTTGCTTTATGGCAAGGTGCTCCATCATGCTGGAAAAGGCATTGTTGATCGCCAAACTGCTCTTGGAGGGTTGGGAAAACTTGCTCTTGGAGGACATTCTGGTACCATTCTTTATTCATGGCTGTGTTTTTAGGCAAGACTGTGAGAGAGCCGATTCCCTTGGCTGAGAAGCAACCCAATACATTAATGGTTTCAGGATGCTTAACAGTTGGCATGAGACAAGACTGGTGGTAGCGCTCACCTTGTCTTCTCCGAATGAGGCGTTTTCCTGATGTCCCAAACAATCGAAAAGGGGATTCATCAGAGAAAATAACTTTACCCCAGTCCTCAGCAGTCCACTGCCTGTACCTTTTGCAGAATATCAGTCTGTCCATGATGTTTTTTCTGGAGAGAAGTGGCTTCTTTGCTGCCCTCCTTGAGACCAGGCCTGGCTCCAAGAGTCTCCGCCTCACAGTGCGTGCAGATGCACTCACACCTGCCTGCTGCCATTCCTGAGCAAGCTCTGCACTGCTGGTAGCCCGATCCCGCAGCTGAAACACTTTTAAGAGACGGTCCTGGCACTTGCTGGTCTTTCTTTGGCGCCCTGGAGCCTTTTTGGCAACAATGGAACCTCTCTCCTTGAAGTTCTTGATGATGCGATAGATTGTTGACTGAGGTGCAATCTTTCTAGCTGCGATACTCTTCCCTGTTAGGCCATTTTTGTGCATTGCAATGATGACTGCACGTGTTTCTTTAGAGATAACCATGGTTAACAGAAGAGAAACAATGATGCCAAGCACCAGCCTCCTTTTAAAGTGTCCAGTGGTGTCATTCTTACTTAATCATGACAGATTGATCTCCAGCCATGTCCTCATCAACACCCACACCTGTGTTAATGGAGCAATCACTGAAAAGAGGTTAGCTGGTCCTTTTAAGGCAGGGCTGCAATGATGTTGAAATGTGTTTTGGGGGATAAAGTTCATTTTCTAGCCAAATATTGACTTTGCAAGTAATTGCTGTTAAGCTGATCACTCTTTATAACATTCTGGAGTATATGCAAATTGCCATTAGACAAAGTGAAGCAGTAGACTTTGTAAAAATTAATATTTGTGTCATTCTCAAAACTTTTGGCCATGACTGTAGATAAGTTCCTTGGGGGGGGTTAGTTTCCAAAATGGGGTCACTTGTGGGGGTTTCCACTGTTTAGGCACATCTGGGGCTCTCCAAACGGACATGACGCCGCAGACTGTTCCATCAAAGTCTGCAATGCAAAACGTCACTACTTCCCTTCCGAGCATCGACGTATGCCCATACAGTAGTCTTCTCCCACATATGGGGTATCAGCATACTCAGGACAAATTGAACAACTTTTGAGGTCCAATTTCTCCTGTTACCCTTGGGAAAATGAAAACTGGGGACTAAAAGATCATGTTTGTGGAAAAAATGTGATTTTTGTATTTTCACACCCGGGCGTTATAAGCTTCTGTGAAGCACTTGGGGTTCAAAGTGCTCACCACATATCTAGATAAGTTCATTTGGGGTCTAGTTTCCAAAATGGGGTCACTTGTGGGGAGTTTCCACTGTTTAGACACATCAGGGGCTCTCCAAACGCGACATGACACCCGCAGACCAATCCATCAAAGTCTGCATTAACGAAATGTCACTACTTCTTTTCCGAGCCCAGACGTGTGCCCACACAGTAGTTTTCTCCCAGATATGGGGTATCAGCGTACTCAGGACAAATTGGAAAACAACTTTTGTGGTCCAATTTCTCTTGTCACCCTTGGGAAAACAAATTAGTGACTAAAAGATCATTTTTATTGGAAAAAATAAGATTTTTACTTTTCATGCCCAAGCATTATAAACTTGTGTGAAGCACTTGGGGGTTCAAAGTGTTCACCGCACATCTAGATAAGTTCCTTAGGGGGTCTAGTTTCCAAAATGGGATCACTTGTGGGGAGTTTCCACTGTTTAGGCACATCAGGGGCTCTGCAAACTGAACATGACACCCATCAAAGTCTGCATTCCAAAACGTTATTACTTCTTTTCCGAGCAATGCCGTGCGCCCAAACAGTTTCCCCCCCATATATGGGGTATCAGCGTACTCAGTATAAATTGGACAACAACTATTGGGGTCCAATTTCCTTGGGAAAAATCAAAAATTGGGGACTAAAAAAACATTTTTGTGGAATTTATTTATTTATTTTTTTCACACCCAGGCATTATAAACTTTGGTGAAACACTTGGGGGTTCAAAGTGCTCACAACAAATCTAGATAAGTTCCTTAGGGGGTTTAGTTTCCAAAATGGTGTCACTTGTGGGGGTTACCACTGTTTAGACACATCAGGGCCTCTCCAAACGTGACATGGCATCCAGCCAATTCTGCGTTGAAAAAGTCAAATGGCGCTCCTTCCCTTCTGAGCTCTTCCATGCACTCAAACAGTGGTTTTACCCCCGCATATTGGGTATCGGCGTACTCAGGACAAGTTGCTCAATAACTTTTGAGGTCTTGTTACCCTTGGGAAAATAAAAATTGGGGTGAAAAGATCATTTTTGTGGAAAAAATATGATTTTTTAATTTTACGGCTCTACATTATAAACTTGTATGAAGCACCTGGGGGTTCAAAGTGCTCACCACGGAACTAGATAAGTTCCTTAGGGGGTCTAGTTTCTAAAATGGGGTCACTTGGGGAGTTTCCACTGTTTAGGCACATCAGGGGCTATCCAAATGCGACATGGCGTCCAATCTCAATTCCAGCCAATTTTGGTTTGAAAAAGTCAAATGGCACTCCTTCAATTCCAAGCTCTACCATGCGCCCAAACAGTGGTTCCCCCCCACATATGGGGTATCAGCATACTTGGGGCAAATTGGACAACAACTTTTGTGGTCCAATTTCTCCTGTTACCCTTGGGAAAATAAAAAATTGGTGACTAAAAGATTTTTTTTGTGGGAAAAAAATAGGATTTTTTATTTTCATGCCCAAGCATTATAAACTTGTGTGAAGCACTTGGTGGTTCAAAGTGCTCACCACAGATATAGATAAGTTCCTTAGGAGGTCTAGTTTCCAAAATGGGGTCACTTGTGGGGGGTTTCCACTGTTTAGGCAGATCAGGGGCTCTGCAAACTGAACATGACACCCATCAAAGTCTGCATTCCAAAATGTCATTACTTCCTTTCTGAGCCCTGCCGTGAGCCCAAACAGTTGTCCCCCCTACAAATTGGGTATCAGCGTACTCAGGATAAATTGGACAACAACTTTTGAGGTCCAATTTCCTTGGGAAAAATCAAAAATTGGGAACTAAAAAATATTTTTTTTCCACACCCAGGCATTATAAACTTTAGTGAAATACTTGGGGGTTCAAAGTGCTCACAACAGATCTAGATAAGTTCCTTAGGGGGTCTAGTTTCCAAAATGGGGTCACTTGTGGGGGGTTTCCACTGTATAGGCACATCAGGGGCTCTCCAAACGCGACATGGCATCCAATCTCAATTCCAGCCAATTTTGGTTTGAAAAGTCAAACGGCGCTCCTTCACTTCCGAGCCCTGCCGTGTGCCCAGATAGTGGTTTTCCCCCACATATGGGGTATTGGCGTACTCAGGAGAAATTGCAGAACAACTTTATTTGTCCATTTTCTCCTTTTACCCTTGTTAAAATAAAAAATTGTTTGCAAAAGATAATTTTTGAAACTAAAAAGTTAAATGTTCATTTTTTCCTTCCATGTTGCTTCAGCTACTGTGAAGCACCTGAAGGGTTAATAAACTTCTTGAATGTGGTTTTGAGTACCTTGAGGTGTGCAGTTTTTAGAATGGTGTCACTTTGGATATTTTCTGCCATATAGACCCCTCAAAGTGCCTTCAAATGTGAGGTGGTCGCTAAAAAAATGGTTTGTACATTTTGTTGTAAAAATGAGAAATCGCTGGTCAATTTTTAACCCTTTTAACTTCCTAACAACAAAAAAAATTTGGTTCCAAAATTGTGCTGATGTAAAGTAGACATGTGGGAAATGTTATTTAGCAACTATTTTGTGTGACATATTTCTCTGTTTTAAGGGAATAAAAATTCAAAGTTTGAAAATTGCAAAATTTTCAAAATTTTCACCATCTTTCCATTTTTTTCATAAATAAACGCAAGTAATATAAAAGAAATATGTCACGAGTAGAGTTGAGCGATACTTTCCGATATCCAAAAGTATCGGAATCGGAATGGTATCGCCGATACCCAAAAAATATCGGCGATACCCGATACCGATACCGGAAGTCCAATGTAAGTCTATGGGAACAAAATATCGAAATTAAAAAAAACCCTTCTTGCCTTGTAGGTTAATTGTACATGAAGGAAAACAACAAAGAGTAATGTAGAATGTATTGGGGGAGGTTGAGGAGACATTAAAGGCATAGATGTTTAACCCAATCCAATGGAATAGCATTAATTTTTTTTTTTAGGAAATACGTTCGGATTGATGAAGAAATTGACAATGTTGTTAACCTTTTTTCTATTTTGGCAAATATGTATGTTTCACAACTTCCATGCTCTTCACCTTTTTAACTTTTGCCACACTTTCTCCTTCATAATCTTCAGCAGCATCATCTTTGTCATCAAATTATTCTTCATCTTCACCTTCTTTATCTTCTTCTAAAACTTCTTGCTTTTCATCTTTTTGTTAACATTACTCATATTGTTCTTTTTAAACTATCATTCTTCTTCATATTATAGTCCTTCACTTCTTCATCATATTCTTATTTGTGACAGAGATTCCTGTACTTGTAATCTGTAAAAGTATGATTTTTTCATCGTTCCGTTCTTGCTGCCACAAAAGATTTAAATTACAACAGTATTTGTCCGTGTTCAGTTTAGCCTGCAGCATCAGGCATTTACCAGGGGCACCACGAGGAGGAACGGACTCACCCCCATACACTGCTTAGTCTTCTTCTGCTTATAATTTAGAGCATATATTTTGCTCTTCATTTTGGTCTTATACTTCATGTTCTTCTGCTTTTAGATCTTCTGCTTATTGTTCTTGTGTCTCTTGTTCTGTATCTTGTATTTGTAGCACAACCTTGTACCAGCTGAAGTTACTGGGACACGGTTACTAAGCAGGAGGTACTTGTGCTACAAAGCACTACCAAGGACCAGCAGACGTTGCTGGAACTCGGATACCGAGATGGAGGCACCTAGGCCAAAGGCACTGCGGAGAACCAGTTGACGGTACTGGAACCCGGACGGGTAGCAGAAGGTACAAGAGCCAATGCAAGTAACGAGGACCAGCTGACTGTGCTGGAACCCGGAGGGGCAGCAGAAGGAAAAGAGCCAATGGCACAACCGAGGACCAGCTGACGTTACTGGGACACGGTTACTAAGCAGGAGGTACCTGTGCTCCAAAGCACTACCAAGGACCAGCAGACGTTGCTGGAACTCGGATACCGAGATGGAGGCACCTAGGCCAAAGGCACTGCGGAGAACCAGTTGACGGTACTGGAACCCGGACGGGTAGCAGAAGGTACAAGAGCCAATGCAAGTAACGAGGACCAGCTGACTGTGCTGGAACCCGGAGGGGCAGCAGAAGGAAAAGAGCCAATGGCACAACCGAGGACCAGCTGATGTTACTGGGACACGGTTACTAAGCAGGAGGTACCTGTGCTCCAAAGCACTACCAAGGACCAGCAGACGTTGCTGTAACTCGGATACCGAGATGGAGGCACCTAGGCCAAAGGCACTGCGGAGAACCAGTTGACGGTACTGGAACCCGGACGGGTAGCAGAAGGTACAAGAGCCAATGCAAGTAACGAGGACCAGCTGACTGTGCTGGAACCCGGAGGGGCAGCAGAAGGAAAAGAGCCAATGGCACAACCGAGGACCAGCTGACGTTACTGGGACACGGTTACTAAGCAGGAGGTACCTGTGCTCCAAAGCACTACCAAGGACCAGCAGACGTTGCTGTAACTCGGATACCGAGATGGAGGCACCTAGGCCAAAGGCACTGCGGAGAACCAGTTGACGGTACTGGAACCCGGACGGGTAGCAGAAGGTACAAGAGCCAATGCAAGTAACGAGGACCAGCTGACTGTGCTGGAACCCGGAGGAGCAGCAGAAGGAAAAGAGCCAATGGCACAACCGAGGACCAGCTGACGTTACTGGGACACGGTTACTAAGCAGGAGGTACCTGTGCTCCAAAGCACTACCAAGGACCAGCAGACGTTGCTGGAACTCGGATACCGAGATGGAGGCACCTAGGCCAAAGGCACTGCGGAGAACCAGCTGACGGTACTGGAACCCAGACGGGTAGCAGAAGGTACCCATGGAAATTTTAAGTTGACAGGCCGCGAGCCGGCCGCAGTTACCGAATCCCACAGTACTACAGTGGGTGATTGTCCTATTGTCACAACGGAAACAGCCTTTATTTGCATATCCCGCAGCACACATAGGAAGCACCTAAACTCCAGGCACCATAGAGTCGGGTAACCCGATCGCAACACGACAGGACAACTTATTGGAGGCTAAGTGACGTTTACACTGACAGGAAACAGATGGCGTGCTGTAACCAGTCTGGGCAGGAGTGAGTACCCGTGCCAATGACACTTCCGAGCAACAACTGTCGGTGTTGGAGCCCAGGGATGAGAAGAGAACCGGTTGGAGGCAGCAGGACTTTTTGCCGTTCACACAGCAGGGGAACAGCTGACATTACTGAACCCCAGTAACACAGGAGCAAGTGTTAACTGTGCTAACAGCACTTCCAGGCAACAACTGGCGGTGTTGGAGCCCAGGGATGAGAATAGAACAGGGTGGAGGCAGCAGGACTTTTTGACGTACACACAGCAGGGGAACAGCTGACATTACTGAACGCCAGTAACACAGGAGCAAGTGTTGACTGTGCTAACAGCACTTACAGGCAACAACTGGCGGTGTTGGAGCCCAGGGTCAAGGAGGATGTTTAAATACTAGATCAAGTAATTTCCTTGTTACCTGTCAATTTTAAATGTCTATACTTCAAACAAGAGAAAGATAACCTTTACTACCATAAGATGATGATTTCATTTAAACTAATATCTAGTGTAAGCTTTTCAGGGGATATAGCTCTGGGATCGCCGTCCGGGTAGACAGAATGGCATAGAAACAGTTCATTCAGAGACAGCAGTTCTGGTAAAAAACTGGCCGCAACCAGTTTTATTAAAGTCCACAGCAAACAAGACATAAAACAAAATCATAAACAGAAGACCTAGGCTTGTCTAGCCACTAATTACACTTAGATAGATTTCCCTATCTATCCGGGTCCCGACTCTAACAGCCGGGGCCAAAACAACACATATGTTCAGCATTTACCAGCATTTACCAGCATGGAGGTTCACAGAGTCTCCTCCTTGTGTCTGAAGGCCCATCCAACGTCCAGACTTGAGAGAGCTCCACTCCTATTCAGCCGCTATTCGCACGGATTCTCACTGAGACTACTCCTGTGTCCGGGGTACATCGAGCACCCAGACTGAGATAGCTCAAACTCCTGGAGACTGCTTCTTGTGCCTGGACTCCCTGTGTCCAGACTAAGCCAGCTCTCTGACTGTGTTCCAACACACCTACTTCTGGTCTCTTAATTAACACCTGAGTGATTTCAGGCCTGAGCTGCAAGTATGTACTGAATGTAAGGTGTAGTGACCTTTCTCTACCACTAGGTCTACAAAGCCACACACCTCCCTTATACCAGTCAGTAAAGTAGCTAGGTGAAATATACACCCCATTCAATACACATACTCTCACTGTCTCACATATCCCCTCCCTCTTCTCCAGACCGGAGGGCTGGTCATCCAGACCGGAGGGCTGGTCAACAATCCTAAAGAGACAGTGAACTCCGGACCAGTCATAGTCATCATTAGCTTCATCTTCAGCCTTGTCATTTATATCTTCACCTGAGCCATCCGCACTACCCTGTACCCTCCCGGGCCTATGCTCTCTGCGGGCCTCAGGTGACCTGCACGGTTTCAGCTTGACCTTAGTGCCAGCCTCAGTCTCGGTATAGTGCCTCACCAGAGAAGTACGACCAGCACGTCAGAACACCTCTGCTGATTCTTCCTCAGAATCTCTCGTACCTCCTGTCCTTGGTGCACTGACCCTGTGTCACCAGCTGTCACAGAAGGTATAGGGGTTTTTTCACTTTTCTCTAATTCCCCTTGAACCTTTTTTAACACATCTACTTTCCTAAATATCAGTTGGTTCATAAATTCTATTTCACATAATTTAAGCTCCTCTTCTTGTACAGGCTCACTTTGCATAAGACGCAGAGCTCTTACTTCTTTCTCCAGGAAATCCACATCTTCTAACAAGTCAAGGCTCATCATCTTTTCTGCTTTCACCTCCTCGTATAATTGCGGCATTTGCTCTCGCAACGAAGAGACTCCCTGTATTCTTCCTTTTACTTCATTGTTCTTTTCAAGAAGGTGCTCATGGTTCTCATCACGCTCCTTCATCACAGTTTGAAATTTTTTCTGAGAAGTACTTGATTCCTCTGGTACCTGTGCAACCATTTTTTCTTGATCTTGCAAGGTACTGTATACACTTTCCCTGTCACTTCGTACTCTCTGTAGCAACTGCTGGCACCGCTCACGTTCCCGGCGAAGAGATAACACATCCAGTTTACACTGTTGTAGCTGCTCGCGCAATGCAACAATATCAGTCTTCATGTCTTTGGTGGAGACCTCATGGAGACGCATCCTCTCCTGTAGCTGTTGGACGTCTTTTACGACTTCGGCCACTTCTTCAGTCTTGTTCCTCACAGCTTCACTTGAGACCTCAGCTTCTGATGAGGCACCTGGCTTGGTGACCACCATTTCCATGGCCTTCTCCACCTCTGCAGCATCTCCCTCAAAGTCCCGGGCACGATGCAGCTCCATACCACACATTGACAACTTCTCATCTTCAACAGCATCCACTTGTGCTGTGTTCAGTTTCAGAGTCCTGCCTCTAAAGCTCAGCTCTCCTCCCTTCACCTTAGTCTTCGCCAGGGAACCGGCCAACTGTAAGACAACTTCAGATGCCATCTTCTGTCTGGCTATAAGGTCAGCATCAGCTTTCTTCTCAGGACTCTCAACCTCCTCTGTTACCATGCCTTCCTCATTTGCACTGGTTGTTTTATTGTCATCAGATGATTCACTATCACTCCCACTATCCCTGTCTGACCCCTTTTTCTCAGCCACATCCGGGTCACTTTCAGGGTTATACAATTCATTCTCATTCTCATCCTGCTCACTTTCAGGAGTATACAATTCATTCTCATTCACATCCTGATCTGGAACCTTACTTAACATGTCATCCACAACATTAACTTCACCATCTGGTCCCTCAAGTATGTGACTATGCGACAACCCCAGCACTATACTTCCATATAGCTCAGGGTACTAGGAGCTGACTCACGACCTCTCCCTGGATTTCAGTGTCCCTATACAATAGGCTATTGTCCATGGCAGCATGAGGAAACCTCTCCTCAGAGCCAGGCTCCAGGGAAACCTCATTTAGAACATCTATATCTTCCTGGGCCGTTTCAAGAGAGGGGTCTCGCCACTGCTCCCTCTCAAAATTGTCACAGGACACAGGTAAGTAAGGGACACTCGGTTCCCGAGAACCACCATCCTCGTCTCCCAACATCACCTGCAAAGGAATTTCATCACTATCACAGTCATCATTATTATCAATATCATTATCAGGATTATGATCAGTATCATCATCACTATCATGATCATCATCATTATCATTATCAGCATCAGCATCATTATCATGGTCATCATCATTATCATGATCATCATCATCATCATCATCCATCATTATCATCATCATCATCATCATTATCACATAAGTTTAACGGCCCACTAGCATTGTGTTCCGCCCCTCGGGACTGCGCACCCTCAGTAGGAGCTTCATCACACTGTCCATCAGAAACATTTTTCCCCCAGAGATCCTTAGATCGGGGAAAGTCATTACCCAATATGACTGGTGCACCAGGTTCTTCACTACCCCCACTTCATATGAAACCTCCCCGAGTTTAGGGACCAAGTCCACGGCAGTCTCTGGGTAGACTTTGGTGTCTCCATGGATGCACACCATACTCAGGTGCTTATCAGGGATGAAGTCCCTATCAATCAGGCTGTCACATACGGAAGTCACTGGACTCTCTGAGTTCAAGAGGGCCTGTGCTGGGCAGTCATTTACAACCACCGGGCACACCTGTGGTCCAGTCTCTTCGGCTGAGGTGGACACACACACACAGGCTCTGCGCAGGGAGAGAGGGATCTGCCAACATCACAATACATAGGCTCCCCCTCTATTGGACAGTTGGCTGCAATTTCACGACATCTCCAACACTGTCCATCACACTTTTCCACCCACATGTCCCCTCGGGCCTGAACCCGCTTATCAGCATACCCCATGTCCCCAACAGCTGGAACGCTCTTACCGCGAGAGTTCAGCGTCCGGGAACTCTGAAGTGACGACCTCTCAGACGGCTGGTCACGGAGACAGTCTTTGCTGGCGAAGGCCTTCTCCATCAGGCTGACCAGACGATTGGCGTCCTGGTGGTCTCCTTGTCCGACCTCTGGCTGTACCTTAGGAGGACATGCTTGGGTGTAGCGGTCCACTATCACCCTTTCAACTCCACAATCAAGCCTGCTGACTGCAGACTCCCAACTGTATCTCCAGTCATGAACTCCCCGGGCACGGGCCGTCACCGCAACACCCGGCCGGGTAAGAATCTCCACTTTCAGCTTAGCATAGTCTTGGCTGTCCTGCTCGCTCAGGTCAGCATAGGCCCTTTGGGGCTCTCCAATCAGATAGGGTGCGACCATCATGGCCCATTCAGATAGGGGCAGATTCTCCTTCTCTGCCAATCTCTCAAACCTAGTGAGATATACCTCCACATCATCACGAGGTGTCATCTTTTTCAGGGACCGTCTTACCGCCTTCTTTACAGCGGACAACGCAGGTACCTTCACAACATTACTCTGGGACGAGGTGCTGAGAGCTGCAATCTGCTCCAACAACCGGTTAGTCTCCTGCTGCTGTAGCTGGCACCGCAGCCGCATGCTCTGCTCGGCCTGTACCAGGTACTCAACGAGCTCCTCCATACTGCCGGACTTATCTGTCTCAACCACGGCAGTCTTATGTTGCACATTAACTTGTGCCATTTGTTCAAACAGCGCCTCCATGCTGTCATCCATGCTGTCAGACTTCTCTGTCTTAACAACGGCAGTCTTCACTCAAGACATACACACTCTACAGTCTTTTCCATAGAAAAATTCAGCTCTGCTGTGCAGACACTTTTTTTTTTTTTTTTTCCTCTGCAAACTCTATTAGGGCCACTGTCTCTTTAAGACTGCTCCAACAGCCTTTTCCTTTGCTGCTGCACACTCCACAGTCTTTTCCACAACAAGTTCAGCTTTGCTGTGCAGACACACTTTTTTTTTTTTCTTTTGCAAACTCTATTAGGGCTACTGTCTCTTTAAGACTGCTCCAATCAGACGTTTTTGCTGACACACTTTTTTTTTTTTCTCTGCTGCTATTTCAACAGACTTCACCTTTATTGCTGTCTCTAAGCCACCGTGCTGCATGCACATTCCAGCACCATTTGTATCAGCCACTGTGCTGCCCCAGCATTCTCCGCCAATTGTAAGCTTTTCAGGGGATATAGCTCTGGGATCGCCGTCCGGGTAGACAGAATGGCATAGAAACAGTTCATTCAGAGACAGCAGTTCTGGTAAAAAACTGGCCGCAACCAGTTTTATTAAAGTCCACAGCAAACAAGACATAAAACAAAATCATAAACAGAAGACCTAGGCTTGTCTAGCCACTAATTACACTTAGATAGATTTCCCTATCTATCCGGGTCCCGACTCTAACAGCCGGGGCCAAAACAACACATATGTTCAGCATTTACCAGCATGGAGGTTCACAGAGTCTCCTCCTTGTGTCTGAAGGCCCATCCAACGTCCAGACTTGAGAGAGCTCCACTCCTATTCAGCCGCTATTCGCACGGATTCTCACTGAGACTACTCCTGTGTCCGGGGTACATCGAGCACCCAGACTGAGATAGCTCAAACTCCTGGAGACTGCTTCTTGTGCCTGGACTCCCTGTGTCCAGACTAAGCCAGCTCTCTGACTGTGTTCCAACACACCTACTTCTGGTCTCCTAATTAACACCTGAGTGATTTCAGGCCTGAGCTGCAAGTATGTACTGAATGTAAGGTGTAGTGACCTTTCTCTACCACTAGGTCTACAAAGCCACACACCTCCCTTATACCAGTCAGTAAAGTAGCTAGGTGAAATATACACCCCATTCAATACACATACTCTCACTGTCTCACACTAGATAAATAAAGAATTGACAAACATAAACGCATACATTAACATGTTTAACAGCAATGCAAACCACAAAATAAATTAGTTAAGGAATCTGCTATACGGTTGTACATAAAAGCATACAAGTACATATCTGAATCCATTAATGATGGATAAGTAACAGTATGTACACCATTTTTATTGTATAGACAATGAATGTCTGACTTCAAAACATCATCAGCATTACAAGTTATCTGTGACATTACTAAAATGTTACATTTGCTGAATAATGTCACTAAACAGTTTATACAAAATTATACAATTTCCATCATGTAATACTCATAATATGTGGCAATAATCATTTTTATTAACAAACATAACCTTTAAAAAGTGCATAGTGCATAGTGAAAATTGCTATTTATGCCTGACTGTCGACTTGCAAGCATGACAACGGATAGATAAGGTATATATAGATGAGACTGCATAGCCACAGATGGTGAATGGCGATGTAATACTGTACCTCAATAAAGTGTGCATCACTACTACATAATTTTTTTTATATAGCTTTATAAACAGGGTACGTGGATGTATGCTTGCGCCTTTGTTTTAACGCACAGACTGCCTTCCTGCTGAGACGCGTTGGGTAGTGAACAGTTGTGTGCAGTGTTCACTGTAGTCTGAGGTTTTCCTTTTTGGAGTGCAGATCACGCTCCAGTTAGTTCTTCAACCACTGCTGGTTGTAGTCTGCTGAGCGTGTGTCACTGGCACATCCTTGAAATTTTTCTCTAATTGTTGCTGATCCATTCTATTACAAATAAATAAAATCTATTAGTGTGACGCGCTTCCATCCGTATACAATATATTTGTTGCAAACACTATAGAAGTACACAAAGGGGCCTTTCACACCTACTGAACAGTTGTGTGCAGTGTTCACTGCAGTCTCTGCGAAATAACCACACTTAGGCCTTATAACTTTTCAGACTTTCTTTATCAATCTACCAAGATGAAGAAGGCAGGGAGTAAGGCACGTGGTCGTGGCCGTGGAGTTTCTTCAGGGAGAGGACGTGGGGATTCTGTGGCTGCTGCGGCCCCCAGTGACACAGCATCCACCAGTTTTCCCCGTGAGCGTTCCTTTATGCGCACTTTTGTAGGAGCTCGGAGTACCCCCCTGCTGCGGGAAGAACAAATTGAAGCCGTTGTTGGTTGGATGTCAGCCAATGCATCGACTTCAATTGCTTCCACCTCCTCTCAGGACCACAGCACTGTTGAGCAACCATCTGTCTCTTCACCGCCTGCCAAATTGCCCAGTCAGTCAGAGAGTTCTGTACAGGAGCCAGCTGAGTCTCTGCTTCTGTTCTCAGAATCTGTTGGTTTGCAAACAGGGGCACAGCCAAGCAGCATTCTGGAATATGAAGAAGAGGGAGTATGCAGTGATGCGCAACAGCTGTGTCTCTCTGAATCTGAAGAGGCGGGTGAGACAGTGCCGATGGTCAGCACACCGCAGAACGCATCTGATGATGATGAGACTCAGGTGCCAGTTTCTGTTGAGCATGGTGGTGGCCAGACCACCCAACAGCAGCAGGTGTTGTAAGAGGTTAGTGGAGATGATGAGGTCCAAGACCCAACATGGCGTGAGGAACAGGAAGGTGGTGGCAGCAGCTCTGAGGAAGCGATTGCCTCAACGGTACAAACAGGAGGGAGAGTTAGGCTGCATACTCTGTTGCCTGTAGCCTCCATTTTGGCACCTGTTCGGATTTCTCTTCCAAAAGTCTAAACGGACGCTCCCAGGACTTGCACTGCGTGGTCCTTTTTTCACACACTTGCAGATGATATTTGCTATGTCAAATGCAAGCTGTGTAATCAAAAAGTAAAAAGAGGTAAAGTGTCAGTAACCTCAATACCACAAATATGTCTAAAATTGTGCGTAGAAAACACGTAGTTGAGTTACAAAGACACACTGAAGATGTACAGTCTATAGAGAATCACAGCACAAGTTTAACTGCATATGTCATGGTTAAATTTGAAATTTTTATTGCACACTTGATGTGAAAAAAGAAAATAGCTATGAGACGACTGACTGACGTTTTGGGCAACGCAGTGGCCTTTATCAAATAGTCGCTGGAAGAGATAGAAAAATTTACAGTCAATGACAATGTATAATATATACAATATATACATAGGGTGAAGAATATATATACATAGGAATTAGGCAACATGTTAAACATTTGGGTGATACTGTAGAACACGGAGAATTATCCCTCTAGGGTATGCGGGTGGATAATGTAGTTTTTTGTTGATTTTTGTGAGTGTGTAGAAAACAGGGGTGATGGGGTATTGAATATTAAGGAATGTCATAGTCTATGGTGATCAATTAAAGATGTTTTGTCAGGATACGATCAATTTTTTGACAGATGTAAAATGTAGGGTCACAATTGAGTTGTCTGTAGGTTAGGTTAACTGACAGTTGTCTATGAATTTCGGCAATAGATTGGGTCTTATTCATAATAACGATAGCACCCCCCTTATCTGCTTGTTTAATAATAATGTTAGGGTTATCTTTCCGAGATTTTATGGCTTGTTTATCTGTGGGTGTCAGGTTGTGGCGTATCGGGTGTAGGCCCAATCTCGGCAAACCATCCACGACCACAGGCTCTGAATGCTGGCATTGCAAAACTCCTGTCCCTTGAAATGCTGTCATTCAGGCTGGTGGAGACTGACAGTTTACGGAACTTAATGGCATTGGCAGTCCCACAATACAATGTGCCAAGCTGATTTTATTTCAGCAGGCAAGCCGTCCCTGGTCTGCAAAACCATGTTGTTGAGGTTAAAATTAAACATGCGCTACTAAACTCCGTCAGTAGCAATGTCCACCTGACCACCGCTGCGTGGACCAGTACCCATGGCCAGGGACGATACCTTTCCCTTACTGCCCATTGGGTCAATGTTGTGGAGCCGGGTACAGATCTTGCGAGTGGCGCTGTACGTGTTCAGGCAACTACAAGGATTGCGGGAATCAAGTCTGTACACATTGACTCCTCCTTCTCCAGTTCCTCAGAAACATCGTTGCAGGAGCCGTCACGGTCTACCTCCACATGGACCCGTGAACGCTTAATAAGAATCTTTAGTTATATAGAGCCAACAGATTACGCAGCACTTTACAGTTTAACAGTTTCCGAACACAAGTCATAAGTAACAACGTTACCAATACAATAATGAAAGCAATATAATCCGCACACGCTCGTGAGAGCTTACAATTTACAAATATGTGGGGGAGATACAAAGTACAGGTGTTTATATACAATGGTGTATTTAGAATGATGGCCCAGCCATTTTCAGGGAGTGAGGGATGGATGGAGATAGTGAATGGGCTACACACACACACAGTTACACATAGAATGACTTTGATTAGTGAATGTGATAGGCCGCTCTGAACAAATGTGTTTTGAGTGTGGAAGTAGGGCTGTTAATGGGGATGTTGAAGTCTCCAAGGATAAGGGTTGGTACTTCTGAGGACATGAAAGTGCGGCAGCCAGGCAGAGAAGTGGTCAAGGAACTGTGTGGGCGAGCCTGGGGTCCGATATATTACCGCTACTCTGAGGGAGAGGGGACGAAAGAGCCTGATGGTGTGGACCTAATAATTTGCAAAATCTTAATCTAAAATTTACATGTTACATATTTACATCTAGTATAAAACATTTAACCATTAAGCCTACTTACAGAACAAGGAAGTGTAAAAAAACTTGTGCTTAAAAAAAAAAGTGAAAATAAAATGTGAGAAGGGCAGTGTAACAAATAATTTAGGAAAAAGATAAACTAACATCAAGTGCTGTGTGCTGTGTAAGAGCCAGACACATTAACATTAAATCAGTCTGGAATAGCGGTGATTTTCTCCCCATAACCCGAGTAACATTCTGGGGAGAGGGGTGTAGAGTCAACGATCAGCAACTAGCTACGGTAGATCAAATACCTGAAAAAAAAAAAAAAAAAAAGTTATTTAACATTCATAACATACATTTTATTTTATAAAAAACAAAAAAAAAATTATTTAACATTCATAACATACATTGTATTTAACCAAAAAAATAACAAATTTATTTAACATTCCTAAGATAATTTTTTTTAAAACATAAAAACTATAATACACAGCAGGATCTTTAGTAAAAACCAGACTTACCACTGTAACCTCTTAATCCTTGCAAGCTTCAACACAACGTTGACAAGGTACACAGCAGGGGTGGTCGGTCTCCTAGACAACGAGCAAACTCCTTCATGTTGAGAGAGGCCACCATCTCCTTAGCTTTCAGGTACTTTTCTGTGGGAATGAGCTTGTCTCCAACCAGCCAGGAATATCCATTGAATGCCACACCATGGTTTGGTATTAGCACCCAGCCAGTACCAAAAGTGAAGCCAACCACAGTTCCCATTTCTCATGAACTTTATTTGATATACTGGCTGGCCAAACATTAGTTTCTCACAAAGGAGCTGAAGACCCTGAGTGGCAGTAGGTGCAAGTCTCTCCAGCATGACCTGTTTGTTAGATATTTGCCGTCTACACACCTAAAGAACATCTCTAGAATCCGCCCTTTTCTCACCATGGAAACAACAAAAACCCTCACTGTAGCATTGATCCACTCCCGCCTGGACTACTGCAATGCTCTATTACTTGGCCTCCCCATTACTCGACTATCCCCTCTCCAGTCCATCCTTAATGCAGCAGCCAGGGTCATCCATCTGGCTAATCGGTACTCGGACGCGTCCGCTCTTCGCCAGTCCTTACACTGGCTGCACATTCATTATAGGATCCAATTCAAAGTACTGGTTCTCACCCACAAAGCTCTCCACAGTGCAGCACCCCCCTACATCTCCTCCCTCATTTCTATCTATCGGCCTAACCGACTGCTGCGCTCTGCAAATGACTTTAGACTAACCTCTGCAGTAATCCGTACCTCCCACTCCCGACTACAAGACTTCTCCCGCGCTGCGCAAATCCTCTTGAATGCTCTACCACAAGAAATTAGTACTATCCACAATTTGCCTGGTTTCAGGCACTCCCTCAAAACACATTTGTTCAGAGTGGCCTATGACATTCAATAACCAAAGTCGTTCTATGTTTAAGTGTGTATGTGGAGCCCATTCACTATCTCCATCCATGCCTCACTCCCTCAAGATGGCTGGACCATCATTGGAAATGCACCATTATATATACACACCTGTACTTTGTATCTCCCCCACCTCATTGTAGATTGTAAGCTCTCACGAGCAGGGTCGGCTTATTTTACTTTAATTATTGTATTGTTAACGTTGTTACCTATGACTTGTGTTTTGAAACTGTTAAAGTGTAAAGCGCTGCGGAATATGTTGGCGCTATATAAATAAAGATTATTATTATTATTATTATTATTATTATATCAGAGGGAGAAGAGGATTGGGCCTTGACAAGGTGCCCGATTGCATCTTAAGTGTTATTGAATGTTGGAGCCAGTCCACCGTATAAAAGCAGCCATACAGTGTCCGGGTACCTGCTTGGATTTCGATCAAAATGAAGACTACTTTGATGTACATGTACACCAATTAGAGAAAAATGACAAGGATGAGGCAGTAAGACACGCTCAGCAGAGTACAAGCAGCATTGCTTGAAGAAGTAACTTGAGCGTGATCAAAATTGAATAAATTAAAATCTCAGACTACAGTGAACACAACTCTTAGCTGTGAAAGGGCTTTTTGTGTCCTTCTACAGTGTTTTCAACCAATGTATTGAATACGGATGGAAGCACGTCACACTATAATTTCAATTGAATTGAGCAGCAAGAATTACACTAAAGAAAAAAAAAAAAAAAAGAGTGTGAGAGTGACATGTGCAGATGCCTACATACAGCGTTGTATGCCGAGCAAACTGCAGCGCGTCACCTGCACTCACACACACACCTTGCAGACCTGTGAAAAAACACTGCAAGGCAAAAGGAAGATGTACACAGCGGTTGGTAAAGTAGCCTGCCTAAAGCACAGTACACAAAATCGCAATCTCTAACTGTCCCTCAGAGTCAGCAGAGCAGCGTTCTGTCCCAAACAGAATTAACAGCACAGTGACGCTAAAATGGCGGCTTTATCCGGCAACAATACCTTCCTTGTGGCACGATTAGGGTAGCGTGTGTCTATTATATGAGTGTCTGTAAAATGTAACGTTACGCAGACTTATTCTGCCCTTGGGACGCAAAAAATAAGACAGCAGTAATCATTTACTGTATAAAACTCCACCTATGCGCAACAAAACAAGCACGTTCCCTCTTACGGTTCCTGCGCTGACATGTGAGTAGGGAGTTTGGAGACGTTCCTGAATTTATCCCAGGTATCCAAGCATATCAGGCCGATAGGAGAGCATTAAAACCACCCACGGTGGTGACTTAAATATGGTGAATCTAAACAGTGAAGAACTGTAGGTCGATGCGAATGAATGTGCGATCACATGACACACGTTTATAATAACCTTGCTAGACACGAGTAACTTTGTACACATTTTGACACACCTGAACCCAGATGGCAGTGAATATTCATTCTATTCGGCGCCACATGACTCTTGGTCCAGAATAGATTATATATTGCTAGCACACGAGCTATTAAGGGGAGTGGAAGAGGCAGATGTGCACAACGTAGCTAAATATGACCACGCACCCGTATCAGTGACCCTGCCAGATATGGTGCAGATGGGGCCAAACCAAACTTGGTGCTTCCCGACCTATTTGTTAATGGATGAGAAGTTTCGACATCACGTGAAGCAATGGTGTTTTTAATATATAAGGGATAATGGAGATACTAGGGATAGGCCGGAACTTTTATGGGCAGCAGGGAAGGGAGTAATGCGCGGGAAACTAATAGGTTATCAGACAACGCTAAAAAAGAAGATCGCGACAAACTACTCGCAGGCTAGCAGGATATTACGCGATAGGTACACGGCAAACAAGACAAGTTCATCAACACAGGTTAAAAATAGATGTAAGCAGGCTAAGGCTGACTTACACGTATGGGTATATCGACGAGAGACAAGCAGTAATAACAATTATAGAACCGATGTATATCGTTATGGTAGCAAATGAGGGAGACTATTATCACGACTAGCGAAAGGAAATCACATTCGTCATCAACATATTACAGCGTTAACGAATAAATATGGGATCATGAACACAGACCCTCGAACCATAAACACCATTCTACAAGAATACTACTCAGACTTATATAAGGTGGAACATACGGATAGTGCGGAGGGTAATACCTTTGTAGATGGAATACAGTTACCATCCATCACAAACTATCAGCTTCTCCTTTTAAAAAAACAAATTGAGGTGACGGAAGTGACAGCGGCGATAAGTTACTTTAAATACGGGAAAGCTCCAGGACCTGACGGGTTTACAGCCAAATTATTTAAATTATTGAGTGAGGATATCCCGTCCACATTGGTACGCACCTTCAATCATATATTGGAGACAGGAGGGTTGCCCAGCCATTCAAACATGTCACACATGAAGTTGCTACTAAAACCAAACAAACATTCACATCTGCCTGGATCCTATCGTACATTCTCACTCATTGACCATTATATCAAGATTTTGTCCAGGATCATGGCAGATCTTTTGAGTAGCATTGGTCCTACGCTGATAGGGCGATCACAAGTGGCCTTTGTTTGCTACTTTGTTGGCTACTATCAGTCTCACTATGCATAACACATGTGTGCAGTGGGCAGTATTACCTTTGCCTTCGGTGGAGTAGGAAAACCCCTCTCCTATCGAAGTGTTAGTTGGGGAGATGGAAGATTTGACACCGGGACCTGAATTGTAATACTTAAATGTGACAGGTGACAAATTTGTTAAGGCGCAACTCCGCGGCCCCTACGTTGAGTCTAGCCCGTGAAAATTTACTGGTTGTCAATGGGGAACCCCACCACCCAGGGGCAGCTACAGTATTTCAACAATTAGAGCTGAACCAAGATTTGCTGTATCAGGTTTATAAAATACATGTTGAAATTTTTTAACAATTGCTGCTACCGCAGTCATATCGGAGGTTGGTAATGGACTTAGCGCATGCGCATGTACTAGGGTGACATTTGTGCCAAAAGAAAACCCTACACAGAATTATACAACGGTTTTACTGGCAGGGGGTCTATCACGAAGTTAAACGGTATTGTAACTCTTGTCGCATGCGCCAGGTACACAGTCCTCAGCCTCATTTAGTGAGTCCCTTGGTGCCATTAAAAATTTTAGAGGTCCAGTTTGAGAGAATACCCATGGATCTGGTGTAGCCGGTTAATAAATCAGCAAGGGGTCATCAACAGGGGCAATAAAAGGGGCACTGTGTGGGTCACCAGTTTTGAGCACACCCGAGTTCAAAAGAGAATTCATTGTCCAGACTGATGCGTCAGAGGTAGGTATGGGTGCCGTGTTGTCTCAGGACTGGAGCTTAACGGGGAGGAGCATCCCATTAGTTCCTGAGTCGAAAACTTACTCCATCAAAAAACAGAGACAGCATTGTAGAGAGAGAGTGCCTGGCGATAAAGTGGGCACTGGAGTCGTTGCGCTACTATTTGTTGGGGATAACATTTTGTTTTGTAAATGATCATTCCCTGTGACTGGCAGTGCTGTAGCCCAGGGAGTAGAGTTCAGGTGGTAGAAAGATGAACATAACAGGAGACTTGGAAAACGTTGGCAAACAGTTATTTAATCTGAAAACGGACAGGCAAATTCAGGTGAGATCCATGCCTTGTTCATTTTCAGAAAAATAAGCCGGTCTACATTGTCTGAGGATAGTCGCATGCGACGGTCTGTTAGTACACCACCTGCAGCACTAAAGACGCGCTCAGATAATACACTGGCAGCAGGGCAAGCCAGCACCTCCAAGGCATACCACACATCAAATACAAATATAACAGTAATAATAATATTATTAATAAAAAATGAAATTGCACACACAGTACACAGACACAGCTCATATGTGTGTATAAGAGAGAGTGTTTCTGTGTGTAGTTCATGCCTCTAGCCTAGAAGATCAGTCTTGCTAAAATCTTTAACACTGACCCCTGTTCTGTTCTTAAAATGGTGGATGCTGAACTGCTTCTCAGCCCCCTCATACACAATCATTATGTGGCACTGCTGGGCTCAGTCAGAGGCATCAGATTGAACTAGGCTGTCCTGAGTCATTCTCAATAGAACATTTTGTTCAGCAGTTCATCTAGTTCATTTAGTTCAGAGGTCACATGATGCATTTCCTATCAGCTCCTCACAGGATAGGGTGGAGAAAAACTGAACTAAATGAACTAAATGAACTAATCTTTTGAACTAATCTTTTCAGTGAACTAGTTCATGGTGAACTAATCAACAAAATTAACTAGATTTCCCATCACTATGGTGTACACCTTGGTGGCGCTGTCACAAAACTTCGCCACATTTGTAACATACAGCTCTTGCCCTGTGTAGAGGCGCTGCTTGTGCTCCCTCTTGTTGCAGAGGTGTCTACAATGCCTCGACGCACAGAGCTGCTTTGTAAAGCAGTAGCAGCAGCAGCGCTCTCGGCTGGAATGGAGAACATTATGGATTTCAACAGTGTGTCTTGGTCCTCCAGCATTTTACGGTCCCGGTTCAACGGTGTGATGAGGCTTTGTAAGTTGTCCCGGTAACGAGGGTCTAGGAGGGTGTACACCCAATAATCTGACGTGGTGAGAATGTGGCCGATGCGGCGGTCGTTTCTCAGGCACTGCAGCATGAAATCAACCATGTGCTGCAGACTCACAACTGGCCAACAAACCGCTGTCCTCTGGAAGAGCGTCACACTAATAGATTTTTGTAAATTTAAAATAGAATAAAGCAGCAGCAATTTTTGAAAAATTACAAGGATGAGCCAGTGACAGACACTCAGCAGAGTACACGCTGCAGTGGTTGAAGTAAGTGGAGCGGGATCTACACTCCTACAAAAAAATTAAAGCTCAGACTAGAGTGAACACTGAAACACAAGTGTTCACTTGCTGTGAAAGGCCTTTTTGTGGACTTCTATTATGTTTGCAAGCAATGTATTGTATTTTGATGGAAGAGCGTCACACTAATAGATTTTTGTAAATTTAAAATAGAAGAAAGCAGCAGAAATTTTTGAAAAATTACAAGGATGAGCCAGTGACAGACACTCAGCAGAGTACACGCTGCGGTGGTTGAGGTAAGTGGAGCGGGATCTACACTCCTACAAAAAAATTAAAGCTCAGACTAGAGTGAACACTGAAACACAAGTGTTCACTTGCTGTGAAAGGCCTTTTTGTGGACTTCTATTATGTTTGCAAGTAATGTATTGTATTTTGATGGAAGAGCGTCACACTAATAGATTTTTGTAAATTTAAAATAGAATAAAGCAGCAGCAATTTTTGAAAAATTACAAGGATGAGCCAGTGACAGACACTCAGCAGAGTACACGCTGCGGTGGTTGAAGTAAGTGGAGCGGGATCTACACTCCTACAAAAAAATTAAAGCTCAGACTAGAGTGAACACTGAAACACAAGTGTTCACTTGCTGTGAAAGTCCTTTTTGTGGACTTCTATTATGTTTGCAAGCAATGTATTGTATTTTGATGGAAGAGCGTCACACTAATAGATTTTTGTAAATTTAAAATAGAATAAAGCAGCAGCAATTTTTGAAAAATTACAAGGATGAGCCAGTGACAGACACTCAGCAGAGTACACGCTGCGGTGGTTGAAGTAAGTGGAGCGGGATCTACACTCCTACAAAAAAATTAAAGCTTAGACTAGAGTGAACACTGAAACACAACTGTTCACTTGCTGTGAAAGGCCTTTTTGTGGACTTATATTATGTTTGCAAGCAATGTATTGTATTTTGATGGAAGAGCGTCACACTAAGGCTGGAGTCACACTAGCGACAAAATCGGACGACTGCAATGCGATGAAATATCGCATTGCAGTCGGACCAATGTTAATCTATGGAGCAGCTCATGGTATCAGATTTTTTGTGGTCCGTTTTAAACGTCCGAGTGCAATCGCAGCATGCTGCGATTGTCACCGATTGTGGGTCGACTATCGCCAATGCAAGTCAATGGGAGCGCTGAAAAATCTGATTACAAACGGACCGCACTGTGTGACTTGCGATTAAATCGCATCGGTGTCCTTTAGAAAAACCGGCAATTCATCCCCGGCTATACTGTAAAATCACACTGACAGCTTTACTAAAGAATAGAATCAATACATATACACACATAGAATACATATATATATATATATATATATATATATATGTCATTGTGACATATATATATATATACATATATTTATAGTTCCTAGACTTCTACATACTGTAATAGCCGCTAATTCAATTGCCGGCTTTTGTGAAATCACAGAAGCCGACATGAAATGATACATTGTTTAGACACAGTTAACCATGTAATTTCCTGTATTTTGATATATGGTTTGAACTTACAATTACATAAGTGTATGTGTACAAAATTTCAGACATGTAGGGGTTAATTAAAGGTGTAAATTCTTTGTAAAAAAAATGCGTGGGCTCCCGCTGTATTTTCTCCACCAGACAGACAAAGCAAGCGAGTGGGGGCACATAATAATAGCCTAGGGAGGGTACATTTTTTTTGTGCCCCCCTGGATACTGACATCTGCCCCCAGACACCCCAGAAAGGGCAAATCTAATTAGAGATTTGACACATTTTTTTACAACGAATTTACACCTTTAATTAACCCCTACATGTCTGAAATTTTGTACACATACACTTATGTAATTGTAAGTTCAAACCATATATCAAAATACAGGAAATTACATGGTTAACTGTGTCTAAACAATGTATCACTTCATGTCGGCTTCTGTGATTTCACAAAAGCCGGCAATTGAATTAGCGGCTATTACAGTATGTAGAAGTCTAGGAACTATAAATATATATATATATATACACATGTCACAATGACATGTGTATATATATATATGTGTTCTATGTGTATATATCTATTCTTTCTATTGTGATTTAAATACTATTCTTTTGGATCCATTATATGTCAGTTTTGCAAGCCTGCCAGAAATTCTCGCAAGTCGGATGTAAATCGGATGTGACAACTACGGTCAGATGCGACTAAATCGCAACAACTACAAAAAATCGGATGCTAGTCGCATCAATGTTCATTAAATTTTAATCCGATTATCGACCGACTAAAACGGTCAGATTTTTTACTCGGTGTGTGTGACTCCAGCCTAATAGATTTTTGTAAATTTTAAATAGAAGAAAGCAGCAGCAATTTTTGAAAAATTACAAGGATGAGCCAGTGACAGACGCTCAGCAGAGTACACGCAGCATTAGTTGAAGTAACTGGAGCGTGATCTGCACTCAAAAAAAAAAAAAAACTCACAGACTGCAGTGAACACTGAAACACAACTGTTCACTTGCTGTGAAAGGCTCCATTGTGGACTTCTATAGTGTTTGCAACCAATGTATTGGATACGGATGGAAGCGCGTCACACTATTATTTCAATTACATGGAGCAGCAAGAATTACACTGAAGAAAAAAAAAAAAAAGAGTCTGTGAGTGACACGTGCAGATGCCTACAGACAGCGTTGCATACAGAGCAAACTGCAGCGTCACCTGCACTCTCACACACACACCTTGCACAGAGCTGTTAAAACAACACTGCAGGCAAAAGGAAGCTTTACACAGCCGGTGGTAAACTAGCCTGCCTAAAGCACAGTACACTAAATCGCAATCTCTAACTGTCCCTCAGAGTCAGCACAGTAGCGTTCTTTCCCTAACTGAGTTCACAGCACAGTGACGCTAAAATGGCGGCGGCGCCTTTTATAGTGCATTCTGACATCATTTCAGCATCCAATCACAGCCATGCCATTAGTTAACATGACCGCAGCAGTACAGGATGTGCCCACACTTCTTAGGATTCCTCATTGGCTGACTATAATCACATTGCCTCTCAAAGAATTATGGGAACTTCCGATTCCGGTATACGATATAGGAAAAATATCGGAACTAAGTATCGGAATTCCGATACAGCTAATATCGGCCGATACCCGATACTTGCGGTATCGGAATGCTCAACACTAGTCACGAGAAAACAATCTCAGAATTGCGAAGATCCGTTGAAGCGTTCCAGAGTTATAGCCGCATAAAGAGACAATGGTCAGAATTGTAAAATTTGGCCCGATCATTAATGGGCAAACCACCCTTGGGGGTTAAGGGGTTAATATAATGGACAACGCTCCAAAATATTCTCAAGCAGCAGCAAGAAATATTATTTTATCTAAACTGTATTTTGAAAGAGATCGGTGGTTGAAGACATATGTACGGATTAGAACAGTAAATAACAGAGGTTAATTCCATTGCACTTAATGCTCCTCATATTTTATAAAAGAGGTATTTCAGTTTCTGCAAATAAAGGTTATTTGTAGAGTTGACTAAATCATATAGATGACTATGTCATGACATGTGTGGCACTGCAACATCATAATAAGAAGTTGGAGACCACGATGACAGCAAATAGTAGGAAGTTCACAGTGCTTTCGTCCAGCTGCCACAAAACAGCAGTCCAGGGCCGTATGAATCACTTTGCTGAACTCTCTAACCTCAAATAATTAATAAAATAGAATGCAAAAATATTAGGGTATGTGCATGCATTAAGCATTTGCTGCTGACCTTGGGGTTGTTTAGTTTGGAAAAACGAAGACTCAGCCGCAAACTTATTAAAATGCACAAATATACGTACAATATATACAAAAGATCCGTACAAGGAGGTCCTTGATTGCCTTTTTCGATAAATGTAATATTACTGGCTACTACTGGTTATGAATACCCCAAGAGCACAAAGCTGTGACGATTTGCCAGTTTCGGACCAGCAGGTTATATACGCGTTATGCATAATTTCGGTCAGAACCCAACTAGTGGGTGCGGCCTTCCCTGTCTAGTGACGCGACTGTCCAGTGGGTGAGGCCTCGCTCCATACAAGTGTATGGAGTGAGGCCACGCACACTAGTTGGGCTCAGGCCAGGAGTACACAACGCATAGGTACCTGCTGATCCAAGCTCAGAAACAGCGAATCTTTGCAGCGCACGGTGCTTGTGCTGGGGGGATTCATAAGTCTGTAGTCACATAGAGTAACTGCAGACTTATCATTTTACACCGGACAACCCATTTAATGTTTGCCCAATAGAGTTTGTGCTTTGTTCTGGATCAACATGTTAGGGTATAGGTTGAATGTTGAATTTGATGGAGTTATGTCTACTTTAAAAACCTTAAAAACTAAGAGCTTATGAAACATTTCAGTAGCAAATATTGAATAGTCGAGTAGAAAAATGCGACATAAAATACTTGAATTTTTGCAACAATTTTAATGCATTTTGATATGTTTTCTCCCCATTCCTTAGAATAGGTGAAAATTCTGCAAAACCTCTGTAAGCATTGACACGCTACTGATATGAAACTACTTCAATTCTGCAACAAAAAATCAGCAGTGTTTTCATGAGACTTCAGGAACCTCATTCACTTTTCCGGTTCCAGAAAATCCTCAAGCTTGAGACAAAACTGTGCAGAAAAAGTTCAGCAAAAAACGCAGCAGGAACTTAACCTGTGCACATACCCTTATACTCACCTCTTTGCCCTTCCTTTACCCATACACTGCCACAATTTTATTCCTGGTCCTTCTTTATATGCATCTCTTTGATCTTGTTCTTGGTCTGGGTCCTCTCTACATGTCGCTGTCTAGGCCCCATGCGGACACTTGAGATGCAGCACATGTCTTGGCATAAGTGATGTGTGTTCATTAGAATCTGATTTTTTTTTCTGTAAATTGATATCGACATTGATTTTTTTTTTAGAATTGATTTACTCATCTCTAGTTATTTGCAACCTTCCAATATATTTCTGGATCAGTTTATCACAGTTTTTAGAATCTCTGACTGCTGTCACTTGATAGCAACCCTCACTGACACAAATCTGTTAACGACATGTAATGGACGCACAAACTTTTCATGACACGATGAATAAACTTTATATGTTAAAGCTTGGATACACCTTTAAATGAAAAACTCAAGGAGGAATCAGAGTCTCCATAATTCTCAAGTTTTTCGCGTCTAACTCTGATCTCCACTTATAAGTGTGAAATAGTGGGATGTTCGGAATACAACCCAATGTATAATTTATCATCAGGATTTACTATAGCAACAACAGAAGTGGCAGCAAGTAAATAGAGAATGAGAGATTGCACAGCAAGTGGTATCAGGATGCTTCGGGGGACTCGGCAGAATGAATTTAGAATCACAGGGGCTCATTAAAGACCTGATGGTTTCTTGCATGTTTGGCTACAGTTGCTGTGTTAAGTTACTGATCCATTGTTGGCTGCAGGAGATCAGGGTTAAAAACGCTAACTGTGCAACAAGCAAATTCCAAGTTCTATCAAGCCTGTGAATAACTCGGGTGCTTGAATGTGATAATTAGATTGAACTTTCTGCTAAAAAGCATACAGATATCATGAAACCACCTTCAGAGCAAGTCTCATTGAAATTGTAAGAAGTTAGGAAAGAAGAAAGCTTATCTGTGTCATGAGTCTCCATAATTGGTGCTGAATAGACAAATGAATATATATTTTTTCCATGGATATATAGACACCAGAATATTGTGAAATATGTGTACCATTTTTACAATAAGGGCATGCGGACAAATAAATTTTTTCTGAGGCATTTTATATAGTGTAGTTGCCTTTTAGGGAACCTGTCAGGTCCTCCGTGCCCAGAAAACCACCAACAGTTGTGTAGGCACACTGCCAGTCCCTATGTTATAGTACACACATAAACAGATCTTTAGAAAATGAATTTCTAAAGTCCGTTTTTGATATGTAAAAGTTCAGGTTCGTCCATCTCTATTAAGGACTGCAATGTCATAGACTAAAATAATATGTGCTTTCAGATCACCTCTCAAATGCTTAGTTAGATCCATGGGAAGTGCTCGGATGGAAAATCCAGGTTGGGAAGGAATGGATGGGACTTGAAAAGTTAGTGAAAATCCAGAACTTGATCCAAATTAAAATCATAGAAACATTAAAACAAAAACAATATTTAGATTTGAGAGTCTTCAGTCCACTGTGGTCTCTCAATTCTAAATATTTGTCTATCTACTGGCTAACACGGTACAAAGATATATATCTTTCTTGTAAAAAAAAACAAGACATTTTGGAGATAGTAATGTTTCGAGACTACATTTGTGTGTGGTTCTTCTTATTAATGGAGAATGGGGTAAGGGTTTCTGGGGTGCATTAGACACTATAAAGTATATAAGAGGCAGGTTACTGGCTATCTTGTATACTATTAATAAGAAACACACACAAATGCCGGTTTGAAACACGTATGTTTCCGCTACTATCTCCAGGATGTCATGTTTTTTAATGTTTCTACAATTTTTATTTGGATGTTTGAATAAAAGTTTTTGTTTTTATTCACATAGGAAATCCAGTGCTGGATTTTCATTAACTTTCCAAATTTCTCAGGAAAATAATTCAATACATTACTGTGACATACTATAACATTTTGTTATGGGCCCATGATTCTTTTGAAGCTAGAGAAACTTGCACAGATTATTATGACTGTAATTAATGTCCTTTTACAGTTCACAGTGAATGCAGTTAATGTCTTCATATCAGAATTATGGTCTGTGAATGTGTATTGTTTTAAATCTTCATGATTTATTATGGTTTTCTTATGTGTCTGTAAAAATATGTTGTCTATCCTTGATTTTTTGAGAAATTGTAAGTAAAAAAAAAAAAAAAAAAAAAAATCAAATTTACAACCCTGCATCTTAATCACTAACTAACTACGTAGAGACACATGGAGCATAAACATTTCTCAGCTGAGTATCCACAAATCATGGTTTTTTTTTTAAATATTAGTCATCTTTTGTCATTCAACTTGGGATATGTTGAGCCAAAAACAAAAATGTAAGGAAGAACACATTTGTAGATATGTTCCATTGTTTCTTATTTGTTGCATATTTGTATGGGCTGTAAGATATTGTTGAGATTTTTATTTTAAAAAATCATGGTTCAGTTACAGGTGTTTGTGTTTTCCTTCAACCTATATCAGAAATCCAAGTACAGTGTGTGTTATTTAGTGTTTAGCATGAATGTTAGTAAAAACTGGAAGTGTTGCATAAATTAATCAGTAACAACTGTCTCTGTGTCATATAGGAATACAGGCATTTGACAAATGGAATCCTCACTGTTTTTGTACAGGCGGACGCCCTAATTGCAGGTTCGTTGTTGGATCTCCTAACTTTGTATCATGTCACTATATCTTTAATTGTTCCGGTCTTTCCCAGCACTCTTGAGGATTCTCTAGACTCATTCATAAGAGCACTTTGTAAACGTTTGTAAACACCCTCTTGTCTGCCAAATGAGACACAAGAAAATTGATCTAAATATACTCACGACACAAGGATCAATGATCTTGGTTCCTGCACGTGTCTTAAAGTGAATGTGACTAAAGCTAAATTGCTTAAGGTCATCAATACACATTTATCTGGTGTCTTTGTGTTAGTCCTCATTTTCAGCTTTCATTGGGTTTAACTGCCCATGCAGAAAAAGTTGGCTCTATCTATCTATCTATCTATCTATCTATCTATCTATCTATCTATCTATCTATCTATCTATCTATCTATCTATCTGTGGTGGAGTGTAAATATTTATAGGTAGACACTGACTCTCTGATTTTTGTGCAACATAAGGGGGTTTTACATTTAGCGATGCACCAGCGATCCCGACCACGATACGACCCGGTCAGGATCGCAGGTGCATCGCTAAATGATCGCTAGTGAGCTGCCACAAAGGCAGATCTCACAGCGACATAGCAGCAGTCGTTACTTACCTTTCAGACGCGGTGATCCTGATGTCCTCCCGCCCGCTTCCACGCATCGCTCGTCGGCACCAGCAGGAAGCCCAGCGGGAAGTGTCCGACGAGAAATGGAGCTGCGCGATCAGGGACAGACAGCGGGGGAGACGGTCGGAGGTAAGTATCACACATAGCGATATCGCTAGCAATATCGCTGCTGCGTCACCAAATCGGTGATGCTTTAGCGATATTGCTGGCGATATCGCTATGTGTAAAGGCCCCAATAGAGTTGTGAATGCCCTCATCACATCTGGTTATAGGTGGCCAGCCTGCCGGTGGTAACAAACGACTTGTTTAAGAACACAATGCTCTGGCAGACTTCATAGGGTATAGAAAATCCAAGATTCAGAAGCACTTGAGGAAATGGGGATAAAACATACCTAAAAATCACATGGTGAAATACAATTGAGGTAGACAAGTGACACAACGTTTCGGCCCAAAAAGGCCTTTTTTAAGCCAGAAATATTAAAAAAAGTTACAGCCCTGAAGTGCAGAGTACCTGATTGTGATTTTTCTATGGCTTTTGGACCTTATGGGGGGTCTAATCGAGTCAGCATGGAGCCACCAGTGGTGCATGAGAAGGACTCTTGGACTAAGTAAAGGTCCCGTCACATGCTTCAATGTCCCAGCGATCCCACCAACGATCCAACGTGGATGGGATCGCAGGGACATCGTTAGCTGATCGCTGGTGAGCTGTCACATGGGCAGACTCACCAGTGGTCAGGCTGGTATTCAGGCTAAATATCGGGTCACTAAGCGCTGCGCCGTGCTTAGATACCCGATGTGTACACTGGATACCAGCTCCCAGCTTCTGTTGTACGCGCAGGGAGCTTGCTGATTATTGGTCTCCCGCTGTCACACGCAGCGATGTGTGCTGGCCAGCAGGAGACCAACGATGAAAAAATGGTCCAGGCCTTTCGACGACGATCAGCGATAACCAGCAGGGGGACTGGTCGTCGCTGCGTGTCACACTAAGCGAGATCGCTGGCTAGATCGCTGTTGCGTCACAAAATCGGTGACGCTTCAGCAATCTTGCTAGCGATCTCGCTTAGTGTGATGGGGGCTTAAGACTTCTTATGGTTCTCACAATTAAAAAATGTTTCAGTCCCTTTTTAGTGATCTGGCAGACCATTCTTTTCCTGCCTTTAAGTTGAGGAAAAATTCAGAAATTTCCTGCATAGGGGATTAATGACAAAATCACCTGCATCAGCCAGTGGTCCACAACAAACCTGGCTGCTTATATTAATTAATGAACGCAGGACCAGGGCCTTAATGGCGACCATCTATTGGCTGTCTGCCTTATCAATTTTGCATGTTGCAAATTGTGGTAACAAGACCATGGCTAATATGAAATCAGGATTTTTGGGGGGTTTTATTATTGTTTTTGCACCCCAATATTGGGCCTAATCATTTTTAAGTTTAAATCTGACCTAATTTCTCACAGAAACACAGCTTTATCACAAAAGATTTAGAGTAGCTAATTGGGCCTCCAGGCTGCACCCCAATATTAGGCCTAATTATTTTTAAGTGGAAATCTGGCCTTCTGATTTGCCACTGTAACACAGTTGTATCACAACAGATTTGGATTAGCATATAGGACTTTCTGACAGCAGCCAGTCACAGAAGACCTTGTGTCATAACATTGTGGATGATTTCTGCACCCTGATTGGCTGCTGGAATGTAGACATTAAGTTATTAAAGATAAAAAAAAAAAGAAAAAATACTGCACAGCTCTGCTGGCCCAGACACACTCCCTCCCCTCATCAAACACGTCCCCCCATACCACCCACTTATCATACAGCATCACTATCCTAGCCAAAGTAAAAACAAAAGCATTAATGGAAATGCAATGATTTACCGAACTGTGACCAAATTTTGCCAAATTTGAAGAAAAATGCTTTCAAAACAGAACAGGAATAAGAATGCTACATTTGTGCTGAATTTGAGATTGGCGAGCTTTTTCTGAACAGGTTCACTCATCTCTACTGATGATGCAAGATGAAGAGGAGGAAGAGCACATAAAGAAGCAGATGATGATGATGATGATGACAATGACCAGGCACTACCTGAAAATGCTGTCTGGCTACCAGACAAATGATCATGAGGAGAATAAGAAGGACAGCTTTAGAGTTGCTCATATTGCTGTGATGTTTCATTTTACAATGGTTAACAGAAGAGAAACAATGATGCCAAGCACCAGCCTCCTTTTAAAGTGTCCAGTGGTGTCATTCTTACTTAATCATGACAGATTGATCTCCAGCCATGTCCTCATCAACACCCACACCTGTGTTAATGGAGCAATCACTGAAAAGAGGTTAGCTGGTCCTTTTAAGGCAGGGCTGCAATAATGTTGAAATGTGTTTTGGGGGGGATAAAGTTAATTTTCTAGCCAAATATTGACTTTGCAAGTAATTGCTTTTAAGCTGATCACTCTTTATAAACATTTGGAGTATATGCAAATTGCCATTAGAAAAAGTGAAGCAGTAGACTTTGTAAAAATTAATATTTGTGTCATTCTCAAAACTTTTGGCCATGACTGTACAGGTCTGAGACAGCATTATTAGCTCTCTGCGACCTGTAACCTGTTAACCCTTTCTGATGGATTACCCGTGGGACCTGACTGTACATCGGATTGGTAAGATCATTTGCTTTTTTATTTATTTTTATTACAGGAAATGGTTTTAGCAGGAAAATAAAATATGGTTAAAAACTGTGTGATTATTTCATTAAACTTCTTTTTTATTAAAGTGTGTGTGTTTGATTTTTCTATCATACAATAGGATTAATAATTGATAGTTGTCTAATTGACAGCTCTCAATTATTAACCTGCCTTAAGGTCACCTTTCAATACTAAGGTGACATTAACGCCTTATTAACCCATTCGCCACCGCTACAGGGCAATGGGAATAGACGGGCAAAGTAACAGAAAGGGCAAATCTAATTATAGATTTGCCCTTTCTGGGGTGTCTGGGGCAGATGTTAGTAGCCAGGGGGGCACAAAAAAATTTACCCTCCCTAGGCTATTATTATCTGCCCCCACTCGCTTGCTTTGTCTGTCTGGTGGAGAAATACAGCGGGAGCCCACGCATTTTTTTTCAACGAATTTACACCTTTAATTAACCCCTACATGTCTGAAATTTTGTACAAATACATTCATGTAATTGTAAGTTCTAAACAAATATCAAAATACAGGAAATGACATGGTTAACTGTGTGGAAACAATGTATCATTTCATGTCGGCTTCTGTGATTTCACAAAAGCCGGCAATTGAATTAGCGGCTATTACAGTATGTAGAAGTCTAGGAACTATAAATATATGTATATATACATGTCACAATTACATATATATATATATATATATATATATACATATATATATGTATATATATATGTATATATATATATATATATATATATATATATATATGTATTCTATGTGTGTATATCTATTCTTTCTATTCTTTATTAAAGCTGTCAGTGTGATTTTACAGTATAGCCGGGGATCAATTGCCGGCTTTTCTAAAGGACACCGATGCGATTTAATCGCAAGTCACACATGCGGTCCGTTTGTAATCAGATTTTTCATCGCTCCCATAGACTTGCATTGGCGATAGTCGACCCACAATCGGTGACAATCGCAGCATGCTGCGATTGCACACGGACGTTTAAAACGGACCACAAAAAATCTGATACTGGGAGCTGCTCCATAGATTAACATAGGGCAGACTGCAATACGATTTTTCATCGTATTGCAGTCGTCCGATTCTGTCGCCAGTGTGACGCCGGCCTGAGAGACAAAGTCTAAAATGAAAACCAGAAGTCATGTTGTATGATTTCTAAATAATTAAATTGCATTTTATTGAGATGCAGGTGCATCTCACAAAATTAGAATATCAACAAAAAGTTAATTTATTTCTGTTGTTCAATACAAAAGGTGAAACTCATTATATAGAGTCATTACAAACTGAGTGATGTATTTCAAGTGTTTATTTCTGTTAATTTTGATGATTATGGCTCACAGACAATAAAAATCCAAAATTCATTATCTCAGTAAATTAGAATACTTTATAACACCCTGTTGTAAAAATGATTTAAAAATCTGAAATGTTGGCCTACTGAAATGTATATTCAGTAAATGCACTCAATACTTGGTCAGGGCTCCTTTTGCATCTATTACTACATCAATGTGGCGTGGCATGGAGGCGATCAGTCTGTGGCACTGCTGAGGTGTTATGGAAGCCCTGGTTGCTTTGATAACAGCCTTCAGCTCATCTGCATTTTTGGGTCTGGTGTCTCATCTTCCTCTTGATAATATCTCATAGATTCTCTATGGAGTTAAGGTCAGGCGAGTTTGCTGGTCAATCAAGCACAGTGATACTGTTGTTTTTAAACCAAGTATTGGTACTTTTGGCAGTGTGGACAGGTGACAAGTCCTGCTGGAGAATTAAATTTCCATCTCCAAAAAGCTTGTTGGCAGAGGGAAGCTTGAAGTGCTCCAAAATTTCCAGGTAGACGGTTGCGCTGACTTTGGTTCTTGATAAAACACAGTGGACCTACACCAACAGATGACATGGCTCCCAAAATCATCATTGATTGCGGTACTTCACAACAGACCTTGGAAATCAAGGTCCCCGAGTCTGGAGGAAGAATGGAGAGACAGACAATCCAAGCTGCTTGATGGTTTCGGGAACCATGTCATCTGCTGGTGTAGGTCCACTGTGTTTTATCAAGACCAAAGTCAGCCCAGCAATCTACCAGGAAATTTTAGAGCACTTCATGCTTACCTCTGCCAACAAGCTTTTTGGAGATGGAAATTGCATTCTCCAGCAGGACTTGGCACCTGTCCACACTGCCAAAAGTACCAATATTTGGTTTAAAAACAACAGTATCACTGTGCTTGATTGGCCAGCAAACTCGCCTGACCTTAACCCCATATCGAATCTACCGGGTATTTGCAAGAGGAAGATGAGAGACACCAGACTCAACATTGCAGAAGAGCTGAAGGCTGCTATCAAAGCAATCTGGGCTTCCATAACAGCTCAGCAGTGCCACAGGCTGATCGCCTCCATGCCACGCTGCATTGATGCAGTAATTAATGCCAAAGGAGCCTCGACCAAGTATTTAGTGCACTTACTGAATATACATTTCAGTAGGCCAACATTTTGGATTTTAACCCCTTAACCCCAAGGGTGGCTTGCACGTTAATGACAGGGCCAATTTTTACAATTCTGACCACTGTCCCTTTATGAGGTTATCGTTATGTACTGCTACAAGCACTAAGGAAAGATGGGATCTCTGTCCCTACAATAGGACTGAGCTTGATCCCTACGATGTAACGGGGAACCTGATCCTGCGACCAGACCCGCTAAAGTCCTCAGCTAGTCTGAACGAAGACCTATAGTTGCGAGGGAGGAATCCCTACAAGATCTAGGGACTGGGAGAAAAGGTGGACACCTCCTAACAGAAATTGTAACAGGGAAAATTAAACAGAAAACAAATTACTACGAGATCCTAAGATTAAGCAAAACTGACAGAGTAAGGCACCTAAGCACCCGGCTAGCTTAAGAGTAGATAATACAATGAAGTCCAGCAAAGCCAGAAGGGCGGAGCCAGACTAAATAGGGAAAAAAGGTCATGTGACCAGCAAACTGAAACAAAATCTAACAAGAGGGTTCTAACAGTACCCTCCCTTCTAAGAGGATCCTCCGGATCCCCTAGGACTTAGGCTTATCCGGAAACCTCTTGTGAAACGCTCTGACAAGTCTAGACGCAGAAACATCATCCGCCCTCACCCATGAGTTATCCTCGGGTCCATAACCCTTCCAAGCGACGAGGTACTGCAAACCCCCTCTATACCGTCTAGAATTTAGGATGCGGGAAATCTCATATTGCCCGTCCTCCACCACCAGGGGAACAGTGGCCGAGACGTCTCCATCTGAGACCTCAGCTTTTTTCAAGAGAGAAACATGAAACACCGGATTAATCTTCCAGGAGGTGGGAAGCTCCAACTTAACAGCAGATTGGTTAATAACCTGAAGCACCTTAAAGGGCCCTACAAACTTGGGACCCAATTTCTTAGACGGAATCCTCAAGCGCAGATTCTTAGAGGACAACCAGACCATGTCACCAATAGCAAACAAAACCTCTTGTCGTTTTCTATCAAAATACACTTTGGATCTTTTGTTAGCCTCCTGAAGATTACCACGCACATCAGTCCAAACTCTCTCCAACACACCAGAAAAATTCTCCTCTTCAGGTACAGCCGATCCCAACTTGGAAAATGATCCAAAAGACGGATGTCTCCCAGTACAACAAAAAAAAGGCGAACAACCAGCAGAAGCGGATGTATGATTGTTAAGAGCAAACTCAGCAAGTGGCAGAAACTCAGACCACCCCTCTTGATTATCAGTCACAAAACAACGCAAGAACTGCTCAACATCCTGGTTTTTCCTTTCTGTCTGGCCATTAGACTCAGGATGATATCCGGATGAAAACGACAAATGAACTCCCAACCTGTCACAAAAGGCGCACCAAAAACGAGCCACAAACTGAGGTCCCCTATCAGAAACAATGTCAGTAGGAACACCATGTAGTCTGACTATTTCCTTGACAAAGGCCTTAGCGAGAGTCTTAGCGCAGGGCAATTTGATGAAAGGAACCAAGTGACACATCTTGCTAAAACGGTCCACGACCACCCAGATGACAGTGAAACCCTCAGAGGGGGGAAGGTCAGTAATAAAGTCCACAGCCAAATGTGTCCAAGGTGCACTAGGGACCTCCAGAGGGCAAAGCAACCCTGCAGCAGGAGTTTGAGAAGACTTAGATCTAGCACACACAGTGCATTGACGCACCCACTTAATGACTTCCTTCTGCCATCCAGGCCACCAAAAGCTGCGACCCACAAGTCTCTTGGTCTCAGAGATTCCAGGATGACCTGCCAACCGAGAGTCATGACATTCAACAAACAAATCTCTCCTCAGGGTACCAGGCACAAACAACCTCCCATGCGGCGTGTTAGATGGGGCATTCTCCTGTGCTTTAAGAATCTCATCTTCCAACACGGAGTCCAAAACCGCAATAACAACCCCCTCTTGCAAAATGTTTTCCTCCTCCTCAGTACCCACCATAGGAGAAAAGCTGCGAGACAAAGCATCAGCTTTAACATTTTTAGTACCTGGGATGTAAGTAACGGTAAAATTAAAGCGTGAGAAAAACAGTGCCCACCTAGCCTGACGGGCATTCAAGCGTTTGGCAGCATCAAGGTAGATCAGATTTTTATGATCGGTGAAGACTTGAACGGGAAATTCCGCTCCCTCCAAAAAATGACGCCAGTGTTCAAATGCGAGTTTAATTGCCAACAATTCCCGATTACCGATATCATAATTTAGTTCAGACTCAGAAAATTTCTTTGAAAAAAAAGCACAGGGATGTACTCCATCCGTCTTTTCCTGAGACAACACCGCGCCGACCCCCACAGAAGAAGCATCAACCTCAACCAAAAATGGTTTAGTCACATCAGGCTGCGTAAGGATGGGAGCAGAGCTGAACCTCTCCTTTAGCAACACAAAAGCCTCAATGGCCTCAGTAGTCCACTGAACCGCATCAGCACCTTTCCTGGTGAGATCGGTCAGAGGTTTGGCAACCACAGAAATTTTTTTTATGAATTTTCTATAATAATTGGCGAACCCCAAAAACCTCTGTATTGATTTCACACCAATAGGTCTAGGCCAATCCTGCACAGCTTGCACTTTCACAGGGTCCATCTCAAAACCTTCACTGGAGACAATGTAGCCCAAAAAACTAAGTCTCTGTACAGCGAACTCACATTTTTCTAGTTTGGCAAAAAGTGAATTATCACTCAGTAACTGTAATACTTCACGCACACTCCTCCAATGAGACTCCAAATCCGGTGAATAAATCAAAATGTCATCCAAATACACAACCACACTTCTGCCGATCAAAGGTCTAAGGATGTCATTAATAAGATTCTGAAAAAATGCCGGAGCACTGGAAAGTCCAAAAGGCATAACCAGATTCTCAAAATGACCCAGTGGAGTGTTAAACGCAGTCTTCCATTCATCCCCCTCCTTCATGCGCAACAAATTGTATGCCCCTCGAAGATCAATTTTCGAGAACCACTTGGCCCCCACTAACTGATTAAACAAATCAGGAATCAATGGCAGTGGGTAAGGATTGCGTACAGTAATCTTATTAATCTCACGAAAGTCTAGACAAGGCCGTAAACCGCCGTCCTTTTTTTTAACAAAAAAAAATCCAACCGCCACAGGAGATTTGGAAGGCCTAATGTGACCGGCGGCCAAGCTTGTCTGTATGTATTCCTCCAAAGCTTTTCTCTCAGGAATAGTCAAATTAAATAAACGACTTTTAAGAAGAGTCGCTCCAGGGACAAATTCAATTGCACAATCATATTCTCTATGAGGAGGCAATACCTGCGATTCCTTATCAGAAAAAACTTTCCAAAAATCCTGAATAGGTACAGGTAACTCCCCCTTAACTACAGCAGCAATACGCCCGTTACAACACTTGTCATAACACTTAGGACTCCAGGACTTCATTTCATTGGTAGACCAATCCAGTACCGGATTGTGCAATTTTAACCAGGGTAACCCCAAAATCACCGGTGAGGGCAAATTATTCAAAACTACCAAATCCAAATTCTCTTGATGAACACCATTAATAGTAAGAGGAAATTCACAGATATGGTGAGTAACACTTTTCAAGGGAGAGCCATCCACAGACACCACATTAATAGGAGAAGACAGAAGTTTGGGTCTTAATTTTAGTTTTTCCAAAAATTTCCCATCAATCACATTGAGAGTTGAACCACAATCCACAAATACCCAAAACTCCATTAACTCCTCCTCAACACCAGTGGTAGCAGAAAGAAAGACACCTTTATTGTTTAAACAAGCTATGCGGGCGACACTGACTCATTTTTTTTTTTCCTTTATTCATTCGAAGCGCACAGTTCTTAATGAAATGCTCAGATTTACCACAGTAGAAACACAAACCTTGAGCAAATCTGCGTTCTTTTTCCCGAGAGTGAGGTGCCATTGATCCAATTTCCATAGGCTCTGCAATGTCAGTACATTCCTTCTCCAAACCTGGAGCTGACAAAGCAGACTTACTCTCATTAACCCTTGCACGCAGTCTCCTATCCACTCGTATGGCTAATTGCATAGCCTCTTGCAAGTTACCAGGTATAGGATAAGCAATCAGCAAATCTTTAACCCTTTCACTTAATCCTGCAAGAAATAAACTTTTCAAAGCTGAATCGTTCCAGCCCACCTGGGTGGACCACCTACGGAAGTGAGTACAATATTTTTCCACATTACCCGATCCCTGTCTCAAACGTCTCAACTCTGTCTCAGCTGATGAAACACGATCCGGATCGTCATACAACAACCCCAAAGCAGAAAAAAAAACATCCACTGATCCAAAGCATGGATCACTAGGCTGCAGAGAAAAGGCCCAGTCCTGAGGTTCTTTGCGCAAAAGTGACATTATGAACCCTATGGGCTGTGATTCATCACCAGAGGATCTGGGTCTCAAACGAAAATACAACAAGCAAGCATTTTTAAAAGAAAAAAAATCTTGTTGTTCACCAAAAATAAATCAGGCAAACGTACCTTTGGCTCCACGAAATGTGCTCCAGAACAACTACTCACGTGTTGCTGGATTTCAGCCACCTCCAGAGAGAGACCCTGCAGGCGTTCAGCCAAATCCCGAACCGACACCATGATGAAAACAGAAAATCTTTCCTTAGAGATTTTTTTTTTTTTTTATTATTTCTTGGCTGGACTTACTGTTATGAACTGCTACAAGCACTAAGGAAAGATGGGAACTCTGTCCCTACAATAGGACTGAGCTTGATCCCTACGATGTAACGGGGAACCTGATCCTGCGACCAGACACGCTAAAGTCCTCAGCTAATCTGAACGAAGACCTATAGTTGCAAGGGAGGAATCCCTACAAGATCTAGGGACTGGGAGAAAAGGTGGACACCTCCTAACAGAAATTGTAGCAGGGAAAATTAAACAGAAAACAAATTACTACGAGATCCTAAGATTAAGCAAAACTGACAGAGTAAGGCACCTAAGCACCCGGCTAGCTTAAGAGTAGATAATACAATGAAGTCCAGCAAAGCCAGAAGGGCGGAGCCAGACTAAATAGGGAAAAAAGGTCATGTGACCAGCAAACAGAAACAAAATCTAACAAGAGGGTTCTAACAGTTATAACTCTGGAACGCTTCAATGGATCTTGGCGATTCTGAGTTTGTTTTCTCGTGACATATTGTACTTCATGATATTGGTAAAATTTATTCAACATAACTTGCATTAACTTATGAAAAAACGGAAACATGGCGAAAATTTGGAAAGTTTTTTCAATTTTCACACTTTGAATTTCTATGCCCTTAAAACAGAGAAATATGTCACACAAAATAGTTACTAAATAACATTTCCCACATGTCTACTTTAAATCAGCACAATTTTGGAAACAAACTTTTTTGTTAGGAAGTTATAAGGGTTAAAAGTTGACCAGCGATTTCTCATTTTTACAACACCATTTTTTTTTAGGGACCACAAACTCCATACACATCTTGACATCTTGATGATAGTACATCGATTATCGAAGCCTCCATTCAAATAGGTGGAACCACATACATCAAGGTGAAATGGAACCGGACCAGATACCAATGTCATAAGGTGCCAGGATGATAATGCCATGAGGCAATGAATCCGTAGCATGATTTCTGCCAACACAACCTGGTATAAAAAAGAAGAAATAGATAGCAATGGGACAAAAATGATATAATACAGCAGATCACAAGGGCATGGTGATTGTGATGCAACTACTCAACCCAAAAAGCCTGTAAAAAGCAACTCCTCATTGAGCCCAGTTGGTGTCACCGACTGTAACTCAAAAATCTACCTAGATTCCATCTGTAATAAACGCTTCTGATTACTTCCACCCCTTCCATTATATGGGACTCTCTGTAGCCCAATAATCTTAGTATTGGATGTAGAACCCCCATGTACTGCCAAAAAATGTGCAGCTACAGGTGTGAGGGTTTTGCCCTTCCTCTGATCAGTGGCCGCCAAGTGAATTGTGGATATGTGCTTCTGAGCCCTCTTCCTCAATTCTTGGGATGTCTGTCCCACGTATACCTTCTGACAAGGGCAGATTATGGGGTATACCACATCCCTCGATTTACAGTTGATATAGGATTTAAGTGGATAACTCCTAAGATTTGTTGGGTTCAGGAACTTAACCTGGGTAGGAGTCATAAAGGGGCAGACATTACAATCACCACAAGGAAATGACCATTTCAGGATGATACCCCTATTGAGCCTCACAGTGGGCCTAGAAAAATGGCTTCTAGTCAAAAGGTCCCTTAAGTTTGGGGATCTTTGATGGCATGGATGCAATCATCCTGTGGCACTGCTGAGGTGTTATGGAAGCCCAGGTTGTCACGCTGTTCTGTCGGTACTTGGTTGTTGGCGTGACAATGCATGTCTGTGCTTTAACCCTTTGCTCCTTTTCCCCTAATTGAGCTGGGATACTGTTATCAGTTACCTGTATGGATGATGCTCAGTTCCCAGCTCCGCTGCGTAGCCGTGCATGCGTGGGTGTCTCTGCTGCGCTGCATGACCACCCGCATGTGCGGTCCCTGGCTATTGCTGTGGAAGCTAACCGTAGGTCAAGGTCCTCTGCAGTGGTGCATGACTTACTACGTGTGTTTAGGCTGCAGCCATTTCCAGGTGCCCTTGCTGTGCTGAATTGTGTTTGGCTGCATAGGGTGCGCTGGCCACACCTGCCCTGCTTTATCAGGGTTAGAGTATGTACTTGAAATGCTGTCCCTAGCCAATTGCTGAGGGGCAGCTCATATATAAAGGCTCCCTGCCCTATGGCCAGGGCCTTAGCTACTCACATAGCTTCTGAATCTTGCCATGTGTGTTGTGTGTTCCTGTACCTGTCCCTGCGCCTATCCTGGAGGCGGTAATTCTAGGTTTGAATCCCTGATCCTGTACCCGTCCCTGCGCCTGTCCTGGAGGCGGTAATTCCAGGCTCACCTATCCTGGAGGCGGTAATTCCAGGCTTGACTCCTTGATCCTGTACCTGACTGTCTGCTGTGTTATGTTCCTGAATCCTTCTGTGTCCTGAACCCTGTGCCCAGTGACTGTGATCTTTTGCTAACTGACTTCCTTTGATGCAACCTGGGTTCATCTTGGAAGGAGGAGTCCGGTGTGGGTGTGCTGAGTTTCTGTTACTCTGTGCTCAGCTTGTTTTTGGTGCAATCCCCGCCGGCTCCAGTTGAGCCTGGGTTCCTTTTTAGATCGCTTCCAGATGTCCGGATCCGATCCTTCCCTGCCTGATGTCCGGAGCCTGCCGATCGTTGCCAGATGTCCTGAGCCTGATACTGCGGCCTCATGTCCGGAGCCTGTTGTCCGCAGGCCGATGTCCGGAATCTGTCGATCGTTGCCAGATATCCGGAGTCCGATGCCAGTGTTCTGATGTTCCTGAGATCCAGCTCATGTTCCGGTGTCCGTGTTCCTGATGTCCAGTCCGTGTTCCTGGGTCCATGTTCCAGTGTCCGTGTTCCTGATGTCCAGTCCGTGTTCCTGATTCCATGTTCCTGAGATCCAGGCTGTGTTCCTGATGTCCAGTTTCCTGATGTCCGGTCCGTGTTCCAGTTCGTGTTCCTGATGTCCTCATGTGTCCTGTCTACATTCTGATGACCTCGTGTACCCTAATGTCATGCCTGTGTCCTGATGTCCCACCTATGTGTGCCGCGGTGATCCGTTGGTACCTTGGAGTCCTCTGCGTGATACCCTTCTGGAAGGTGTGGAATCGAGAGCCTTGCATAGTCATGTTTGATTTATGTACTGTGTGTCTTCACTTATTTACTTTAGTAAACTTTACTTCCCTATACCTGAAGTTGTGCGATGTAATCAAGTTCTACGTGTCTCTTTCTTGTCCACATGCTCAGCTGCCACAGAACCCCGGCTTCTGCCCTTCCCTAGTTTGGGTAGGCCTGGGTCCCCTCTGCGGTATGAAGGGTCCATATTGCATCCCCGGGGACTCCCGCCCCACGCCATGGTGGTTGGTCAGCGTGGAGGCAATTATGGGCTGGGCCGCAGCAGCCAAACGTGACACAAGTTACTTTGATGGCAGCCTTCAGCTCATCTGCATTGTTGGGTCTGGTGTATCTCATCTTCCCCTTGACAATACCCCATAGATTCTGTTAGGCATCGGCGGGATCTGAACCTGGATCCAAGGAGTCTGTCGTCTCCCATCCAGACCCAGATGCTGCTCAGCTTCGCCGTCGATCCCAACGCCTAGCCAATACCGAGAGGCACAAATAGTTACTTGGGTCTTTGTTCATAGTAGCCTTAAACCTAGGTTACGGAACAAGAAAAGGCTGTTGTAAGCCTAAGTCCAGAAATGCCTGCACTGAGCATGTCCGTGACATAGCGAGCCATGATTGGTGCTTAATGTCAGCTGATCCTCTGACCTGGCATCGCTTGATTGGTCACGGATGATGTCATCGGTGATGCGATTGATGAGATGGCCGGGGGCGGAGCTTAGCCCTTAAATAGCTTGTCTGTCCGCGGCGCGGTCAGATCATACTAAAATAGGCAGTGCTCATGTGTGGACGTACCAGAATCTGGGCTCCACATGCTCTCTAGCTTTGCTCTCCGGGACCTGTCGATGCCAGAGTACGCTCGGCTAATTATCACAGGTCCTTTAGGCAGGTTCAGCATATGCCAGGCAGGTAGCCAATGTGATGCAGTCCTGCTACGAATATAGGGTAGCTATACACTCTGAGCAGACTGCGGGGTGCGTAACCTGTAACTAACGTGGTGCAGTCCTGCTACGAATATAGGGTAGCTATACACCCTGAGCAGACTGTGGGGCATGTAACCTGTAGCTAACGTGGTGCAGTCCTGCTACGAATATAGGGTAGCTATACACCCTGAGCAGACTGCGGGGCGCGTAACCTGTAGCTAACGTGGTGCAGTCCTGCTACGAATATAGGGTAGCTATACACCTTGAGCAGTCTGCGTGGCGCGTAACCTGGGCATCGCCTGCCAAGCTGAATAGAGAGTTGCTCATCCCGGTCTCACGCCAGCTGGTAGCACGTACGCCTGGCGTCAGTCGCACGCACTTCCTAGCGGCTGGCACGTAGCTTCTGTGCAGTCAACAGGGCTATGTCTATACCAGCTTGCATCACATAGTGAAAATCATAGAATCATGCCCTATAGGCAATCCTTTATTGATAAAATACCTCAATGGGTAGCACCCAAACACACCGTGATAAAAAAAAAAACAAAAAACAAAAAAAAAAACAAAGTGTATTCCTAACTTAAAAACTAAGGGGATAGCCTAGAGTCCCTGATGTAAGTCTGGGCTGTCACCTGCCTAACAGCGGAGGTTGGCACCCTAGGGGGAAGCGTTGTGGCGCCCCTGCTCCACGATGGCTGACCCTAGGGTCCCTGTTAGGCCCTTACACCTTAGGGGATACCTCTACCCAGATAGTAGGGAGACCCCTAACATTAATACAGAGACCAGCTAACATTAAAGGTGACCCTAAGTCCCCAAAGTATTAAAAACAGTTCACAACACACGGGGTGGTAGGAAGTATAATGGAGATTGGCACAGATCTGCTGTACAGCACTGCTAGTATACAGCAGCCTCCTTTTATAAACAGGAGTTATGATAAAGCTGCCTTCTTGTGCCACAGCTTAATGAAAGTGAATGTGAGCAGTCTCATACTTGTTCACTCACTAGTCAAAGCTCCTCCAGTGTATGGGAAGTCTAAATGTATGTGCATACCAGTCAGTCAAATATAAGCTAAGATACCATCTATAATTGTCAGCTATTGGACCAAAAGTCTAGTCTGAACTTATAAACACACTGAAAGAATGACTAGAACATATAATGACTGGAATAAATAAGACGCATCGGCGTCATGAGAAGGTCATTGACACTTGTTTTTAATTTCATGTTAGGGGATAGCAATATTTGAAGATAAATGTATAAGGCAGCAAGATATAATTGATGTATACCTTCCCTAGCAATGCCCGATGTACCGAATAGGAAATAGGTACAGATATAACATTCCTACAGGTATGGTGCTAAATGGGGAATAGGTATATGTATTGCCTTCCTGTACGTATAATACTAATCACCCCTCATCATGATATGGATACACTGAGAAACTCCATTATAAAATGATATTAATAAGAAATGCGTAACGATACTCATCATTTCTCATGGTCACCCCACCACCATCAATAGTAGCGCCTCAACGCGTTTCGCCCCATGGGCTCATCAGGAGGCCAGATATACAGATGTCCGGTGTCAAAATAACATGGTGCAGAGACTAACAGATGCTGTGTGACTTCCTCATATTTATAACTGCCGCCTAATGGAGACGCTCCACCCCCCTGTACGGGCTCGCCTTCATAGGCTCCTCCCCCTTATATGGCTCCGCCAATAGGCTCGTGGGGAAAAGCTCTGACCTCATCAGGGGGCGTATCTCTATCGCCCTGCGTCAGAGAAGCAGTGCATGCCGGGAGTAGGAGGGGTGTCTGGGTCAGGACTAGTTGCGTGCAAAGCGGACCTTTACCCCTGCACAGGCTATGCATAACATATGTTTTCCTGGTGGTGACTCCACTAAAACACAGCTGCCAGAACGGCTACCTTTCAAAGGGCTCATGGCTCACCGGTTCAAGCCCCACCTGGGAGCCTCAATAGTGGGCATACCCCCACATAAATGAGTATGTCCCTAATTTATCCTATCCAACGGAAAAAATGGCCTAGGATAATATTTTAACAGAAATGTATAGAGGGACATAGAACATAAATGGAAAAAGGTCGACAGTAATATGAGAGTCATTCTGATACATAAAATGTAATGGTCACCCATTATAGGGGAACATAAAACATAGAATTGTATAGTCAGTTTAATCAAGTGGTCCAAAACAACGTCTTGGCTATAGGAAACAGGCAAATGACATCTGCTCGTTTAATCCATATGGTTCGAGTGATTCTAGCCTAAAGATCCATTCACACTCGCGTCTGAGGATAATTTTGTCCACGTCACCCCCTCTCGGATTTAGCTTAACAACTTCCAGAATCATGAACTTGACCTCGCCCATTCTCCCACCATGTTGATTGTTGATGTGTCTCGCAAGGGGAGTATCCCTGTTATTTCTGATGTCACCCATGTGTTCTCCCACCCTCCTTCTAAATTCTCTTTTTGTTTTGCCCACATAGTCCTTGGGACAAGTACACGTCCCCTTATATACCACAGCCGTGGTCTTGCAATTAGCAAAATCTCTTAAATAGAATCTTCTTCCTGTGTGGGCACTACGGAAGGATTTAATAGGTGACATCCATTTGCACAGACTACAGTCGCCACAAGTGAAGAAACCAATGGGCTTTCTATCTAGCCATGTACCTGCTTTCAACGGTTTTTTGTATTGGCTATGTACCAGACGATCCTTAATGGATCTACTTTTTCTGTAGGTAATGTTGGGTCTTTCACCCAACCAATCTCTCAGATCTGGGTCCATTTTTAGAATGTCCCAGTGTTTCATTAGAATATTCCTAATTTGCATATGCTGAGAGTCAAAGGTACCAATAATTCTGGTGATATCTGTATCATCACGATCTGGTTTCTTATGTAAAAGCTGTTGTCTGTCTGTTCTCCTAGCGTGCTGGAAAGCTGTATCAATAACATGATGGGGATAACCTCTTTCCTTAAACCTCCTCTGCATATCTCCTGCCTGTAGAAGAAACGCATCATAATTCGAACAGTTCCGTCTGAGCCTGAGGAACTGTCCCTTAGGGATGCCCCTTTTTAGGGGAACAGGGTGGTGGCTATCCCAATGGAGGAGACTGTTGGTACTGGTTGGTTTCCGATATATTCTTGTGGACAGATTACCTTCAGTTTCTCTTCTAATACTGATGTCCAAAAATGACAGTTCGCTCTTCTGTATTTCGAAAGTGAACCTAAGGTTCAGTTCGTTGGTGTTCAATTCATTTACGAAGCTTTCAAAATTCTCCTTTGTGCCTGTCCATATAATGAATACATCGTCGATGTATCTGTACCATAGTGTAATCATATCCTGCCACCATCTCTCCTCGCCAAACACCTCAGTTTCCTCCCACCAGCCCAGGAACAAATTGGCGTACGAGGGGGCACAGGGGCTCCCCATCGCTGTGCCCCTGAGCTGGTGGAGGTGCATGCCATCAAAGGTGAAGGAGTTGTGGGTAAGTACAAAGTCAAGTAACCTGACCACAAAGTCATTATGTTCCCCATATCCCACAGACCTTTGTCTCAGATAGAATTCTACACCTTTGATGCCCAGGTGGTGAGGGATGCTACTATACAGGGCTTCGATGTCAATGGAGGCCAACCAGAAGTCTTCCTCTAGGTGAATGTCCTCCAGTTTGAGTATCAGATCGGAGGTGTCCCTCAAATATGAGGGTAATGATGTCACAAACGGACGAAGTATCTCATCGATATATATCCCACAATTCTGGGTGAGGGAATTTACGCCAGACACGATGGGTCTGCCCTTCAAAGGGGCCAGTCCCTTATGGATCTTTGGCAAAGCATAGAAGGTGGCTAACACCGGAAACTTGGGAAGCAGGAAATTAAATTCAGTCTTAGATATGTGCCTCGACCCCAACCCGCCCTCAAGCAGGCCCTGTAACATCTCCTTATAATCCAGCATTGGGTTTTTGCTCAAGACCTCATATGTCTCTCTGTCGAGCAGTATATCTAGGCACATCTTACGGTATTTGGAATGATCCATGATGACTAGATTCCCCCCCTTATCCGAGGGTTTGACAATGAGCTGATCATTCTTGCTCAACCTATCAAGTGCCTCACGCTCACTGCATGACAGGTTATCCTCTTCCCCAAACCCAGTGACCTTAAGTTTTTTGAGATCTCTTTCCACCAATGACAAGAATATGTCAATATTGCTCGTATCCCCAGCAGGAGGCATCCTCTCACTCTTATTTTTAAGTTTAGTGAAGGGGCCCTTACCGTCTTCACTTGACCTCTCATTTTCATTGAGAAGATCACGTAGGGCTTGATATCCCTCCATATCCTCTTCATGTATACCATATCTTTGACACTCCTCACGATCGTGTTGTAGAAAAAACTTTTTCCATTTCAGTTTCCTGCCGAACAGGTTGAGATCTTTTACCCACTCAAAACAGTTAAAGCTATTTGTGGGCACAAAACTCAGGCCTCTTAGCAGTACATCTACCTCCTCCCTTGTGAGCTCATGCGAGGTCAGGTTGATAACCCGTCCCCTGGTTAGTTGAACCGGGTCCTGAGATGATATCCTGTCCTAGCACTTTGCTCCAAAAAAGATGAAGAGGATAAAGAGGAAGATGTAGCTGGGACTAAGGATGAGGCTCCTGCTCCCATGGGATTGGTTTCTATGGGGAATGCCATCTGGTAACCTCCTCTCGAGGTACCCCTTCCCTTCCTGGAGTACCTTCCTCCTCGACCCCTTCCTGATTGCCATCTATTCCTGTGAAAGGATCCTCTTTGTTGTTGTATCCCTCTTAGGCCTATATCAGCCCTTTCAGTATCGGAGGTGTCAATATCAGAAGAGGATGCCTCCGATGGTATGTCTTTTTGAAAGTTAAACACTTGGTTATCGCTAAAGTCTTTTAGGTCCCGCTGAAATTGTATTTGCTTACGTTCTTTTAGTAGAGACTGATATCTCTCTACTGACGTTTGCAAAAGTCCCTCCCTTCTGTTAAAGTCCGGATCAGTTTTAAATTTAAGTACTCCCTCAATCAGTCTATTGAGAAGTGCGGTGGACTTTTCGAAAACTTTTTTCTCCTCTGTGAGCAGGATTTGCATAAACCTGATTGAGGACTCAATAGATTCCTTATACCAGACGCTCATAAACTCCTGTGTAGCGATTCTAGGTGAGGGATTTATATTGATCCTCAATCCTCTAGGGACAATGCGATTTTTTAGATAGTTTTCAATTGTCCTGATTTCCCACCAGGATTTCAAATGCCCCTTGTAAGCTCCATAGAGTTCATCAAACAGATTTTTAAGAGTCAGCGGACCCGTGGGGTTCGTTGATGTGCCCCCTACGCTAAATGCCTGGTTAGCATCCTCCAGCCAAAGATCAGGGTTAATTGGACCTACCAAAAAACTGGCCATAACAAAACCAGAATAAGTAACTGAAAATATATAATAGGTACAGAAGGGCTTCAAAACCAGAATCATAGAATCATGCCCTATAGGCAATCCTTTATTGATAAAATACCTCAATGGGTAGCACCCAAACACACCGTGATAAAAAAAAACAAAAACAAAAAAAAAACAAAGTATATTCCTAACTTAAAAACTAAGGGGATAGCCTAGAGTCCCTGATGTAAGTCTGGGCTGTCACCTGCCTAACAGCGGAGGTTGGCACCCTAGGGGGAAGCGTTGTGGCGCCTCCGCTCCACGATGGCTGACCCTAGGGTCCCTGTTAGGCCCTTACACCTTAGGGGATACCTCTACCCAGATAGTAGGGAGACCCCTAACATTAATACAGAGACCAGCTAACATTAAAGGTGACCCTAAGTCCCCAAAGTAGTGGGGCTTGAACCGGTGAGTCATGAGCCCTTTTAAAGGTAGCCATTCTGGCCGCTGTGTTTTAGTGGAGTCGCCACCAAGAAAACATATGTTATGCATAGCCTGTGCAGGGGAAGTCACACAGCATCTGTTAGTCTCTGCACCATGTTATTTTGACACCGGACATCTGTATATCTGGCCTCCTGATGAGCCCATGGGGCGAAACGCGTTGAGGCGCTACTATTGATGGTGGTGGGGTGACCATGAGAAATGATGAGTATCGTTACGCATTTCTTATTAATATCATTTTATAATGGAGTTTCTCAGTGTATCCATATCATGATGAGGGGTGATTAGTATTATACGTACAGGAAGGCAATACATATACCTATTCCCCATTTAGCACCATACCTGTAGGAATGTTATATCTGTACCTATTTCCTATTCGGTACATCGGGCATTGCTAGGGAAGGTATACATCAATTATATCTTGCTGCCTTATACATTTATCTTCAAATATTGCTATCCCCTAACATGAAATTAAAAACAAGTGTCAATGACCTTCTCATGACGCCGATGCGTCTTATTTATTCCAGTCATTATATGTTCTAGTCATTCTTTCAGTGTGTTTATAAGTTCAGACTAGACTTTTGGTCCAATAGCTGACAATTATAGATGGTATCTTAGCTTATATTTGACTGACTAGTATGCACATACATTTAGACTTCCCATACACTGGAGGAGCTTTGACTAGTGAGTGAACAAGTATGAGACTGCTCACATTCACTTTCATTAAGCTGTGGCACAAGAAGGCAGCTTTATCATAACTCCTGTTTATAAAAGGAGGCTGCTGTATACTAGCAGTGCTGTACAGCAGATCTGTGCCAATCTCCATTATACTTCCTACCACCCCGTGTGTTGTGAACTGTTTTTAATACTTTGGGGACTTAGGGTCACCTTTAATGTTAGCTGGTCTCTGTATTAATGTTAGGGGTCTCCCTACTATCTGGGTAGAGGTATCCCCTAAGGTGTAAGGGCCTAACAGGGACCCTAGGGTCAGCCATCGTGGAGCGGGGGCGCCACAACGCTTCCCCCTAGGGTGCCAACCTCCGCTGTTAGGCAGGTGACAGCCCAGACTTACATCAGGGACTCTAGGCTATCCCCTTAGTTTTTAAGTTAGGAATACACTTTGTTTTTTTTTGTTTTTTTTTATCACGGTGTGTTTGGGTGCTACCCATTGAGGTATTTTATCAATAAAGGATTGCCTATAGGGCATGATTCTATGATTCTGGTTTTGAAGCCCTTCTGTACCTATTATATATTTGCATCACATAGTGCAAACATAATATCTGGCAAGTGGCTTATGTGCCATTAACAGGGCTACATCTACGCCAGTTGATAGCACATTCCCGTGACGTTAACGGAGAAAGTGTCAATTCTACATCTCCCCTAGTGTGAATTAACACAGGCGAGATCTATTGTTAGATTTCTGTCATCAGTTTGACCCTCATACTCTAGGGGTGTTCAGCAGCAGTGAACATAAACTGCATCGCGGACCACGGGTTTGGTTGCAATCCATTATATAATAAAGCTGTTGCAACCGAGCTCATAACAGATTCACTCTTGGGTTAAGGTCAGGTGAGATTGCTGGCCAATCCAGCACAGTGATACTGATGTTTTTAAACCAGGTATTGGTACTTTTGGTAGTGTGGACAGGTACCAAGTCCTGCTGGAGAATGAAATTTCCATCTCAAAAAAACTTGTCGGCAGAGGGAAGCATGAAGTGATCTAAAATTTTCTGGTAGACTGCTGCGCTGACTTTGGTCTTGATAAATCACAGTGGACCTACATCAGCAGATGACATGGCTCCCCAAACCAACACTGATTGTGGAAACTTCACACTAGACCTCAAGAAGCTTGGATTGTGTGACTCTCCACTCTTCCTCAGACTCTGCGACCTTGATTTCCAAGTGAAATGCAAAATTTGCTTTAATCTGAAAACAACACATTGTACCACTGAGCAACAGTCCAGTTCTTTTTCACCTCAGCAAAGATAAGACTCTTCTGGCCTTGTCTAGGAATGTGACACTTGTAGCCCATGTTCAGGATACGTCTGTGTGTGGTGGCTCTTGAAGCAATGACTCCAGCAGCAGTCCAGTCCTTGTGAATTTCCCCCAAATATTTGAATGGCATTTTCTTAACAATCATATCAAGGCTGCGCTTATCCCAGTTGCTTGTGCACCTTTTTCTACCACACTTTTTCCTTCCACTTTCGATGGGCGGTCACCTGGATGTTCGAGTCCGTTGAGTTTGGCCGAACAGTTACAAAAAGTTCAGGTGCCAGAACAGTATCCGGACCTGAACCCGAACCCTGACCCCATTCACTTGAACAGGGGGCCCGAACATCCAGCGTTTGATGACTTGTTCAATATTTATTTCACCTACTGTACTTGCCAATATTACCAGAAAGTTTGGGAAGCCTTTGGAAAAAGGGTAAGACCTGTTTCATTAGCAGAGGACAAGGCAAATTTCCTGACTTCTGAATCCTTCCAAAGCTTTCCAGGAAGCAGTTTTCGGCAGGATTTGGAAAACATCTAAATGCTTGTTCATGGGAAGTGGAAGAAGTATCGAGGGATGTGGCTGAATCATTGGGGTGTATGACCAACCTAGAAAGGGGTAAATCATCTTTATTTCTCATAATCTCACTTATTTAATCTCTTCTTATCTACTCCTTTCACACCCATTTCATGTTCTTTTATTTGCCTCATATTTATCTGCATATCTGAGATTTGTATGTGACGACTTTCATTATAAAGGTGTCTTCTGATGACCTAGACTTGTTATCCATTCAGGAAGAGAGAACAATAGATATGATGAAGTCTTTATTGCAGCATTTCATTTATGAAAAGAAGTAACATTATTTCGCTTGCACAGTAATACCAGCTTTTACCACATGGTAAAATTGAGTTTTTTATGACATGCAAATGTAAGGTTTAGACCTTCTGTAAGGACCATCTATGTAAGGTTGGAACCTTTGGTAACAACTACCCCGGCTAGTTGGGATGCAGACAGGGAAATACTGAGGACACTTACTCGCAGCTGCGAGGGGTCGAGGGTCCGGCGTCTTGCGCGGGTATGGGCAGCCTGAAGCAGGGACCTGAGAAGAGCGGAGGCACTGTGAGGTACTGAGCCCCAACAGGACCTGTGGTACGTAACCGCACGTCAGGGAAAGAGGCAGAGCTACCGCAAAGCCCCACTGGGAGTCGGCAGCAGGCCAGGAATGTGGCGGTGGAGCGGGAGAAAGAGTGATCACGTCAGTAGTGAGTGAGTAGTCTGGAAAGCTTGCAATTTGTTACCATCTTTTCAGTTAGCCATTAAAAGGTATCAACTACTGAGGACTCTCAACTCTAAATATTTTTCACGTCAGTAAAGCAATTTGGTCATACACAGAGAGGGCGGTGAAGTACAGCAGGGATAACCGGAGGGAGGTCAGGACGTAGCCAAAAGGGGTCAAAATATCGAGCCAAGCAAATGACAGTACAGAATCAGCAGACAGAAAGCCTTAACAGGGACAGGACCAGATCAAAAACCAAGCAGACATACAAAGGCAGGCACGAAGCACAGGCAGAACAGGGTCAGACACACTCAGCCAAGGGTCAGAGCATAAACAACAAAGGATGACCCCACAATGAGGCTATAAGAACTCTCCCAAGATCCCAAAGTGAGGCCACCCACATTAACTCTTAAACTACCTAACCTGCAAACCCAGCAAACCATGACAGCATTGTGATTCACCCCACACATTTTTTGTTATAAGGAGCTGCATCTGAGTGTGCGCTTTGGATGCTGCATTGTTTCTAGTGAAGAACAGCTAGATAAAAGGGTGGCAGATGGATTGCACAGCACCCTTTATTTGGGAACCATAGATTTCTGTACACACTCCATTCACGGTTATTGTTTGTTACAGAAACTGTTGCAAAAAATTTACATTTTATTAGAATTAGCAGCAATATCAAAAGATAACATGTAATATATTGTTAACAGCATTGGACAGCAAAATCATATTACATTTCAAACCAATGTTGCATTTTTACCCTTTTTTTCTTTTCTTTTTTAAGACAAGGAATCTCAGAATCACAAGGAAAACATATTTTGTTATTGCTTTTCTGCTGTTTTTACAGTTTTGAGTGGGAGAGTCTAAAAGGCAAAACTGTAAAGAAAATCTTGCTATACATAGAAACTGAAGAAAAAATGAAAACAACAGTTTCTTATTATTATTTCAGAGAATCTATTGATAAAAAGCTCAAAAGCCGCTTGTCAATGACCTCAGTCCTTTTTAAAGACCAGAAGGATGCAGATGAAGAGTAGATAAGGCTTGCCTACAGTTAGTGATCTGTTGGTAGCTCTGAGTCCCTCAATGACGTTCGCCAAGCCCCCAAAGGGAGCTGGTGAGTCAGAGAGAAGGAGGCATTGAGATTTCTTGAACAACCATTAGCACGTCATTGGTAATCCCAGCGACACCTTTTGCATCGTGGCATTTGTCTCAATGTACTCAGCTGCAGTCTGATAGTATGTATAATTTAAGGGTTTTCACTGCTTTCTGCAGATGGGTGTTATAGAAGTCTGAATGATTGCTTCCTTGTAATGCTTACTAACACTTCATGAACTTGCCAGGAGAATGCATATGGAGCTGCCGAACAGGACAGATTTAGCAGCATGAAATGTAAAAATATAGTTAACTGTTGCATGTAACTGATTCTTGCAAAATGTTTTTTACCAAAAGGCTGCAAAACCGCAAAATATCCATCAGGATAAAGCAAATATTTCATATCTTTTAATAATGGTTTGCAATATATGTGTAAAAAAATAAGAAATAATTTTGGTTACTCTAAGCTATTCAATTGCATGTACAGCAATTCTCCTACATACTACTTTTATCACAATTGCTTTATTTATGGGAAATTGCCCCTTTGTCTGATCTTCGCCTGCACAGACTACAATATGTCTCGATTCTACAGTGCAAAAAAAGAAGCAATTGCAGTAGTCATATTTGGAATTGTTACTTATACATATAATATAACCTTCAAAGTGCATGAAGATGAAGTTTAATTTAAAGCTACAAACACAAAAAAAGCTTTCTTTTCCTAATACATCTGAAATAAACACACGTCATAGGCAATGTTCCCACAATCAGACTACGACATTTTCCCATTGATTGGATGATTTGTCACTTTATTTAATTTTGCTGCATTGCAGGCTATAAAGCTAGTCTCTAAAGACGCAACCCAGTGATTTTTTTTTTTTATTAATCACAAATAAATGTTCATTTCTTTGAACCTGGAAAACAAATCTGCAATGTGTTCATGGATAGGAAGGATAAGAGAGGAAAAAGAACATCCAGGAAGGGGTTAAGGATCAATGGTTTTAATGTTCTTTACATTGAGTCACACCGTGAAATCAATGAAGTGATTTTTGCTTTTGTGTTAATTAGAAAGAGTTTCTGACATTGTCCTACCTGGGTATCTTCTGGGAAGGTTGATGTATGACTGCCTAATGATCAAATCAATTAATTCTGAGAGGTTGCTAGGAAGACATGATCCAAGATAGAAAAAGAAGGAATTAATCAGAGGTGCAAATGCATGAAGAATACAAGAGCTTGGCAGGAAAAAAAGTCAATTACAATCATGTGAAGGAAGCAGTATGTGACTATATACCATATCCATAACTGGTACATAACATAAACACAACTTATTGGTGCCAGTTTGACAAATCATATGATAAACGTGCCAAGTCTATTCTCCACATTTCATGTCCTTTTTGTTCCATTACACATATTACACATATTATTGTATTCCTGCAAAGTTAATGGACGTTCTTACATATGTTTACTACAGATGAAAGAAATTATGAGACTAGAATCAAATTTGTGCCATTCCCCGCGATTCTGAATAATTTGAAATTGAATTTGCGTTCTTTGCAAAATTAATAAAAAAAAAAAAAAAAATGTTTGTCGCCATTTTACACATTGCAGAAGATTACCCCAGTCACAGAAGGCTCACATGACTTCAGGTGCCTCCCCATAATGTCTTGCAGATACTATATTTCACATTACAGTACGGCCAATCAGGAGTGCCCATGCTTGGACCGGTCCAGATGAACAGGTTAATCCACTGGTCGGTCCCTATGCAAGAGTGAGCCTCCCACTACATCATATAACCAGTATTTTTCATTATAATCATAATAATCTTTATTTTATATAGCGCTAACATATTATTATTATTATTATACATTTATATAGCGCCATTTATTCCATGGCGCTTTACATATGAAAAGGGAAAAATATAGACAGATACAATAAATGTGTGCTAGACAAGGGACACACAAGTACAGAAGGAGAGAGGACCCTGCCCGCGAGGGCTCACAGTCTACAGGTATATTCTGCAGCACTTTACAGTTTGCACACATTATCGTCACTGTCCCCAATGGGGCTCACAATCTAGATTCCCTATCAGTATGTTTTTGGAGTGTGGGAGGAAATCGGAGTACCTGGAGGAAACCCACACAAACATGGGGAGAACATACAAACTCTTTGCAGATGTTGTCCTTGGTGGGATTTGAACCCAGGACTCCAGTGCTGCAGGGCTATCCACTGAGCCACTGTGCTGCCCATTACAGAGCACTTTTTTTTCTAGGTACAAAAAAAGGGCAACATCTCATCATACATTTAAACTGCCCCGTGTGTTATTATAGAAAAGCATAGGTACATTTTTGAATGAGGTTAATGTAACACTTGCATATTTAGTAGCTGAACAGTAAGAACTCAAAGTAAGGCTGTGGTTCCACGGTCCGGAACCACAGCGCTTTGGACGGAGCGGAAATTCCGCTCCATCTAAGCCCCGCCCCCTTTATGACGCGCGATCTTTCCGGAGGTGTTCAGGACACCTCCGGAACACCTCCGGAAAGAGCGCAGGGCTACATAGCCCTGTGTTAAGTCTGTTGCGGCGACGCACCGTCGCCGCAATACGCGAGGACATGCTGCAGTCTAAAAAGACGCGCCGCATGTCCGTTTACGCAGGTTTGCCACCTGCGTATTGTTACGCATAGTGGAGACGGGATTTCTTGAAATCCCCTCCACTATGCTGTAACATCTGGACGCTGCGTGTTTGGCGCTGCGCCAGCGCACAGCGCCAAACACGCAGCGTATCCTGACCGTGGAAACTCACCCTAAATGTTAATAATAGGCCCTTGGTATCTCAATTCTATGCTGGGAATTATTATCGGTGCCATAATAAAAGCTAAGGCAGGGAATGAAGAAGCCATTTTAGGGTGATTTTAGATGCTAAGAAGACATCAAAGCTCACATCTCAGATTTAGAGACAGAGTCCAAAAACTGTAGATGCAAACTCCAGATAGTAATTTGTCCTATAACTGCAGCACAGACGATGAGTGTAGTAGTCTGTGAATAATTCTGAAATTTAAGTAATAAGGAAATGATAGAAGAGGTGCCAGCTGCAGTGGCAGACTCGGTGTGATGTACAGTTGATATAGTGTGTGTAGCTGCATAGCTGTCATTGCTCCACCTGCATTAGAATTACATATGTTTTCTTCATAATGCACTGGAAAGCAGCAGCAACCCACAGGAAAAAAATAATGAGATGATGTGCTTGCAAGCCAAAAGCGATTGTACTAAGTTTATTGTGCAATCCTCTTTGTGAATGAAGAATAATTTTTCTCCCTTCAAGAATAACTAAAAAAAAATCTTTAATCCAGACTTCGCTCTAAGGCTGGAATCACACACAGCGACTAAAAAAGCTGACCGTTTTAGTCGGTCGATAATCGGATTAAAATTTCATGAACATTGATGCGACTAGCATCCGATTTTTTGTAGTTGATGCGATTTAGTAGCATGTACGCTTACGTTTCACATCCGATTACCCACCGACTACCGATTTTTAGTGGCATCATAGCAAAATGGACATTTAACGTTTTTGAGGCCTGCAAATCATTTGAATAATGAGCCAGACCCATATTTAAGCGGGGTTTGACTGTTCTTACCCTCCCACCCTTGCCGTTCAGTGTTTTGCTTCTTAGTGGTTCCTGTTGTGTTGCAGCAAACTTAAAATTATGAGTCACACACTTACTTTTAATACAACTGAGCGTGTGCTGTACTATTGGCTGATATCCAGAACTTTTGGGGAGCCATATCCTGTAGTTGTTTCTCACAGAATCCGCAGAAGAATGTGGGTGCATCCCCTTGTGAAGCGAAGGATCAGCAAAGGACATTTTGAGCGCCTGTATTCAACACTGCGTAGGAATCCTGACAAGTTTTTTGACTATTGTCGCATGAGTGTTGCCACCTTTGATATTTTGCTGGACATATTGCGGCCAGGAATCACCTTTCACAACACCAGGATGCGTCCTTCAATTTCTGCTGAGGAAAGGCTTCTTCTAACATTAAGGTATGTGTGTCAACGATATGTTGATGATGTTTTGCATAATTTACCATCTTTTACATTCTTCTTACTTTCTTCATCTTAACATACTCAACATTATGGCATTATGAAATTGTCTTATTTTACCTATATGCTTGTGTGTAGCAGTCATAATGGTTTGTAAGTCATAAAATTAATAGAATGGGTGAGTATACAAATTTCCAGTGTTTCAATTGTCTTAATGGATTTTTCATATATTTTGTTTGTCTGATGTGTACATGTTTGTTGTTGTTTGTGTATTGCAGGTTCCTTTCCACTGGGCTCTCATACGCTGCTCTGCATTTAGAGTTTTTACTAGGAAAATCCACCATTTCCGGAATAGTCAGCTCTACTTGTGGACAAATTTGGTCAAGACTAAATAAAGAAGTGATGCCACAGCCCAAAATGGAAGATTGGTTGAGGATTGCACGTGGATTTCAAGAAAGCAGTAATTTTCCACACTGTATTGGAGCCCTGGACGGGAAGCACATACGTGTGCGTAAGCCGCCGAACTCAGGGACACAATTCTACAATTATAAGCAATATTTTTCTATAGTTTTGTTGGGCTTGGTCGACAGTAACTACCGCTTCATAATTGTAGACATTGGGGCCTATGGAAGGACTGGAGACTCCAGAGTCTTCAATTCTTCCATTATGGGTCGGCGACTACGCAATAACCAATTGGACTTACCACCACCATGTCAACTTCCACACTCCAATATGGATGCAGTGCCATATGTTATAGTAGCGGATGAGGCCTTCCAATTAAGTTGTAATGTTATGAGGCCATATCCTCGGCGCAATCTCAACCATCAGAGAAGCATCTTTAATTATCGCCTTTCTCGTGCACGACGCCTGGTGGAGTGCACATTTGGTATTCTTACAGCCAAATGGCGAGTCCTACAATCAGCCATTCAGCTAAGTGCATCAAATGTAAATCTTGTAGTGCAAGCATGTGTGGTACTACATAATTTTACAAGAATACATGAATGCTCATCATCTGATATGGCTGACCTTCAGTCTTATAATATGATGAGGCCTATGAGACCAGTCATCCATCCTCGTCGTCCCCCTTCTGGTCTGAAAGTGCGTGAAATATTGACAAATTATTTTGTTTCCCCTCGTGGTTCTATTCCTTGGCAAGATGAGGCCATAGGTATGTAGTGTGTTTTATGTGATATCATAACATAAAGTAACTTTTGATGAATCAATTCATGGTACACTCTCTTTTTTTGTCTACTACTTTACCATACTTAATACACTACATAACATAGAAGAAGAAACACAGACAACCAATGTAACTTCACTAATTTTAATCATTAGTGTTTTGTGTTGAAGCCTTTTAAAGGCTGATATTTTTTTGGTTAACCAGGACCAACATGTCAAAAACTAAGCAAAATATATGTATAACATAATTATTATTCATAAAATAAAAAAATATATCACTTATGAAAAAAGTAAAAAAATGTACAGCTACAATTGCTGGTAGCTTGGTGGTGGTGTTGGTGAGGATGGAGGGGCAGGTTGTGGATTCTGCCTCACACAATCTGCAACCTGTATTTGAGAAAGACCAGGTGCAGATCCTACAGTAGCAGCTGGGTTACTTGCTGCATCATGAAGGACTTGTGGGTAGGGGTACATAGGGAATTGATGCTCATAGTCATATAGATATGACTGAGCAGTAGCAGAGTGACCCCCAATATGCCCATGTCTACCATATCCATGTTGTGGCCAGCCAACAACATTGGGTATGTTAGAGTGGGCATATTGTGCATGGCCACTCTGTCCCATGGTTTGAAGCTGGGAAGCTCCATACAAAGAATGAGCTGCAGTAGGAGGAGGAGGAGGAGGAGTTGGGTTTTGTTGCAAAGAAGGAGTAGGTGGAGGAGGTGGAGGAGGATGATGAGGGGAAGGAGGAGGAGGAGGATCAGAGGCAGAAGCAGATTGTGCTGGATTTTGTGCTACCAACCTCCCTAAATTTTCTGGACCAACCACCCATCTATGAAGATAATCTAGTAGGTTGGTGGGATCATTAGGGCCTGATCCAGCTTCCAACACAATCTGCAGTCCACTTCTGATCCTCAGTCTGTGCTGTATTTGAGTAGCCCGGAGATAAGGGGCCAGACTGCGGCAAAATGCCTCCTCACCATCATCTTTACCTACACTGGACAAATAGTCCAGAACTCCTCGGTCCACCTGCCTCCTTGAGACAGAACCCACTCCTTCTCGTCGCCGCCTACCTCGCCTTGTGAGTTGGGAAGGAGGAGGAGATAGATCTTGAGCCCTATTAGGGCTGCTGCTCTGAGGTAGATCCTCAGTTTCCACATGCAGTGTCTGGGAATCCTCAGCTCCTGCAGGTCTTGTTGTTGCTGGTTGGGTGGACCCACATGCTGCTGAGGAAGGGCCTGCCTCCTTTCTCCATCACCAACTGGGTCGATAACCACTTCTGAGTCAGACCCCGTCTCCCTCTCAGTTAGGTTTGACTCAGTTCTAGGAATGAAAAACAAAATAAAAAAATTATAATTTAAAAAATAACAATTTATAAACATTTAAGTCGTTCAACACACATGAACTTACGGTCGCAGATCCAACACTGGCTCAAGGAAGTTTAATCTATCAAAATAGAGGTACTTCCTCTTCTTAGATGCTGAAGCCCCACTCCGATCTCTAATCTGCCTCTCCCTCCGGTAGCAGTCCCGACAACTACGCCACCGCCTTGTCACATCATTCACTACAAATTTAAGAAGAGCATAACGGTTTTTTATTACTGATGTCAATTTAATAAGGCACAAACTACAATATGCAACACTGAACATTTAAATACTGGTCATGTGTGATGTGATTTACAATATTAAAAGACATCAACATACAACCAGAAGTATAGATGTTCTAAGCAGTAACATACATTTAAAAAAATGCTTGGCCCTTTAACAAACGCCTCAATCAGTTACAATTTTATCACAAAAACACTAAATCTGAGGTGAAGAAAAATACTAAATGTGGTAGTCAATAGATGCCGAAGCATCGATGATATTTAAGTATACATGTATATTTTTGGACTACACACACAGCAATGCGTACTTCTAAATAGTAATAGGTCCATAATACAGCGTTTTAAATAGCATTTAAACACATAAGGCTAGATTATTATTTGCAAAAAAGAATGTTTAAAAAATTTAGAAAACCGTTACATGTGGTACTTACTAAGTCGCTCTTGGTCCTCCCTGGATCTCTCATTATAGTCCGGAAAAATGTGCACACATATAGTTTTCCATGCCGCCTCTTTGCGTGTCCGATTGCTGTAGTTGGAATCGCGCTGGTCCCACAATTCTGGCCTCTCCTGCACCAATACAATGAGGAGTTCCACATTGATGTGGCTAGATGCCATGTTTCTGGACTCCGTGTAGGCGTTCTTCCTGTTTTTTTTTAAGATGTGCTTAGCTAATTAGCATGTAAAGGCTTCCTGAGAAATTCAAAGGCAGTTTCCTGTCACCTGGAAAAGTTGTGCGATTTAATCGCAACTCACACGTGCGGTCCGTTTGTAATCCCACTTTTAATCGCTCCCATAGACTTGCATTGGCGACAGTCGACCCACAATCGGTGACAATCGCAGCATGCTGCGATTGCACTCGGACGTTTAAAACGGACCACAAAAAATCTGATACTGGGAGCTGCTCCATAGATTAACATAGGTCCGACTGCAATGCGATATTTCATCGCATTGCAGTCGTCCGATTTAGTCGCCAGTGTGACTTCAGCCTTAGGCTTCCTGTTTTCCTGTTTTTTTTTAAGATGTGCTAAGGCTGAAGTCACACTGGCGACTAAATCGGACGACTGCAATGCGATGAAATATCACATTGCAGTCGGACCTATGTTAATCTATGGAGCAGCTCCCAGTATCAGATTTTTTGTGGTCCGTTTTAAACGTCCGAGTGCAATCGCAGCATGCTGCGATTGTCACCGATTGTGGGTCGACTGTCGCCAATGCAAGTCTATGGGAGCGATTAAAAGTGGGATTACAAACGGACCGCACGTGTGAGTTGCGATTAAATCGCACAACTTTTCCAGGTGACAGGAAACTGCCTTTGAATTTCTCAGGAAGCCTTTACATGCTAATTAGCTAAGCACATCTTAAAAAAAAACAGGAAGAACGCCTACACGGAGTCCAGAAACATGGCATCTAGCCACATCAATGTGGAACTCCTCATTGTATTGGTGCAGGAGAGGCCAGAATTGTGGGACCAGCGCGATTCCAACTACAGCAATCGGACACGCAAAGAGGCGGCATGGAAAACTATATGTGTGCACATTTTTCCGGACTATAATGAGAGATCCAGGGAGGACCAAGAGCGACTTAGTAAGTACCACATGTAACGGTTTTCTAAATTTTTTAAACATTCTTTTTTGCAAATAATAATCTAGCCTTATGTGTTTAAATGCTATTTAAAACGCTGTATTATGGACCTATTACTATTTAGAAGTACGCATTGCTGTGTGTGTAGTCCAAAAATATACATGTATACTTAAATATCATCGATGCTTCGGCATCTATTGACTACCACATTTAGTATTTTTCTTCACCTCAGATTTAGTGTTTTTGTGATAAAATTGTAACTGATTGAGGCGTTTGTTAAAGGGCCAAGCATTTTTTTAAATGTATGTTACTGCTTAGAACATCTATACTTCTGGTTGTATGTTGATGTCTTTTAATATTGTAAATCACATCACACATGACCAGTATTTAAATGTTCAGTGTTGCATATTGTAGTTTGTGCCTTATTAAATTGATATCAGTAATAAAAAAACCGTTATGCTCTTCTTAAATTTGTAGTGAATGATGTGACAAGGCGGTGGCGTAGTTGTCGGGACTGCTACCGGAGGGAGAGGCAGATTAGAGATCGGAGTGGGGCTTCAGCATCTAAGAAGAGGAAGTACCTCTATTTTGATAGATTAAACTTCCTTGAGCCAGTGTTGGATCTGCGACCGTAAGTTCATGTGTGTTGAACGACTTAAATGTTTATAAATTGTTATTTTTTAAATTATAATTTTTTTATTTTGTTTTTCATTCCTAGAACTGAGTCAAACCTAACTGAGAGGGAGACGGGGTCTGACTCAGAAGTGGTTATCGACCCAGTTGGTGATGGAGAACAGGAGGCAGGCCCTTCCTCAGCAGCATGTGGGTCCACCCAACCAGCAACAACAAGACCTGCAGGAGCTGAGGATTCCCAGACACTGCATGTGGAAACTGAGGATCTACCTCAGAGCAGCAGCCCTAATAGGGCTCAAGATCTATCTCCTCCTCCTTCCCAACTCACAAGGCGAGGTAGGCGGCGACGAGAAGGAGTGGGTTCTGTCTCAAGGAGGCAGGTGGACCGAGGAGTTCTGGACTATTTGTCCAGTGTAGGTAAAGATGATGGTGAGGAGGCATTTTGCCGCAGTCTGGCCCCTTATCTCCGGGCTACTCAAATACAGCACAGACTGAGGATCAGAAGTGGACTGCAGATTGTGTTGGAAGCTGGATCAGGCCCTAATGATCCCACCAACCTACTAGATTATCTTCATAGATGGGTGGTTGGTCCAGAAAATTTAGGGAGGTTGGTAGCACAAAATCCAGCACAATCTGCTTCTGCCTCTGATCCTCCTCCTCCTCCTCCTCCTCATCATCCTCCTCCACCTCCTCCACCTACTCCTTCTTTGCAACAAAACCCAACTCCTCCTCCTCCTCCTCCTACTGCAGCTCATTCTTTGTATGGAGCTTCCCAGCTTCAAACCATGGGACAGAGTGGCCATGCACAATATGCCCACTCTAACATACCCAATGTTGTTGGCTGGCCACAACATGGATATGGTAGACATGGGCATATTGGGGGTCACTCTGCTACTGCTCAGTCATATCTATATGACTATGAGCATCAATTCCCTATGTACCCCTACCCACAAGTCCTTCATGATGCAGCAAGTAACCCAGCTGCTACTGTAGGATCTGCACCTGGTCTTTCTCAAACACAGGTTGCAGATTGTGTGAGGCAGAATCCACAACCTGCCCCTCCATCCTCACCAACACCACCACCAAGCTACCAGCAATTGTAGCTGTACATTTTTTTACTTTTTTCATAAGTGATATATTTTTTTATTTTATGAATAATAATTATGTTATACATATATTTTGCTTAGTTTTTGACATGTTGGTCCTGGTTAACCAAAAAAATATCAGCCTTTAAAAGGCTTCAACACAAAACACTAATGATTAAAATTAGTGAAGTTACATTGGTTGTCTGTGTTTCTTCTTCTATGTTATGTAGTGTATTAAGTATGGTAAAGTAGTAGACAAAAAAAGAGAGTGTACCATGAATTGATTCATCAAAAGTTACTTTATGTTATGATATCACATAAAACACACTACATACCTATGGCCTCATCTTGCCAAGGAATAGAACCACGAGGGGAAAAAAATAATTTGTCAATATTTCACGCACTTTCAGACCAGAAGGGGGACGACGAGGATGGATGACTGGTCTCATAGGCCTCATCATATTATAAGACTGAAGGTCAGCCATATCAGATGATGAGCATTCATGTATTCTTGTAAAATTATGTAGTACCACACATGCTTGCACTACAAGATTTACATTTGATGCACTTAGCTGAATGGCTGATTGTAGGACTCGCCATTTGGCTGTAAGAATACCAAATGTGCACTCCACCAGGCGTCGTGCACGAGAAAGGCGATAATTAAAGATGCTTCTCTGATGGTTGAGATTGCGCCGAGGATATGGCCTCATAACATTACAACTTAATTGGAAGGCCTCATCCGCTACTATAACATATGGCACTGCATCCATATTGGAGTGTGGAAGTTGACATGGTGGTGGTAAGTCCAATTGGTTATTGCGTAGCCGCCGACCCATAATGGAAGAATTGAAGACTCTGGAGTCTCCAGTCCTTCCATAGGCCCCAATGTCTACAATTATGAAGCGGTAGTTACTGTCGACCAAGCCCAACAAAACTATAGAAAAATATTGCTTATAATTGTAGAATTGTGTCCCTGAGTTCGGCGGCTTACGCACACGTATGTGCTTCCCGTCCAGGGCTCCAATACAGTGTGGAAAATTACTGCTTTCTTGAAATCCACGTGCAATCCTCAACCAATCTTCCATTTTGGGCTGTGGCATCACTTCTTTATTTAGTCTTGACCAAATTTGTCCACAAGTAGAGCTGACTATTCCGGAAATGGTGGATTTTCCTAGTAAAAACTCTAAATGCAGAGCAGCGTATGAGAGCCCAGTGGAAAGGAACCTGCAATACACAAACAACAACAAACATGTACATATCAGACAAACAAAATATATGAAAAATCCATTAAGACAATTGAAACACTGGAAATTTGTATACTCACCCATTCTATTAATTTTATGACTTACAAACCATTATGACTGCTACACACAAGCATATAGGTAAAATAAGACAATTTCATAATGCCATAATGTTGAGTATGTTAAGATGAAGAAAGTAAGAAGAATGTAAAAGATGGTAAATTATGCAAAACATCATCAACATATCGTTGACACACATACCTTAATGTTAGAAGAAGCCTTTCCTCAGCAGAAATTGAAGGACGCATCCTGGTGTTGTGAAAGGTGATTCCTGGCCGCAATATGTCCAGCAAAATATCAAAGGTGGCAACACTCATGCGACAATAGTCAAAAAACTTGTCAGGATTCCTACGCAGTGTTGAATACAGGCGCTCAAAATGTCCTTTGCTGATCCTTCGCTTCACAAGGGGATGCACCCACATTCTTCTGCTGGATTCTGTGAGAAACAACTACAGGATATGGCTCCCCAAAAGTTCTGGATATCAGCCAATAGTACAGCACACGCTCAGTTGTATTAAAAGTAAGTGTGTGACTCATAATTTTAAGTTTGCTGCAACACAACAGGAACCACTAAGAAGCAAAACACTGAACGGCAAGGGTGGGAGGGTAAGAACAGTCAAACCCCGCTTAAATATGGGTCTGGCTCATTATTCAAATGATTTGCAGGCCTCAAAAACGTTAAATGTCCATTTTGCTATGATGCCACTAAAAATCGGTAGTCGGTGGGTAATCGGATGTGAAACGTAAGCGTACATGCTACTAAATCGCATCACTACAAAAAATCGGATGCTAGTCGCATCAATGTTCATGAAATTTTAATCCGATTATCGACCGACTAAAACGGTCAGCTTTTTTAGTCGCTGTGTGTGATTCCAGCCTAATCGTCTATCTCACAATGTGTGCATGTTGCAAACAATGTTTTATTTTTCACCTCTATTTTACTAGTCAAATTTTACATTCATACTAGTGATGAGCGAATGTGCTCGGATAACGTCTTAACTGAGCATGCTCAGGTGTTATCCGAGTATCTCGGGCATGCCCATATGTTATGTGGGAGTCCCTGTGGCTGCATGCTTTGCAGCTGTTAGACAGCCTGAATGCATGCAGTGATTGCCTGTTTATAAGGGAATCCCCACATGTATTCAGGCTGTCTCACAAGCACAAATCATGCAGCCTCAGGGATGGGAACATAATATATGAGCACGCCCAAGACACTCAGATAACATTCAATCATGCTTGGATAAGACGTTATCCAAGCGTGTTCCTCATCACTAATCCATGCTCTTCACACTAATACAGCACCATAATTCAGGTACTGGCTTTTTTATATGTAACATTCTTACTTTGCCCTTTTTTTAATGATTTTGAATTTTGTTAAATAATATACTGTATATATATTTTTTTACATGTAGACATTTAACTGTGCATGTTGTTTATCCACACCTATACTGTGGCTTACCACCACTTTTTTCTTACTGTACATATAACATTTCTTGTTATATCGCCTCTGCCAATAGTTGAATATTTGGAAGTTGCACAAAATGTACAGTAAAAGAAAATGTTGCAATGGAAATGAAAGTGTAAAAGATTATAAACCCCTTAACATGGCTAAGAATGTTGGAGGCGCTAACAGCAGCCCATGAATCATCAATACCACTGGCACCAGTCGCCTGGGCAATAGTACTACACACAATTGGTCTCCTCTACCTCTGGTAGGCATATAAATGAAGAGAATGCATAATGCATAATAGAACATACATATTTATTATTCTTGTCATGGTGTGATTCAACTCAATCGGTGGTCGGTAAGCAAACGGCGCAACACACATACAACAGGTTGATATTGGGGAGAGGAAGGCCCTACCGATAGGGAATGAGGAATGGTCACCACCTGAGCTCACACCTGAGCCTGTCCTGAACTCCCCTAACGCCCTATGTGGGTCCTTCCTCCCACCTATTTTTTTTTTTCAAGATATATACGTCACTCCCCGCACTAAGGAATGTAGGTGCCTCGATCAAAGGGTTACCAGACCCATGTATAACTATGCAAATCAAAAAACCTGGCACTCAAGGATTGATGTTTAACCATTAGTAAGTATTTATTAACATCCACAGTAACGTTTCGGTCGACAAACTCCGACCTTCATCAGACTGAAAAACATATCAAACAAAAATCACAAAAACGCACAGAATCATAAGAACAAAGTTAACGGACAGTAATAGAAGAATTCATAATATAGAGAATCTCATCTAGCTGTGAGTATAAAGAATTATCTACATCGAACCGATAAACCAATGTGAGTCTTATTGAAGAAATATACATATACCTGATATAGTCCTACTCAGATTATATAAACGGAATAATTTTATCAATGGTTATAATGTTCACATTTATCAGAGGGTAAGAAAATAAAAAAGTATGAAAATCTGCTTACCCAGTATCTGCTTGAAAATGTATCATGTAAAGAAATTTTTTCTGAAACAACATAAAGTGTACGCTAATTGTGACTACCCTTAAGGAACTTCAACGTGTACTAAATAATAGAAATAGTAGGTAACTCTTACCATATAGAAAAATAGGCAATCAGGCAATTTTACAAGCTATGCAGACCTCTATAGCGTCCCAGTAGCGTCGATTTGCCTTACAAGAAGTCCGGCTATGGTAAGAACCACTGGGACGCTATAGAGGTCTGCATAGCTTGTAAAATTGCCTGATTCTGAAGGATCTATTATTATGCATAGGTACAGCACTGTTAAAACTGTTAAAGCCGTGAGACTGAAACGATTTCTATTCCGAGCGGGATCAGCGTTATAATTATCCTATGAGAGATCTGGCTCCGGTAAGAGTACTTTGGATATTTTGTTATCCCTTGAAATTTGACTACTAGCGTTAGCCTTCTGATATATTTTTTTACCTTGTACAGGAACAGCGCCTTTAAATTAGTGCTGATTATTTCTAGAGAAGCACTTTATTCTATTTTTCTATATGGTAAGAGTTAGATTTCTTCAATAAGACTCACATTGGTTTATCGGTTCGATGTAGATAATTCTTTATACTCACAGCTAGATGAGATTTTCTATATTATGAATTCTTCTATTACTGTCCGTTAACTTTGTTCTTATGATTCTGTGCGTTTTTGTGATTTTTGTTTGATATGTTTTTCAGTCTGATGAAGGTCGGAGTTTGTCGACCGAAACGTTACTGTGGATGTTAATAAATACTTACTAATGGTTAAACATCAATCCTTGAGTGCCAGGTTTTTTGATTTGCATACTTCCTCCCACCTAGTCCCTCGCTGTAACCCTGGCTAGTGCACTGGCTAACGTAGGGTGCTAGCCTAGCCACTACAGATAATACACACAGAGGACAGTGACAAACACGAAAGGGTCGGGGAAATAAACACTTAGTTTAACAACTTTCTCTGCTGCAAAGCACTGCTCTGCTGAAGAAAGGCAGCAGGACCACAAACTCCATGTAACGAGCAGTGTTATGTTTTGGTAGCTGAGGAGAAATAGCAAAAATAGCCAAAGTAGCAATACACCAGAGAGGCTGGAAACTACTGGGTTGCAGGACCCTAAACTAACCGCAACACTAGAAATAGCCGTGGAGCGTACCTACGGTGATCCTACACGCCTCGTCACAGCCGGAGAGATAGCTACACCTAAAGACAGAAAGATGAAAGCTAACTGCCCCGTAGCAGAACCCCCAAAGAAATAGGAAGCCCCCAAACATGTAATGGCAGTTAGACAAGAAGAAAATATGAACACAGACAGAAAATAGAATGAGCAAACGCTGGGGCCCAATTCTGTCTAGATAGAAAAGTATAGGAAAGAATTCTAACTGCAACCCAAAAAACCCTGACAAAAATACCAACACTTTTGATTGACAAAAAACCTGAGATCACACGATCTCTGCCACCTAAATCAGATCTCTGGTGTAACACACAGCAATTCAGCAAATAAAAAGTGACACAGGAATAGAGCAAAAGTGCAAACACAAATTGAGCACAAATGCAGCGCCAGGCCCCAAGAGGGGACCAGGCTGAAGTCCACTGCAATGCAGCAAACCAGCAAGGAAAATCCAACCAGAGGAAAAAAAACAGCAAGTCACTTATCTGAATGAAAGCAGGAATGCAAGCTGAGCTCCAACCAAGACCTGGAAGAACAATTGATTACCGGCAAGGCTGATGGGAGTTCAGGTCACTGATATCAGACCATTCAGACCCAGCTGAAAGCCATTCAGCAATTGGTTCATTACCCTCAGCAACCACTGGAGGGAGCCCCAGCTCCGAAGTCACCTCCAACGTATTCACAACAGAGCAGATTTACCACTGCAACCAGATAGCTCCTTTCTCCGGAGTGGTCAACTTAGATTGCTCTATCACCAACAGTCAGCTGATGCATCATTTGACCTTTTAAAGGATGGTGGGAGAGGTCACCGCCCACATCAGCTGACCCAGCAGCACAGCAATTACACTAGATTGCCAGCGGGGAAAAACTGACATTAACCCCCGCTGGCCTGAAAGGAAAAAAGTTTTACCTGAGTGGAACCAGAGCTGCTACAAATCCAAAAATGGATCGTGACAGTACTCCCCTTTCAATGAGGGGCCTGTGGACCCTCAACACCGGACCTCACTAGAAAACGACATACAATGAGGATGCTTCGAACAACCAGAGTTCACCTCTGAAGTGACCTGAACCTCAGGTTTATGGCAAACGCAACCCAAAGGAGGTGACAATAATGGAGGCTCCGGAGGCGCCACAAATCTCCAGAGCGCCGACCTGTGCAATGAGTTGTGTATGTGCATTACTGGGGTAACTCCAGCTGGAACGTCCCCAGGCTGAGAATGGCTGACACCCGATATGACTCGATCACCCTACAACTCCAGGTCCCAGTAGCACACTTCCACCTGATGTTTTTGCTGAACACCCACACGTATTCATTCACACACAGGTCCGGACCTGAACATTTATTTCCATGCATGCATCTGCCACCAGATGGAGAACTCTTTAAGGAACTGACAACAGAGGCATCCCCCTGTGTCACCACACTCATACCCCCACTACACACAGGGAACCACCACCCTCCCTGACCACTCCTCCTAAGAGGACTCCGAGACTCAGGGTTTTCTTGTGGTGAGGGTTGAGTCTTGCCCCTTCTCCCTGGCAGGACCTCTGCTACCTCCACCAGAGAAGAAGGGGTAGGTCGTAGAAGGACAGCAAAGATCGTAGCTCCCGGGCAGCAGTCCTTTCACGAATGGTCCCAGCTGACTACTTCCGTGGACCACCAATCTATGACTGGGCTGTGTTTTTTTAACCAAGTGAGGCCTAAAATGATGGGAGTTGTCAAGTTGACATTCCCTCCTAGACGTAGCACGACAGTGACTCTTCATGACGTGTCCCTATATGCAGGTGTATATCATCTACGACTTGGGTCACCCTCCCCTGGCTTAGTGGGACAGAGTCAATGGCCTGAACACTTAGGGGGTCTCATCAGCATCCTACCCATCAGGCCACGGGTTTGAACAAAGTGGGCATCCTCCAAATTGATTATAAACATAATCTATGGTGAAGAAGTGTCCCATAGAAGAAGTGATATATATATATCTTTATTTAAACAATATTAAAACCAATGATAACAATCAGACAAAAGGGAATTTGCAAAAAATAAACAGTCAAAGACCCCGGGACTACAATGAATAATAAGCAGATGGATACCGCCTTAAAATAAAACAAAATGGTGATGTCCAGATATGTTGTATAGCCTCTTAGGGAGGGACATTCCCCCAAGTCCCTTATCTTAAGGTGCAAATAAGTGAAAAGTGCAATGATATGAGGGAAAAAGTCATCCAACTATCAGCTGGCCGCTAGCAAGGCTATGAACCACACCTGAAACTGCAGTGTGCAGGAACAAAATTAGAAGGATAAATAAAGCTGGTACCATAGGCAGAGTGGTAATGCAGCACCTAGTGACACGTGCATAGAACTTGCATGTAATAGGAAATAGTGAGATCACTTACTCGAGACAGGGAATCATAAACATTATGTAATCCCACTTACATGCAGTTGTGGCACAAAATCAAGCTAGGTGAAGTAGTCCTGAACGAAGATCCATGAACGCCCAACGGGCACCGTTTCGCCTGGTGGCTTCTTCCGGGGCAAAAGTATAAGGTAAAAAAAAAAGGAAAAATCCAGCGTAGAGCAGAGATGATTAAAAGATCTGAGATCTTGAGAAAGACACACGTCGAAACGCGTAGATCGTTCTGCCATATTTCTGTGGGTCTGTACTGCTTGATATTGCTGTCTATTTTTAACCAATCTCATTAAAGAATTTTTATTTTTAATCATCTCTGCTCTACGCTGGATTTTTCCTTTTTTTTTTGCTTGCTATGGTTGCTCTGCCACATCCGTGCGAGGAGTGAGGATATTTATGTGCATCACGAACATTGGGGTAAGCTGACATCATCTGTGGTTTTTTTTTTTCCCCTACTAAAAGTATAAGGTAGGTGTGGGGAGGAGGATATAAATAGCAGGCACTGCTTGGGGATAGGGTTAGAAGAGTCCGGTGACTTGGTATCAGCGCACGCACCAGGTAACACGCCTCTGTCAAAAGGGACTTCCGGGTTAGCGCTCAAGTGAGACGCAAGTGGAATGCACCTGGATCACGTGGTTGGAGCGCCCCCGGAAGTCAGAGAGGCCGATGCACCCTGCGCGTGCGCATGGAAGTCACAAAGGAGGTGTGTCTGGAGATGTAAAGGGTGAGGCTGGGTAATGAGGGAGTTCTCGTCCTGCAAATCTTATAACAGATCCCTGGTGGTGAGAATGGTCAGACCCTGCGCATGTGTATAGGAACCACAAAAAGAAATAAATGGTGATACTGTGCAATAATTAAATAGCGATATTCCTCTAAACTAAACTCGAATGTGAGAAAATTATAGAACATACAATCATAAATATGCGGGGTTTAAGCAAAAAATGAAATGATTAGTGAATACAGAACTAACAGATTGTAACCCTAACAAAACCTAAAATAACAATTAAATATATACACAGGGGAAAAAAATAAAAATAAAAAATAAAATGAAAGGTATATTGCCTCACTAAAGTGCAGTTGTATTACCTAATTAACTAAAGAATTATTAATCTAATAGCAGACGTGCATGTAGTTCCGTAACAAACATGAATATAATATTCACAGTCATATGTCCATTTCTTCATCCTAAGAATCTTCATTGTGAAGAAAATTACCGAAATATTGATTTTCATAGTGACTAGTGTTGAGCGATACGATAATGCAAATATCGGCTATCGGCCGATATTAGCTCTATCGGCCTTTCGATAATTCGTTTCGATATTTTCGTCTTATCGAATACCGGAATTGGATTTGTCACTGTCACTGTGAGTGTCCGTCGGTCGGGTCTGTCAGGAGTCAGCGGCACTTACCTGGCAGAAGATCTCCGGCGGTCATGTCCTGGACTGCTTGATGGCCGCCATTATCTTCTCCCTGGCGGTCACATGCAGTTTTTTCGCGATAACTGCAGTGACTGCAGGGTAATCCCGGCCGTAAAGCAGTCAGTCCGATGACGTCACCGCCGGGGAAGCAGGTAATCAGCTGTGCTGCGCCGGGATGACAGGCTCTGCCTGTCATTCTGATGTAGCAGAGCTGGATCGTCGTGGGACACTCGTTACTATGGACTGCGTCGGTCAGGTGGTATACTTTTTTTTTTTTTTTTTTCATTTTTTTACAGGAGATCGATGGCGTCGCAGCAGGATGAGACAGTAATAAAAGAAATGAAAACTGTGTTTTGTTTTTTTTTATTAAATTAAAAAATTTTTTTTGGAACATTCACCCGTCCGGGTACATAAACAATTTAACTATTTATTTACATACAGGGACCCTGTCCGGGTTATTTAGACTTCTTTGGCTGGCCTCTTCCAGGTACCACCTGGTACTCTTCTGGTGCTTGCCAAACATCCGAGGCACCAAGGACCACCAGGACCTGATGACGTCGTGTGGCCTGTACAGTCAAGTCGTGACCCGCTATCTGGGTCTGTGTGGCCACCTCTTTGATCTCTCTCCGGGTCTGGAGCCCTATGTCACGGACTGTACGAACCCCAGGGGGCCTAACAGGCGCCGGGTACGGGCCAACTATACTTATCATGTCCATAGCTGGGGCTGCTGAGGAGACCACTGAGGGAGGCTGGGGAGATTTACGGCGTGGGGTGGGCACTTTTGCAGAGGCCTGGATGTGGGAGGCTGAAGGCTTCGAGGGTCTCACAGGTTCCTGACACACTGGGGAGTAGGGGTCGCACCTGGTAACATTTAGGGCGTACCACCCATTGTAACCCCAGTGTCGGGTGTAAGTCACCAAGTCTCCTGGCAACAGGTCCCTCCCCGGGTTTCCTTCTGGGAGGTGAGCCTCCACGTCCCGCCGGGTCACAAAGACTTCTAAATAAAGTCCAGGCTCCTTGATGAAGCCCCACCCACCTTTCAATTTAAAGCTCCGTACTGCACCATTACGCCGCGGCTCCATCAGGGTTCCTTTGTCCTTTCTCATCCGGTCCTTATCTGCCCGGTCCTTCTCCAGGTGACGTTGGCGAAGTTTTAGGGTTTCTCGCTGCTCCCTTTGTCGCTCTGCTTCCTTCTCCCAACGTCTCCACTCTTCCTCCTGACGCCGATTGTAATTCTCCTCCACCAGTTGCTCCATGTCTCCACCACTCCACTGCAGCTTACAGTGTCCGGTTTGCGGCAGCTCTCCGGTCGCCCCCCAGTCCTGGCGGCGCTCCCCTGCGGAGGAAGCAGACGGCTCTAAATCAGATGACAGTCGGGGCTCCGGTACAGGCAGGTAGTGCTCTGGTGCCTGCGCGGCCTCCTCCATGAGGACGGGTGTCGCTTCTTCTGTCTCAGCGACCGGGGCAGACAGCGGGATTTGGGGTGCTGCTGACGGTGCTGCGGTTTTTGCAGGAACGGGTGCCTCCACTGCGACAACGTCAACCGGATCACATTGCAAGGGCTCCTCTACTATAACGGGTGCCTCACCTTCCGGTACAGACACTTCAGGTAAGAGGGATTGGCGCCGCTCCAAGTTTATTTTTAGGGCACGCCAGCTGGCTTCCATCCTGGCGACCTCCTCCCGGTGCCGGGCCAGGCCTCTCAGGGTATCCTCCGCTTCTTGCAGCGTAGGAGGGTTTACAGGCCGGGTGCCCAACGGTGATTCCGTGGCGATCGGGTCGCTTCCGTGGGGGGAGAGCTCTGACTGCTCCATCCCTTCCCACTTCTGCTCGTCGTGTCCATTAGCCATCTCTGCCAAGTCACATGTGTCATATCTGGAGAGGGCCCCTCTTTTGTAGGGAGGCGGGACCTTATCACACTGAGGAGGATGAGGAGGCGGAACTCCAGAGCTGTGGGGCACGATGTTACATTGCAGTACCATTTACAGTGGGCGGCCATCGTTTTCACGCCACTGAGTGAGTGACACCCACGAAGAGCACGCCCTTCTTCTTCACCAGTGCCTCGTCGTGACGCAGATATGGCGGAAAAATGGCAAATACATTCTCTGATGATTTTAGCAATTCTCAAGCACAAAACCAGTGCAATTCAGGCACACAGGACTCACTTATAGCGAGCTACAGAATCCTGTTCGTGACGCCCAAGTTGAGTCGCACAGAGCCAGAGGTTTTCGGGGTACTCGGCACCGAGCCCGTCGACTTCTATGGGGTATGTCACGTCTTTACCCGGCAATTGAATTAGAGTCGATTTTACTATGTAGAAGTGTATAAACTATAAATATATGTATATATATATATGTCACAATGACATGTATATATATATATATGTATTCTATGTGTGTATATTTTGTGTTTACAACGAAAGAAAGGTTTTTTTTTGTTGCGATATTTTGTTCCCATAGACTTACATGGGACTTCCGGTATCGAAATCGGATATCGACGATATTTAGTTCTATCGGCGATACAATTTCGATACGATATTTTTAGATATCGAGCAATATCGCTCAACACTAATAGTGACTGCTGAGAAAACTGGAATGTCCATTCACCAAAAGATCACCACAACGCAGGATCATCATAAAAAGGAGGAATCCGGCCATCCCCACAGGAAAGGCAAGGAAGAGCTCCCCGCCAACACCGTGAACAGACCACCGGACAGTAACAGAGATCGTCATCAGTCATCAGGTTTATAATCAAACCATATACACAAGGTAAGTGCCTGAAAAAATTAAAAATAAATCAAAAAATGGAAATGAAACAAAATTAAAAACGTATAATAACATGAACACAATACAAAAAGTTAAAAAGGAATGATCATGTCACACCCATATTAAAACCGTCACAGGAATAGTATACTTCAGGGATAACTAACGCATGCACTTGTAACAAAAGAAAGGAAGAGAAAAATTGCAGGAAGAATATCAGATAAAAGGAAAAAGAGAGAGGGGGACATTAAAGAAAGGAGTTAAAGCCAAAACTTTCATTTAATCCATGGTATCATTGCACTTTGCACTTATTTGCACCTTAAGATAAGGGACTTGGGGCAATGTCCCTCCCTAAGAGGCTATACAACATATCTGGACATCACCATTTTATTTTATTTTATTTTAAGGCAGTATCTATCTGCTTATTATTCATTGTAGTCCCTGGGTCTTTGACTGTTTATTTTTTGCAAATTCCCTTTTGTCTGTTTGTTATCATTGGTTTTAATATTGTTTAAATAAAGATATATATTTTAAACCATCACGTTCTTCTATATCACTTCTTCTATGGGACACTTCTTCACCATAGATTATGTTTAAAATTGTATTTTGAAGTGTTTTGCTGCCTATATTATCTAGGATTATGGGAATTATCCTCCAAATTGACTCTTGCTCCACTGTCCACAAGCACCGGTACAGTCTCAGTTACCCCGCCAACCAGGGCCGGCTCCAGGTTTTTATGGGCCCCGGGCGAAAGAGCCTCAGTGGGCCCCTTTAAGACAGACCACGATTCATGATGCACAGATACAGCAGAGAAATATAGGTACAGTACAATGCCAAATACTTCACTTCTTCCATTACATGAGTGATGCCTATTGTAAATTGTACAATAGCTCAAAAACCGCCAAATCCTCACAGCGCACAGAACAGACTGGACAGTACAGTCCTCCATACAATATTATGGGCACCACAGTCTCCCCCTCATCACCCATATAATACCCCATGCAGGATGTCACCCCCAATATAATGCTCCATACAGAATACTGGACCCACAATAATGCTCCATACAGAATACTGGACCCAATATAATGCTCCATACAGTATACTGGTCCCCATATAATGCTCCATACAAGATACTGGTCCCCATATAATGCTCCATACAAAATATGGAGCTCTCCTCTGCGCTGTACTGCGTTCTGCACTATTATGGCTCAGGAAAGGGCGCTGTGGAAAGACTCCCCATTATCATCATGATTGCCTCCTTATCATCATCATTTCCTCCCCATCATCATCATGGCCTCCCCATTATCATCAATGCCTGCCCATCATCATCATCTCCTCCCCATCATCATCTTCTCCCCATCATCAATGCCTGCCCATTATCATCATCTTCTCCCCATCATCATCAATGCCTCCCCATTATCAGCAATGCCTGCCCATCATCATCTTCTCCCCACCATCAATGCCTGCCCATTATCATCAATGCCTGCCCATTATCATCATCTTCTCCCCATCATCATCATCATCAATGCCTCCCCATTATCAGCAATGCCTGCCCATCATCACACACAGACAGCACACAAGCACTCTCTCACATACATACACACACACATACACACACAAAGCACCGCACTACATACACACAGACACACACAGAGACACACACACACACGTCTTACCTGGCCGGCCGCTGAATGATGACGTCATTCAGCGGCGCTGCTGTGAGAGGAAGCGCCGGCGCCCCCTGGAGCCCGGAGCTGTGGCAGCGGAGGCACGGGAGAGGTAAGTATTGTGCCAGCTGATGCCGGGGCCCTGAGCAAGCGGGGGGGGCCCAGTGGCGGCGCTGACACATCTCTCCTCCGCTAACGGGCGCGGGGGTGCCAGACTGCGAGTGGGCCCCCCCGCCTGCTCAGGGCCCCGGCACTTGCCCGGGTGTGCCGGGTGCTGATGCCGGCCCTGCCGCCAACCACCACTTCAGCAGGGATGGTGCACTGACATTAGAAGATGAAGGAAATATATAACACCCTGGTCTTCTCCCTCCACACGACCAGGGGAACGCGGCTTTTGAGATGGTGATGGTGCTTTGGTGCGAGCTGGGTAGATATTAATGAAATGACCAGTCTGCCCACAGTAGAAACATGCCCCCAAACCACGGCAAACCACAGGCAACCTTGTTTGTGATGAAACTCCTCCCACCTGCATGGGTTTGTCCATCTGCACCAATTTTCTCCTCCTCCCTAGAAAGGAAAACAGGTTGCAGATTTGGTGTATGTCTCTCCCTGAGGCATCTATCCACCTGGATAGCAGGGGACATGGCGACTTCCAATGACCTGGCAGCTTCAAATGACCTGGGAGCAGCGTTCTGCACCAGAGTACCCTGCAGTGACAGACCCTGACAAAAATGGCTCCTAAGGGCAGGGTCATTCCACTGCATGTCAGTGGCCCACCTCCTAAACTTTGAGCAGTACTCCTCAGCAGGCCGGCCCACCTGCTTGATTTTACAGAGATGAGAATCAGCCAGGGAGAATCCATCAGAGCATCACCTAACACCACAACTCCTTAAGCTCATCAGTAAGGGTCTGGATCAGTTGGGTGAAGGCCTGCAGTTGAGCCATGGCTTACCGGAAAAAAAATGTGGCGGTCGGTGATAATTTCCTTTGCCAGTGACACCATCAGTTTGAGTCAGTGTTCTATAAAAAAAAAGTCTGCCTGATTACCAATAGCCAAGAGGGATAAGTTTTTAACCATTTTTTTAATAAAAAAAAATAGAAAGTCGACCAGCGTGCTCAGTATTTAAATGGGCTTTTGGTTATGATTCGGTAATTGTCCGCTTCTATGGTGATGTCACTCTAATATTACTTAGGCTGTCTTTGTGTGAAGAAGAGCTTAGAAGAGGTTGATACAGTCCTACGAGACCTCAGAGTGTTACATACCTTATTGTAGGGCAATTGAATGCTTTGTGGTATTGAGATTTGCAGAAAATTGATTCTCTGCAAATCAAATTTTCAGGAAAAATTCTTGTAATAATCCTTTTATGGTGTGTCTAATTAAATTGTGCATATCAGATAACCTATTTAAAGCACTTTGCAAACTATTTTTTATATTAAGGCTAATGCTACACAGTTCCATTTGTCAAAGCATCAGGTTCAGTAAAATCACTGTATGCTTCCCCGTCTAGGGCCTCCAAACAGTATAATGCCCCCTCATGTGCCCACATGTAGTATAATGTCCCCCTCTTGGGCCTTCATGAAGTATAAAGTCCCCCTCTATGACCATGTATGATAATGCTCGCCTCTCTGACTCCCATATTGTAATGTAATATAATCTCCCATCTTACAATGACATGTAGCATTATATCCCCCACTCTGATCTCCATGGAGCATAATGTCTCATCTTTGGTCCTTATTTAGTATAATATCCCCCTATCAGGTCCCCACATAGTATAAAGTCCCTTTTATAGGCCCATATGTAGTATAATGTCTCACTCTTGAGCCACAATGTAGTATAATATCCGATTCTCTGGCCCCCATTTGGTAACATGTTTCTTGCCCCCTTGTAGTAGAATTTTGATATCTTTAGCTCTATGAAGTATAATATCACCCTCTTTTGCCCACATACAGTATAATGTTCCCTCTCTGGCCCCCATATTATATACTGTCCCCCTCTCTGTCCCCAATTTAGGAAATGCACTCCTCCCTTGCACCAGTTTAGCATATTGTCCACCTCTTAGGCCTCATGTACTATCATGTCCCCTCTCTAGCCACCAAGTAGTATAATGACACCCACTCTGGTCACCACCATGTGGTATAATGATCCCCTCACTGGCCACCATTTAATATAATGTCCACCTCTCTGGCCTACATTTAGTATCATTCCCCTTTCTTGCCATGCAGCATAACGTACCACTCTCTGGCTCTCATATAGTATAATGTCCCCTTTTCTAGTCCACCTGTAGAATAATTCCCCCTTCTTTGGCACACATGTAGTATAATATCCTACTCTTTGGCTCCATGTAGTATAATGTTCCTCTCTCTGGCCCACATTTAGTATACTGTGCCCTCCCTGGCCTACATTAAGTATAATTTCCCTCTCTGGCCATATAGCCCAATGTAGCAAAATGTCTTCCTCTCTAGCTTCCATGTACAATTTATAGTTGGAGCAATTTAGTGACATTTTTGCAGTGCACCTTCTGATGACACTGGCCTCTGATAGGCCTGCAGTGTGTGTATATATTGTGGGACAGGAAGCCTTGGGTTCTCTGATCTGTAATATTTTTCAACTAGATGTGCTTTCAAGGACAAAAATTCAGCTGAAACTTGCGGTGGCACCAGTGGTCCTCTTCCACCATATATGGCACTATGACTTGCTACAGCTTAGGTGCACACTGGAGACCAGGGCCCACCAGGTGATTCCTTGCTCCCCCGTTGGACCTGTTCAGGCTTCTCAATTACTTATTTCTGAGGTTTAAGACCAGCAATGCAAAACTTTTATAGAACCTCACATTGATATAGCTTGCATAATATTTTTCTGCCACCAATTCATTTTCAGAAATGTGGCACTATCTGGTCACAGTATTGCCAAGGGAAAATTGGTAAAGATTTTTTCCCACTAGGCATAATATTTTTTGGGTAGCTCATTGCTAATAATTTTAACGAATAAACAGAATATAGTTATTCTCCTTTTAGCGATGAATGAATGGAACATTTAATAAGGCTTGGATATCACTAGCATTACTAACGTCATGATTTGAAACAAATTAAGAGTGAAGCCAAGAAAACATATTGAAAATGTATTTTTAAAATGTTTTGTTCCTTGTAAGTGAGAGCAGTGGGCAGTGAGCGGGGGTGGCATGGCTGCTTTTGGATGATATATCTGCCAGAAATAAAGCACATTTTTTGGTAAACATGCTTTAGAAAAAATATTTTCAATTCAAAAAGCACTAACTTTCTTTAGATTTTACTCAATAAAGAAGAAGAAGCATTCTTCCTAATATATGTAATGTGGAAATTTTACAATAGTCACATAATCTTTTCATTTTTTCATCAATTTGGGAGTTTGTCATAGTTGGAAAATTAGAAGAATATTCAAAGTTGAAATCAGGATGAGAGTGCAATTTTCTACTACTCATATTTCTCTCATTTTACCTCTGGAATGAATTTTTGGCACTTTGGAGGGTTTTTTTTCTAACAGATGTCATATTAAAAAGGTAAGGTTGGCCAGTTAAATTATTTTTTGGAACCACAATAATACTTATTTGCTGTATCTGAATGCAGGATTTTAATTTGCTAAATTTCTATGAGTATTTCATCTATCATTACAAGTACAGAGTGCAACTGCCCAATATTTTTGCTAATTATATAGTTACTAGATGGTGGGCCGATTCTAACGCATCGGGTATTCTAGAATATGTATGTAGTTTATTTATGAAGATTTAAGAATAATGCAATGAATACACAGGATTTTCAGGGTAAAATATATACATTCTCATTAAATGTTATTGCACATAGAACTATAGAGGCTGCTGGGGTGTATATAGAGGCTGCTACTGCTGGGGTGTATTTAGAGGCTGCTGCTGCTGGGGTGTATATAGAGGCTGCTGGGGTGTAAATAGAGGCTGATGCTGGGGTGTATGTGGAGGCTGCTGCTGGGGTATATGTGGAGGTTGCTGCTGGAGTATATGTGGAGCCTCTTGCTTCTGGGGTATATCTGGAGGCTAGAGTTGAGCGAAACTGGTCGGCCAGATTCATAAGTCGCCGACTGTTGCGAAACCCTACCATAGCGTGAAGTCGGCCATGCGGTCGGCAAAATGAGCGCTAATGTCAGATTTCCCAGAATGCTTGTAGGTGCCTTTTTTTCAGCCAATGAACAAGGACGTACATTGTGGGCAACGACATGACATGTGCAGAGTCCACCACCATCGTAGAGAAGGGCATTGCAGTGATTGGCTTGCTTTGGCGGGCATCATAGTGTCTATAAATCCCTGATCACCGACCTCCATTTTGCTTCTGCCGAGCTTAACAGTAGGGAGAGGTTGCTGTTTATCAGTAGGGAGAGAGTAAGGGCTGTAAAGATATAAGAAGTTCTTATGTGCTTGTGCTGATAGCAATTGTGCTGTACAGTTAGTGTGCAGCGACAGGGGAGGATTTTCTTGTGTGCAGCAGCGCTGGTTATTAGGCTGCCTGATAGCTGTATTGCTGTGTGTACACTGCTGTGCAGAATGCTTTTTACACAGCACTAATTCTTTTATTCTTTTTTTCTGCACAGTTACCGATGTTCCTTTTTTCCCACACAGTAAAGAGCTGTACGCTCCTCACACACTACCATATACCGGCTGGTATCACGGACAAATACATGCTATCTGTGTGTGACTCCAGAAATAAATACGGAGATTTAAATTTTCCCCTACACTGTATACAGCTGTACGCTCCTCATACAGTACAGTATATTTGCTGTTTGTATTACAGTCAAATCCATACTGAGTGAGCGTCTGTGTGTGACTCTGGAAATATATACGGAGATTTAAATTTTTCCGTACACAGTATACAGCTGTACACTTCTGATACAGTACCATATATCTGCTGTTTGTATTACAGTCAAATCCATACTGAGAGAGCGTCTGTGTGTGATTCCGGAAATAAATATGAAGATTTAAATTTTCCCCTACACAGTATACAGCTGTACGCTCCTCATACAGTACCGTATATCTGCTGCTTGTATTACGGTCAAATACATACTGAGTGAGTGTCTGTGTCTGACTCCGGAAATATATATGGAGATATAAATTTTTCCCTACACCGTATACAGCTATACGCTTCTGATACAGTACCGTATATCTGCTGTTTGTATTACGGTGAAATCCATACTGAGAGAGCGTCTGTGTGTGACTCCGGAAATAAATACAGAGTGTGAGACAGTGAAGGAATATGTGTTAAATGGGGCGTACATTTCACCTAGGTACTGTGCTGACTGGTATATGGGAAATGTATGGCTTTGTAAAACTAGTGGTGGAGAAAGGTCATTACACCTTCCATTCAGTACACGCTTGTTGTTCAAACCTGAAGCCACTCAGGTGATAATTAGGAAGCCAGAAGTAGGTGGCTGGGAACACAGACAGAGAGCTCGCTTAGTCTGGACAGGAGTCCAGGCACAGGAGGAGACTCCGGGAGGGGAGCTCGCTCAGTCTGGGTGCTGGATGCGCCCCCAGACACAAGAGGTGTCTCTGCGAAACTCCATGCTGGTAACTACTGAATATAAGGGGAGCTCTCTCAATCTGGATGCTGGAGGTGCTTCCAGATACAAGAGGAGTCTCTGGAAAAACCACGCTGGTAACTGCTGAATATAATGTCTTGTTTTGGGCCAGGCTGGTAGAGTCTGGTCCCTGATAGTGAGGGAATCTATCTGTGTGAAGTGAGTAGCCGGAGAGGCTCAGGATTTCTGTTTATGAGTTGTTTTTATCACGTTCTGTTTGCTGTGGACTTTAATAAAGCTGGTTGCGGCCAGTTTACACCAGAACTGCTGTCTGAATGAACTGTTTCTATGCCACTCCGTCTACCAGGACGGCGATCCCAGAGCTATATCCCCGAAAAGCTTACAATTGGTGCTAGAGTGCTGCGGCAGCACAGTGGCTAAAGACAGCAGCAAAGGAGAAGTCTGTTGAAGCAGCCGTGGAGAGACAGTGGCCCTGATAGGGTCTGCAGAGAAAAATAAAAAAGGTGTATGCACAGCAAAGCTGAACTTGTTGTGGAGATGACTGTAGAGTGTGCAGCAGCAAAAGAAACGTCTGTTGGAGCAGTCTTAAAGAGACAGTAGCCCTAATAGAGTTTGCAAAGAAAAAAAAAAAAAAAAAAGGTGTTTGCACAGCAAAGCTGAACTTTCTGTGGAAAAGACTGTGGAGTATGTATGTCTTGAGTGAAGACTGCCGTTGTTGAGACAGAGAAGTCTGACAGCGTGGATGACAGCCTGGAGGCGCTGATTAAACAAAGGGCGCAAGTTGGTGTGCAAAATAAGACTGCCGTTGTTGAGACAAATAAGTCCGGCAGTATGGAGGAGCTCATTAAGCACCTGGTCCAGGCCCAGCAGAGCTGGCAGCAGGCCCAGCAGAGCATGCAACAGCAATACCTACAGGCCCAGCAGAGCATGCAGCTGCAACGCATACAGAGCCAGCAGCAGCAGCAAGAGACTAACCGGTTGTTTTTTGAGCAGATTGCAGCACTAAAAAAAACTTGCAGCGCCTCGTCCCAGAGTAATGTTGTAAAGGCACTTGCGTTGCCTACAGTAAAGAAGTGGCGGGAGCCTGACGTCGGCAGACATGTCGGCATGGTCGAAGAGATGATGGACCCCTACTTCCGAGTACTAAAGAAGGAGCGGGAGGCTGCCGTCAGCAAACCTGATCATAAGGTTGAAAAGGTGATAGTGGACCACTACACCCGAGCACGTCCTCTTGAGGTACAGCCAGAGGTCGGACAAGGAGGACACCAGGACGCCACTCGTCTGGTCAGCCTGATGGAGAGGGCCTTCGCTACCAAAGACTGCCTCCGTGACCAGCCGTCTGAGAGGTCGTCACTTCAGAGTTCCTGGACGCCTAACTCTCCCGGTAAGAGCGTTCCAGCTGTTGGGGACATGGGGTATGCTGATAGACGGGTTCAGGCCCGAGGGGACATATGGGTGGAAAAGTGTGATGGACAGTGTTGGAGATGTCGTGAAATTGCAGCCAACTGTCCACTAGAGGGGGAGCCTATGTACTGTGATGTTGGCAGGTCCCTCTCTCATTGCGCAGAACCTGTGTGTGTGTCCACCTCAGCCGAAGAGACTGGACCACAGGTGTGCCCGGTGGTTGTCAATGACTGCCCAGCACAGGCCCTCTTGGACTCAGAGAGTCCAGTGACTTTCGTATGTGACAGCCTGATTGATAGGGATTTCATCCCTGATAAACACTTGAGTATGGTGTGTATCCATGGAGACATCAAAGTCTACCCAGAGACTGCCGTGGACTTGGTCCCCAAACTTTGGGAGGTTTCATGTGAAGTGGGGGTAGTGAAGAACCTGGTGCACCCAGTCATATTGGGTAATGACTTTCCCCGATCTAAGGATCTCTGGGGGAAAAATGATTCTGTTGGACAGTGTGATGAAGCTCCTACTGAGGGTGTGCAGACCCGAGGGGCGGAACACAATGCTAGTGGGCCGTTAAACTTATGTGATAATGATGATGATCATGATAGTGATGATGATACTGATCATAATCATGATAATGATAATGATGATGACCGTGATAAAGATGAAATTCCTTTGCAGGTGATGTTGGGAGACGAGGATGGTGGTTCTCGGGAACCGAGTGTCCCTGACCTACCTGTGTCCTGTGACAATTTTGGGAGTGAACAGTTGCGAGACCCCACTCTTAAAACGGCACAGGAAAATATAAGTGTTCTAAATGAGGTTTCCCAAGAGCCTGACTCTGAGGAGAGGTTTCCTCATGCTGCCATGAACAATAACCTATTGTATAGGGACACTAAAGTCCAGCGAGAGATCGTGAGTCAGCTCCTGGTACCTGAGCTACATAGAAGTATAGTGCTGGGGTTGTCACATAGTCACATACTTGATGGACCACCTGAGGGAAACCAGGGAAAAGATGGTGAAGTTAATGTTTTGGATGACATTTTAACTGAGGTTCCAGATCAAGATGATGAATTGTATAACCCTGAAAGTGAGCAGGATGTGAATGAGAATGAATTGTATAACCCTGAAAGTGAGCCGGATGTGATTGAGAAAAAAGGGTCAGACAGGGATAGTGGTAGTGGTAGTAAATCATCTGATGACGATCAAGCAAACAGTGCAAATGAGGAAGGCATGGTAGCAGAGGAGGTTGAGGGTCCTGAGAAGAAAGCTGATGCTGACCTTACAGCCGGACAGAAGATGGCATCTGAAGATAGTTTACAGTTGGCAGATTCCCTGGCGAAGACTAAGGTGAAAGGCAGGACTCTGAAACTGAACACAGCACAAGAAGATGCTGTTGAGAATGAGAAGTTATCAATGTATGGTATGAATCTGCATCATGCCAAGGACTCTGAAGGTAATGCTGCAGAGGTGGAAAAAGCCATGGAAGTGGTAGATACCAAACCAGATGCCTCATCAGAAGCTGAGGTCTCAAGTGAAGCTGTGAGGAACAAGACTGAAGATGTGGGGGCTGACTCGGCCCAGGCCTCTGTTTCTGCGGAGACAGCGGCGTGGACGGTTTACTGTCCGAATCAGTAGCTGCAACTCGCGAAGCTCAGGCTGGAAGTTCGGCGCCCGGTGCTCCATCAGTGTTCCCAAGCGACACAAAGGATCTGGATAAATCACAAGATGAGATTTTGAGACATCAGGCTAGCATTGGTGAGCTCAAGCGCACTTTCATGGAGTCTACATCTGAGCCACGTCCCAACGAATGGGAAAAGCGATGTATCACTCCGTTGCCGCTGCAGACACATGGGATGCAGAACGTGGTGGAAGAGAAGAGTCAGGCGGGTTCTGAGTATACAGATGCAGCTATCAAGGAGAACTTGAAAGCCGGAATAAATGGAGATGTTGGATACCATAATGATGAGACTGAAGAGGTAGAATGTCAGACTGACGGTAGGGCTTCTGAGCATGTTCTACCAGAAGAACCTGAAGAAGGCGCCGAAGACGTAAAGGACGTCCAACAGCTACAGGAGAAGATGCGTCTCCATGAGGTCTCCACTAAAGAAATGAAGACTGATAATGTTGCATTACGCGAGCAGCTGCAGCAGTGTGAACTGGATGTGGTATCTCTTCGCCAGGAACGTGAGCGGTTCCAGCAGTTGCTCCAGAGAGCACGAAGTGAAAGGGAAAGTGTATATAGTACCTTGCAAGATCAAGAAAAAGTGGTTGCACAGGTACAAGATGAATTGATTACTTCTCAGAAAAAACTCCAAACTGTGATGAAGGAGCGTGATGAGAGCCATGAGCATCTTCTTGAGAAGGTCAATGAAGTAAAAGGAAGGATACAGGGAATCTCTTCATTGCAAGAGCAAATGCTGCTCAATAAGTTTAAGGCTCTATATAAGAATGCTGTTGTCACGGTGGAACATTACAATTCAGCTGAAGACTTAGAGGATGAATTATGGGTACTGCAAAAGAAAAACGATCAGCTCCTTCTACAGTGCCAATCGTTTGAACAGTGTAGCTTAAAATGGTCAGAGACCATGGCAGAGGAGCTTAAGTTCTGTGAAATAGAATTTATGAATCAACTGAGATTTAAGAAAGTAGATGTGCTAAAGAAGGCTCAAGGGGAATTAGAGAAAGGTGAAAAACCCCCTATACCTCCTGTGATAGTTGGTGACACATGGTCAGTGCACCAAAAACAGGAAGTACGAGAGTTTCTGAGGAAGAATCAGCAGAGGTGTTCTGACGTGTCTGGTCGTGCTTCTCTGGTGAGGCACTATACCAAAACTGAGCCCGGCACTAAGGTCAAGCTGAAACCGTGCAGGATACCCGAGGCCCGCAGAGAGCATAGGCCTGGGAGGGTACAGGGTAGTGCGGATGCTTCAGATGAAGATAAAGCTGATGTTGGCTATGGCTCAGGTGAAGATACAGATGACAATAGTGAAGATGAAGCTGATGAGGGCCATGACTGGTCCGGAGTTCACTGTCTCTTTGGGATTGTTGACCAGCCCTCCGGTCTGGATGACCAGCCCTCCGGTCTGGAGAAGAGGGGGGGGATATGTGAGACAGTGAAGGAATATGTGTTAAATGGGGCGTACATTTCACCTAGGTACTGTGCTGACTGGTATATGGGAAATGTATGGCTTTGTAAAACTAGTGGTGGAGAAAGGTCATTACACCTTCCATTCAGTACACGCTTGTTGTTCAAACCTGAAGCCACTCAGGTGATAATTAGGAAGCCAGAAGTAGGTGGCTGATAACACAGACAGAGAGCTCGCTTAGTCTGGACAGGAGTCCAGGCACAGGAGGAGACTCCGGGAGGGGAGCTCGCTCAGTCTGGGTGCTGGATGCGCCCCCAGACACAAGAGGTGTCTCTGCGAAACTCCATGCTGGTAACTACTGAATATAAGGGGAGCTCTCTCAATCTGGATGCTGGAGGTGCTTCCAGATACAAGAGGAGTCTCTGGAAAAACCACGCTGGTAACTGCTGAATATAATGTCTTGTTTTGGGCCAGGCTGGTAGAGTCTGGTCCCTGATAGTGAGGGAATCTATCTGTGTGAAGTGAGTAGCCGGAGAGGCTCAGGATTTCTGTTTATGAGTTGTTTTTATCACGTTTTGTTTGCTGTGGACTTTAATAAAGCTGGTTGCGGCCAGTTTACACCAGAACTGCTGTCTGAATGAACTGTTTCTATGCCACTCCGTCTACCAGGACGGCGATCCCAGAGCTATATCCCCATAAAAGCTTACAGGAGATTTAAATTTTCCCCTACACCGTATACAGCTGTACGCTCCTCATACAGTACCGTATATCTGCTGGTATTACGGTCAAACCCATGCTGAGTGAGCGTCTGTGTGTGACTCCGGAAATAAATACAGAGATTTAAATTTTCCCCTACACTGTATACAGCTGTACGCTCCTCATACAGTACCGTATATCTGCTGTTTGTATTACGGTCAAATACATACTGAGTGAGCGTCTGTGTCTGACTCACGAAATATATATGGAGATATAAATTTTTCCCTACACCGTATACAGCTGTAAGCTTCTGATACAGTACCGTATATCTGCTGTTTGTATTACGGTGAAATCCATACTGAGAGAGCGTCTGTGTGTGACTCCGGAAATAAATACGGAGATTTAAATTTTCCCCTACAGCTCCTCATACAGTACCGTATATCTGCTGTTTGTATTACGGTCAAATCCATACTGAGTGAGCCTCTGTGTGTGATTCCGGAAATATATGCGGAGATTTAAATTTTTCCCTACACCGTATACAGCTGTACGCTCCTCATACACTACCATATATCTGCTGGTATTTTTGGTACATTTTCCCAAACATGAGGAAGTATGGTGGAAGAGGCCGTGGACGTGGGTGGGGAGGGCCAGCTGGTACTGATGGTGGTGAAGGTGCATCTGCTGGTAGTGCCAAAAGCACAATAGCACCTAAGGCAGGAGGTGTTGAGCCTGCGTCATCGTCTGGCTCCAGAGGGCCTGGAAGGCTCCCTTTTCTGGGAGTAGGTAAACCGCTTTTAATGCCGGAGCATCAGGAACTGGTTTTGGCTGACATTGCCGAAACAGCCTCCAGCTCTATCGCCTCCTCTTCTGAAGTTTCAAAAACTGCAAGCACTGAGTCGTCAGTACAGGTTCATGGTCAGGAACAACACCTTTCCTTGTGTCCTTCACCCCCACCAAAAGTGAAGGATGCGGCAGGGCATACTTCAGATTACTCCTTGGAGCTCTTTTCACATACCATGCCTAAGTTATCAAGTGAAATCCTGAATTCCTCAGTCCAAGATGAATATGACATGGAGTGCACTGATGCACAAGCCAGTGCTATATGATTCTGCTGGTACATTCACCCAGAGCACTGCATTGCCCTCGCAGTCTACTGAGCCAGAATCTGACCCTGATGAAACTCAGGTGCCCCTTCCCGCATACTATACCACCTTACACGGTGACACAGAGGAAGGTGCGGATGAAATTGAAGAGGAGGTGATGGATGACCCAGTTGTTGACCCAGATTGGCATCCATTGGGGGAAGAGGGTGTCTCTGGCAATAGCTCAGAAGAGGAGGAGGATCGACAGCAGGCATCGACATCGCAGCTGCGGTTATCTGACAGGCCCGTAGCAGTTCAAAAACGTGTTAAAAAACAAAAAAGTTGCAGGACAGCTTGGACAGACGGTCAAATTAGCACAGCGTGCAGGGTTTGTGCGTGACTGGAGGGATGTGGATTTGGCAGAAAGTGCTCCTCCACCCACCACTGGCAGTGCATCATTGCAACCTGGAACATTGGCCCACATGTGTGATTATCTCTTGCGGATCCTAAAAAGGGACCCCCGCATTGCCAAAATTATGAAGGATGACGACTACTGGTTGGCCAGCATCCTCGATCCATGCTATAAAGGCAAATTACAGAACATCATGCCACCATAGAACCTAGAGCTAATATTGGCGAACAAACAAGCAACTCTGGTAAACCGTTTGTTAGAGGCATTCCCAGCACACAGCAGCGATGCAGGCTCTACCGCGAGCCATACTGGGCAACATGGAAGAGGTGTTCATGGGGCACACAGCCGAAGTGGCGTTGGAGACAGGGGTTTCATGACAATGTTGTGGACTGATTTCTCGAGTAAAGCTCACACGACTGGTAATACTGAATCGATTGCAACAGACAGGAGACAGCAGTTGTCAACTATGGTTCAAAATTACCTCTCCTCCCCTATCGATGTTCTCCCTCACAGTTCATTTCCCTTTGACTACTGGACCTGTAAACTGGACACCTGGCCTGAATTGGCATAATATGCCTTACAGGAGCTCGCTTGCCCTGCTTGTAGTGTGCTATCAGAAAGTGTCTTCAGTGCTGCTGGATCAATCCTGACAGAAAATGAACCATGCCTGAGTTTCAAAGGATTTTGTACCACTTTCCCCTGATGACACATAGGTTGCCAGCAAAATGGCTCACTTTGTCCTCCTCTTCCTCCGACTTCTCCAAATTCTCCATTTGCAGCTGCTGAACGTCCAGCCTACACCTCAACACAGGGTAGGCTCCAGGTTTTCGTGGGCCCCGGGCGAAAGAGTCTCAGTAGGCCCCTTTAGCATATACCACAATTCATGATGCACAGATACGGTAAAGAAATATAGATATAGTACAATGCCAAAGATTTCACTTACTTCATGCATTACATGAGTGATATCTATTGTAAATTCTACAATAGCTCAAAAGACAAACAGTATAGTCATCCATACAGTATTATGGGCACCACATAGTGCTCCATACAGAATAATGAGCTCCATATATTGCTCTATACAGTATTATGGGCACCCCATAGTGATCCATGCAGAATAATGAGCCCCATATATTGCTCCATACAGTATAATGAGCTCCATATATTGCTTCATACACAATTATGGGCACAACATAGAGCTCCATACAGAATAATGAGCCCCATATAATGCTCCATATATAATGGGCCCCATATATGATGCTCCAGTGTATGATGGGCCCCATGTAATGCTCCATATATGATGCTCCAGTGTATGATAGGCTACATATATGATGCTCCAATGTATGATGGGTCCCATATATGATACTCCAGTGTATAATGTGTCCCATATATGATACTCGAATGTATGATGGGCCCCATATGATGGTCTCCATATATTGCGCCAAACATAAAAAAATAAAAAATTAACTATTCACCTCTCCTCACTGGCAGATGCTCTGCCCGAGGCACCGGCCCCCGGTACTGGCACAGTCACCGGGACCCCATAGCATGCCGGTGTCCCCGACTGTGAGTGGGCCCCCCCACCAGCTCAGGGCCCCGGCACTTGCCTGGGTGCGCCTGGTGCTGATGCCAGCCCTGCCTCAACATATGCCAGTTTTTCCACCTCCCTAACTGGGCTGTACCCCCACAACTTTAGCCAAATAACCCCCAGTTTTCAATGCGTTACTATTATTATAAAGTCAATTAAGGTTGACAAGCTTAATAAGAATTGATGTTGTTGGCATTGAAATGGGCACTGTAGGTGTGTTTACTGTCCTCCACTAACTGGCGACTTTTATTCCCCATTGAATTGCATTGGGGTAGGGTTTCCGACACCGACTTGACTGTTTCCGTTAGTCGGCCGACAACGTTCGCCTCAACTTTTGTAAAAGTCGAGTCGACCGAAACCCGACTCAACCCTCCCGGAGGCACAGTCTCTCATCTTAATGACCACTTATCCCATTTCACAACTTATAGTGTCGAGCCAAAAAATGAAAAAATACACTTTTACACAAAAGGTAACAGGTGAAATGGACCAATAATGTTGTGAAATTCTACTATACACAAATACCCCATATATGGTGGAAAACTACAGTTTGGGTGCAGAGCATGGCTTGGAAGGAAAGGATTGCCAACTGAATTATTTAGCTCAACTTTGGTTGGAATATATTGTCTATGCCATGTCACATTTGAAGAGCCCCTGACAGGTGTCAGCTGGTACCTTTGATCAGGGCCTGTCTGATGGCCTCATCACCTCTCTCCCTCAAGACCAAGATGAAGACTGATGCCTCCAGAGCTTTTCCTCTGTGCGCTGAGATTAAATATTGGGCCCATTGATCCTCAAGCAGCTGGTACTGTCTGCAGGCCTTTTCAAACCCCCACAGGAATATGTCCAATTCCCATCCCTTTCCATTACAGGAAAATGTTCAGGTTGAGGTTTAAAACTGTTGGCATAGCTGGAATCACTGGGGTGGATGTCACTTTCTGGATTCTGCCTAACTCTAGCTGGTACTCTTGCTCCTCCTGCTCGGCCTGTCGCTGATCTTGATGCTCAGCTTTCTCAGCATCGAGCTCAGCTCTCTCAGCCTGGGCCTGTTGGTATTGCTGAATCAGGTTCAGAAGTCCCTCTTGATTGTCTGTGTCGAGTTTTCTGCTGGAGGGGGTCCACACTACCCTGGTTGTGGGTGTGCTGGCATTCACAAGTGGGACCTCTGCAGCAGCACCAGCTGCACCTTGCCTGTCCTCCCTTTCATCAGGGCTAAGGTAACGGACTAGATCTGCGTCACCTTGCAACAGTTCAACAATCATTTGGTGATTGGTTTTGCCCATGGAGTCAGTCGGTCTATTCATACAGGGCCAATAATAAGTATTTTTGGTCTGCTGGTTATACCTGGGCTCTCCAAGTGTAGCCATCATTGCCAAAGAAAAGATAGGACAGAAAAACAAGAGAGGGGTGTAAACTGCTACACGTACAGTATTGTCTCAGATAAAAAAAAATTAAAACACTGAGTCTGATTCCTCAAAACTCTGCACAGAATTTTCGCAAGAACCATGCAGATTTTCAGTGACTGCAATGATTTCTCAAACCAGATCACTAATGTTCTGTAATATCCCACTGCTTGCCATCAATTGTCAAAAAGCGCAGCCAGGGGGGTCGCAACTGAACTCTATTGTCCGGACAATTACGCAACTGACCCACAATTAACGGATTAATAGGCCGGATGTCGGGAAACTAATGTAAGCCTATGATATATATACCTCCGATATCTATATATACCCCCAGTATGGTTGCGGCTAGCTCCACAATAACCCAAAACTACTCACTGCAGCCACCATTCGCTTATACTGGCTGACTGGAGGCCTGGTTATGGTAGCATATGGCTTTGGGGTGCAGTTTACAGAACAAAATTAACAGAACTATTACATTTTATAGTTAATCCAGGATGATAGGCAGTGTTTTCACCATCCTTCCTCCCTCCCTTATCCTTCTTTCTTCCCTTTCTCTTCTCTTTAATCCTTTCTTTTTCTTCTTTCTCTTAGTTTTATGCTATAATTTAAATTTGATACTTATCCATACTGAATACAACCTCAGTATAGCATTCTTTGCTTGGCAAAATGTTAATTATAATGAAACACCGTTGCACTTTTCCCTTTGCACGATATAAAACTTAAAATGAAAGATTCCCTTTCCACTGTTTTACCACATTTTATTGTATTTAAAAACATTTTCTGAAAAATTCACATGTACCACAAACTGGCTACTGTGAAAACAACAGCTTGTCCCACAACAAATAAATCTTTATACAGCTCCACTGACTGAAAGATGTGAAACTTATGGTTCTCAGAATATGATGATCCCTAAACAAATGATTTTTTTCTTAAAAAGTGTATTAATTATACAAAGTGATAAAAAATAAATAAAACTATATAAATTTGGTATCATCATATTCATACTAACTCGCAGGATAAAGTTAACACTTTATTTTAGGCAAATAATATAAAATTTAAGCTGCAAAAAAGTGTCATTACTGTTGTTTTGTTTATATTCTTTACCATAAAGAATTAGTAAAAGATTGTCACATGCTATGAACCCCAAAATAATGCCACTGATAAAAACAAATCATCTTGACAAAAAACAAGCCCTCATATCACTTTGTCACCAAAAAAAGTTATGGCTCCTGAAATGCGATAATAAAAAAAGTAAAAAAAAAATGGTCTGACGTAAATGCCAAAATTGGCTGTTAAATCAAGATTGTGAGGCAGTGACTGGTGTCACATGTAGGGGTCGCTGTGTGTTCCCTCCAGGATGTGCACAGAGGTGTATTGAGGCCATGAGAGGGCATTGCAGTCACAGGCGTAGCTGTGGTTGCAATGCAGACTAAAGTAAGTATAGGTCTTGGACATGCTAGTTGTCCAAGGCAGATTTAGGGAAAACCTGCTCTGGGTTTTGGTGTTTTGAAACAGACTGCAGATGGTACTGTTGCAGTCCGTTTGATTACCGGCCCTGGTTTTCTATGTGGCCCATGGCCACAGATTCTAGTTAAAAACCCTGCAGTATGGGGTTTGGATGTGTCAGGTTCAGGATCAGAGTCAGTCTGGTGTTTGCTAGAGTGCAGAGCAGTCAGCCCTGCACAGCTTCGCCTGTGTGAGGCAACACAGGCAAGCGGAGCCAAACAGACAAGGCATTTGAATAGCCTGGCACCCACTGCATACACAGAGGTGCAGTCGCCCACAGCAACACGTCTCAGGGGGTGGACTGGCGTGCTTATTGGCTGTAATTCATAGGATATGGTTGCCGGCTGTGATCTAGAGGGTATTGTGTGCTGTGCATTCTTTGTGAGTTAAACATTAAAGAGACTTTTGCTTTGCACTTTGCTGGGTCACTGCCTCATCACTGCATACGGCGTTACCGCTGCACTACAAGAGGTTGAATAGAAAAGTTTAATAAACACTTCCTTCTTGCATTCACAAAGTAGCAGGAAGTGTTATGATTTGGTAGCTGAGGAGAGCAGGCAAAAACGGCAATACACCAGAGAGGTTGGAATCTACTGGATTGCAGTACCCTGACTAACCACCACAACTAAAGGCAGCCGTGGAGCGTTCCTACGTTGGTCCTAGACGCCTTGTCACAGCCTGAGAGGTTAACTAGACCTAAAGATAGAAAGAGGAAAGCTATCTGCCCCGGAGCAGATCCCCAAAGAACATAGGAAGCCCCCAAACATGTAACGGCGGTTAGACAAGAGGAAATACAGACACAGACAGAAAATAGAATGAGCAAACATTGGGGCCCAATCTTCCTAGACAGAAAAGGATAGGAAGGACACTTACTGCAATCCAAAAAAACCTAAAAAATACCAACTCTACTAATTGCAAAAACACCTGAGATCACACGACCTCTACCACCTAAATTAGTTCTCTGGTGTAACAAAACTAAGCCGCAGCCACTGAAAAAACTGGAAAAGGCAAATGAACAAATAACAGAGGCTCCAGAAGAACTGAGAGGAGCCCAAGCCCCCCGGGGGGGGGGGGGGAGACCTGACTAACCTCACAGAAATGCAGAGAAATATGAAAATGGTAAGCACAAAAACAAAAAACAGAAAATATCTTATCTGAGAACAGGAGAAGAGGCAAGACTCAGCAAACTTCCAAGTGAACCAGGAACCACAGTTGAGACAAGAACAATTGATCACCGGCAACCATGTTGGGAGGGAACCTCCCTTATATAAGACCAGTCTGTAACTCCTGATTGCCAATCCTCATTGAATGGTTCAGTACTGTTTGTAACCACCAGAGGGAGCTTCTGCTCAGAATTCATTTCTAACACATTCACAACAAGGAAGTGTGTGCTTTGTTGCAACTGCAAAGAATGTGATCTATTGGACAGATAAGTGTCCATAGACTAATGACAGGGGAATTGTTCCTAGAGTGTTTTCTGTATGTACAGCGTTATAATCTTGCTTTACCTGTGCCTCTAGCAGAATAAAATTCAAGCATAATTATGAGCTGACTGTACATAGTCTAACCCAGTCTAAGTAGCTAAGTTTATAAGTAAGCTTCAGAAATCCCCATGAAATGTTAGCCTATTTTTTATGTGGGTAATCACATAAAAATATATAACATATTCTGATGACACTTTCTCTTTCATCCAATACAAATATGACCTTACATTTAAAGAGGACATGTCAGCATGATTAAGCAATGGCCATGATGGCGCTTCTATACAGATTAAATTGATACATTTAGTGAAGAAATCTTCTTTGTGGTTCTTCTTTAATGAGCACTTGAAGATTTCGGGTAATTAACTTTAGGTGCGTAGGGTGGGGCTGTGGGCAAGGTCTTCGACTCCTGCCCCGGCCCTTCCACCTGCCTCTGGTGTCTGTATGAAAGGTCACTGCTTCGTGAATGACCTACCTCCTGTTTGAAATTTCATCATTGATGCGGGTGATGTGTTCACAGATTGATCTTGGGGTGATCGTCAATAGAATGGTGCTGGTGGTAGCGCATGCACAGATTGAGTTATCAACTCTTTTAAAAATTTAATCGAGCAAAGATGTAAATTGGCACATGATCTGTCACCGGCACCATTTTATTGAAGACTGACTTCAATTTGTGAAAACATTGTCCATGGCAAGGACGACACGTGTGAAATATCAAACAGGAGGTAGGTCACAAACAAAGCAGTGACCTGTCATGGAGACACCATAGCCAGGTGGAGAGGCTGAGGCAGGACCTGAAGACCCTACCCACAGTCCAGCCCTTTTTCTCCTACAGCTAATTCAAATATGGATTAAAGAACAACCACAAAACAGATTTCTTCACCAAAGGTATTGATTTAGTCTTGCACTACGCCATTATTGCCACACCTTTACTTTAGATTGCTAAATCCTGCTGACAGGTTCTCTTTAAGCTCATGCCAATAGTTGTATACACTCACAAAAAAACAAAAAAAACAAAAAACAAAAAACACATAAAATTTCACCATTTAATGTCAATGCAAGGAAGAAATCATGCTTGGAGTGCTGGACAAATTTCATACTGTACACCCAGAATTGTTTTGGAATTAAAATAAAAAAATGATGAGACTTGAATCTCTTACTACATTTGTGTGCATGTTTCAAGTGAAGTAAAAATCTAATCTGCTAACAATAGAACTTTCTCTGAAGCGTGTCTGGATCTCTACCAATTTTACATTGCTGGCAAACAGATCAAAAGGCAGTTCATAGCAATAAATGCTCAGAGCATTTTTACATAGGGGAAGCATGTGTCTTTTTCCTGTTGCCTGTACAAAGGACCACAGTTTCCGACATTGTTCAAATTGTCATATATTTGTAATGTCCAGACATAAAATAATGTCTTTATAAAGAGGAAGGAAATGATATTCTGAAATAATTCAAATGCTTATACTTACATAACTACGTACAGAAGATTTCTATTAATGACATATTTAGCAAAATATAACATTTTCTATAAAGAGGACTAAATTGTAGCTTTAGTGTCATAAAATACATTTCAAAATTAATAATGCCATCAACAAGAACATAAATACTATAAATTAAAACCATGAAGATGCTATGACATCCATACCTATGGTCTCATTTCGTGATGAGCGAATGTGGTCGCATAAGGTGCAATCCTAGCAAGCTCGAGTTCTAACCAAATGTCTTTGGCGAAATCGAAAAATATGTTCACGTCCACATGGCTGCATGTTTCACGGCTATTCGACACCCGCAACACATGCAGGGATTACCTTTTTGTTAGTCAATTCCTGCATGTGTTGTGGCTGTCTAACAGCAGCGAGACATGCAGCCGCAGGAACGCAAACATATTTTTTGACCACACCAAAGACACTCGGTTAGCACCCGAGCATGCTAGGATTACACTAATACGACCACATTCGCTCATCATTAGTAACATTCCCTTTTCTATTGTGTGGTTAGAATTGAGCCAAGGGTTGTTGGAAAGATGTGGAAGGACGAAGTACACCATGACTATTCTAGTCTAGATGACCAAACCTGGAACCATAATAGGCATCCTTTTCTATCTTTGGCTTACTCTGCTGGCTAAGACTCATTATCATATCTCATGATGTGTCTACTAAGATGATCAAAGCTGTGGACATTCAAAATTTTCATAAAAAAATGATTTGCAGCAAAGTGAGTTGCATTGAAAATAAAGCCTCTAATTACCTGAAAAAGATGTGTATATCACTCAAAAGTCTCATAGGACTGTATAGAACCTTTTTTGAGCATTTTAACATAAACACTGTCTTAGTAATGTCTTACTATGGGTAAATGATTGGTAACTGGTAGCAAACTACAGCCTGTTTAATGACACACTGAACTGACAGACTTTTCATGCCATTAAAAAATAACTGTACCAAAACTGTCCCTGTTTGTTGTAAGTTATCAGACATACCAGTCTGGCAATGCTTGTAAATCCATTGGAATACCTCATATTTCCTCCATAAATTTTCCTGCTTAGGCTGCTTTTACATTAGCGTTTGACCAACCTGCGTCGGTCTGCGCACGGCCACCACTAAGCTCTGCCTCCGGCCGTGCCTCCATCCGATTGCTCCACCTATGGGCGCATGACGCTGCATGCGACCTGCGCACCCTATCTTTAGCATTGGGTTCGCAGTTCATGCGCAGGTATGCGTTTGCCGGCACATGCATCCTTTTGAAGGTGCGCCAACCTGCGCCCAACGCACCATGTTGCATTTTGGTGCGTTGGGCGCAGGTCGGACGCATGCACCAGCAAACGCATGCCTGCGAACCCAATTCTAAATATAGCGTGCGCAGGTCTCATGCAGCATCATGCGCCCATAGACGGAGCAATAGGGAGGAGGCGTGGTTGGGGCGGAGCTTAGCGGCGGCCGTGCGCTAACCAACGCAGGTCAGTGAAACGCTAGTGTGAAACGAGCCTTAGGCCTGTGTTTTATTCCCAACCTAATTCACCATGCATTTTGAAATCATGCATATGTTTATTTGATGATGACCATCTAATTTTGTGGCAATCTCATGTATGTGTGTCTATTTGATGTTGGATGGTACTTTCCATGGTAACATGATGTCCAGACCACGGAAAGTCGAAAATTACATTTCTATTCCTCCAGTAATCATCTTTTTCCACCATGTGACTGAGTACCCACAAATGACACTGAAGCTTCAGTTTGTGTGCTACATACTGTACTGTACGACCAGACAGAACTTGTGGATGTGGACTGCTTGATAACGAGGAAAAACAGCTGGAGTCCTGATCATTTAGATGCTTAGTTTGACTTCCTAACATGAGCAGGGGATGCTGTTTCATGTGCTAATGGAGAGACACACACTAACGAGCAAAAGGGTAACAATTAGGGATGACTGAGTACTAAAATGCTCTGGTGCTCATTGCTTGAACCAAGCAATTCCTAATACTTTCCTGCTCATTTTGAATAACGAGTATAATGGGAGTCAATGGGAAAGTCGAGCTTTTTTCCGGAATGTTCAAATGGATGGGAAAAGTGCTGGATGGAAGGAGAACAGCTGTGACAATAAAACATTCCAAACACAGAAGAAATTTCATTTTACAGGAAAAAAATGTTAAGAAACATTGTTTCCTGTATAATGACTTTAAAAAATGTAAAAAGGATGTAAAAAATATATAATTAAAATATACCAAAAAGTCTTTTTAATTGCAATTATAGGAAATTTCATTTGAATTTATGAAGGAAGCAAGATCTGCCAAAAATAAGGGACTCAGATACACCCTGCATTAGACATAAAGGAGGGCATTCTGTTTAAATTGTCAAGTATCGGTACCCCTAGACTCATAAAGGCTATGCACTTTTGAGGGTTATATACAAAGGAAATGTACTCCAGACCATGGAATAGTCTATGGGTGAGCAATATAATACTGATAAGGGTATGTGTACACGTTGAGTAAAATTTCTGCACCATTTCTGTGCGTTTTTTCCTCATTTTTGGTGCTTTTTACCCGGTATTTTTGGTTGATTTGAGTGAAGTGAATAGTGAAAAACGCAGGACAAAAATACAGAAAGAAAAAAACATGCTGCAGATTTTTTTCTGCACCAAATCTGCAAGTCAAAAATACATCATGTGTGTATGACACTTCAGGGTTCTCATTCAGTTTGCTGACATCAGGTTTTGTCACAAATTTATGCAGAAAAAACGAAACAAAAACGCACCCAATCTGCAAAATTTGGAACAAGTTTTTTTAAAACTTTTATACCATCAAAATGAACTCCATACCATGGAATAGTCAATACATTTTTTAACAAGCTTTTTAAGCCTTTTATAGCAACTAAATGTACCCAAGAAGATGTAATACCCTGTGGGTGAGCAATATTATACCGATAAATTTGAAACATGTTTTTGAGGCTTATATAGCAATGAAATGTACCCAAGAGGATGCAATACCCTGTGGGTGGCCAATATAAGAGTGAAACATTTTGAGGGTTATATAGCAATGAAATTTACGCCAGACTATGGAATAGTCTATGGGTGAGGAAAATAATATTAATAAATTTTGAATAAGTCTTTTGAAGCTTATATAACAACGAAATGTACACAAGAATATGCAATATCCAATGCGTGAGAAATCAATTTTTTTACTTTTGAAAAAAAAAAAAACAACCCTAACCTTAACACAACCCCAACCCTAACTGCAAAGAATGGAAAAAAATTACATGCTTTTTTTTATTTTATAATTTTTATCTAACTAAGGGGGTGACCAGTGCGAATTTAATTTGCCATTTTATTATTTTGATGACTGTAATAGGGTCTATCATAGTGATCAAAAGGAACCAATAGGAAAAATTCCCTATTGTTGCCGGGTACCGGCCGAAAGATCACGGTCATTAAGGGATTAGAAAGGTGTGCCTACATAGACCTGCACAGTTAAAGGTCTTGATTTAGTATAATAATTAATTTTCCAATTTTCATTTAAGCAGATTAATTCCCCTGTCCAAAAGGAATGGCATAAAAACAGATGCCAGGAGGTAATTACATGGCTTCCGAAAGTGTCAATAGCCCACAGAATAGTTGTGGGGTGAATGGTTGGAAAATATTAATAGTACAATAGGTATGTAAAATGTAATGTTAACCTTTTTTGTATTTTTTGATATATTTTTGACTTAAATTGTCACTTTTTGGCAACAAATTACATAGCACTTAAAAAGCTACATTGTTAGGTAGATACACACAGATACACACATGGAATAGACAATGAGGTAAAATCCAGCAGAATTGTTGTAATGTGTATAGTTGCTACTTTTTTAACCCCTTAAAAACCAGAGCTATTTTTGGTTTTACATTTTCATTTTTTGCTCCCCTTCTTCCCAGAGCCATAACGTTTGTATTTTTAGGTCAAAATGACCATTTGAGGGCATGTTTTTGCGGGATGAGTTATGCTTTTGAACAACACCATTGGATTTACCATGTCGCATACTAGAAAATGGGAAAAAAATTCCAAGTGCGGTAAAATTGCAAAAAAAGTGCAATCCCACATTGTTTTTTTGTTTGGCTTTTTTAATAGGTTCAGTAAATGCTAAAATGACCTGCCATTATGATTCTCCAGGTCATTACAAGTTCATAGACACCAAACATTTATAGGTTCTTTTTATTTAAGTGGTGAAAAAAAATTCCAAACTTTGTAAAAAATAAACAATTGCACTATTTTCCGATACCCACAGCATCTCCATTTTTCGTGATCTCCGGTTGGGCGAAGGCCTATTTTTTGTGCTGTTGTTTTTATGAAATGTGAAAAGATAATCGTGTGTACAGCTGTAGGGAGGTGTCCGAGTAGGTTCCTACACCATAGAGTATAACAAATAAACTCGGCACTCAACTTAACGGGATCAGATTAGTAATTTAATGGTATCCACAGTAGTAACAGAAACGTTTCGGTCCTATAATCTAGACCTTCATCAGTCACTACGAGATCATAAGGAAAAATAAAAATATTTTTACAAAGCACAAAATATATATGTATAAAAAACAACAAAAGTATATACAAATAGAAAAAAATGGTCAATTGAATAGCATGACACAAAGTAATGGTTTGCTGACAATCAAGAAAATTCCAGACCAGAGCTCAATTGAGAGGTGAACCAGTATGAGAGGGCAGGTGGACCCACAAAAGCTGGATACAGAATGAGATCTGTAGATGAGAGTTAAAAATGGAGTGATTAATTTTCCAAGTGTTGTATTCACTCACTGCACACCCTGCCGTGACGTCTGCACTGTCTATTACTCTCAGGCACGCTATACTGCTGATTCCTGATCCACAGGACTCAGTGGAACGCTCGGCATCTCATCTGGAACGCATCACCTTATGTTCACGCACACGGTCATTCATTTCTGGTTAGGTCACTTCCGGTTATATGCCTCAGCAACTCATTGGCACACTGACCTTCCTTATTCCAGCCCCTTCCTTATTTCTAGCCCAGTCTATCACACTGCCTGTTCGCATGGACTAGCGGCGGATACCGCGTCCAGCACAGGCACGTCACATACGTCCAGATTTCTCCAGGTCAGTCATATGCGTCCCTCCGTCCACTTACAGCGCTTTACCTGCTGCCCTATTTTTTTAACCCACCATATCTTCCTCCAGGTTTACCACTCTCTCGGGGATATATTGCCCCTACACAGGCAACCCTCTTAAATAAACCTGGTAGGTTATAGCCTCTAATCGTCCACTTTCTACCATCTGCACTGCCACCATCACTCCATTTTTAACTCTCATCTACAGATCTCAATCTGTATCCAGCTTTTGTGGGTCCACCTGCCCTCTCATACTGGTTCACCGGTACCTCTATTACCACTAAAATAATTTTTTTCTTTTCTGCCTCTCAATTGAACTCTGGAATTTTCTTGATTGTCAGCAAACCATTACTTTGTGTCATGCTATTCAATTGACCATTTTTTTCTATTTGTATATACTTTCATTGTTTCTTATACATATCGTATATACTCGAGTATAAGCCGACCCGAGTATAAGCCGAGGTACCCAATTTTATCTAAAAAAGATGGGAAAACTTATTGACTCAAGTATAAGCCAAGGGGGGGGATGCAGCAGCTACTGGTTTTGCGAGTCTCCCCTCTCCCCGTGAGTCTCCCCTCTTCCCATCGTCCGTGAGTCTCCCATAGGGGTGTTTCTTACCCACTTCTTCACAGCAGCGCCATCCTGGAGTGGTCTGTCTCCCCTCTCCCCCGGTCCGTCTCTCTTCCCCTAGGGTGTTTCTTATCCACTCCTACACTGCAGCAGCGGAGGCAGAGCAGCGCAATCCTGGCATGTACTGAGTCCGGAAGGTAGCGGCGGGCCAGGTACCTTATGGAGCAAGTGGTAAGGCAGGTGGATGTTGCGGGTGGTCTGAGTCCTGGATGTAGGTAACTTGTGGAGCAAGCAGTAGCCATAATGCAGGTTGAGGTGGCAGGCGACCTGAGTCCTGGAGGAAGCAGCGTGCTGTTAACTTATGGAGTAAGTGGTAGCTGTATGGCAGGTGGAGGTTGCGAGCGGTCTGTATTTTCAGTGCCGCATGCTTCACTTCCGGTGACGTCATGAATATTCAAAAGCCATAATGAGCGGGACCGGAAGTGAAGCATACGGCAGTGAAAATACAGGCAGCCCGCAACCTCCACCTGGTACAGCTACCGCTTGCTCCATAAGTTACCAGCACGATGCTACCTCAGGCCACCCGCAACCTCCACCTGCCGTACGGCTACCGCTTTCTCCATACAGTACCGGCACGCATCTACCTCAATACATGCCAGGATTGTGCTGCTCCTCCGCCGCCACTGCTGCTGTGAATAAGTGGGTAAGAAACACCCCCGGGGAAGAGAGATGGACCGGGGAAAAGGAAGACTGGTGGGTGACTCGAGTATAAGCCGAGAGGTGCACTTTCAGTCTAAAAAAACGGGCTGAAAATCTCGGCTTATACTCAAGTATATACGGTATGTATTTTGTGCTTTGTAAAAATATTTTTATTTTTCCTTATGATCTCATAGTGACTGATGAAGGTCCGGATTTTAGGACTGAAACATTTCTGTTACTACTGTGGATACCATTAAATTACTAATCTGATCACATTAAGTTGAGTGCCAAGTTTATTTGTTATACTCTGAGCTGTTGTTTTTAATGACACCATTTTGGTGCATATACGATCTTTTGATCTCCTGTAATTGCATTTTAATGCAATATTGTGGAGACCAAAAAATGTAATTCTGGTGTCTTGACTTTTTTTTATCACTATGCCATTTAGCGATCAGGTTAATTCTTATTCTTTATTTATCAGGCAATTCTGAACACATTCACCAGGGAATCACAGCTATTCACAGATATGCGACGCCATTGTGAACGCAATGTGAGTATTGTCACGAGCTCCAGCTATACAGATATGCATACAGTATGCAAAAAGCCATTGTGATTGCAAAGGTGAAGATTATCGAGCCCCAACCATACAGATATGCGACGCCATTGTGATCGCAATGTGAGTATTGTCACGAGCTCCAGCTATATAGATATGCATACAGATATGCAAAAAGCCATTGTGATTGCAAAGGTGAAGATTCTCGAGCCCCAACCATACAGATATGTGACGCTATTGTGATCGCAATGTGAGTATTGTCACGAACTCCAGCTATACAGATATGCATACAGATATGCAAAAAGCCATTGTGATTGCAAAGGTGAAGATTCTTGAGCCCCAACCATACAGATATGCGACGCCATTGTGATCGCAATGTGAGTATTGTCACGAACTCCAGCTATACAGATATGCATACAGATATGCAAAGCCATTGTGATTGCAATGGTACTGTGAAAGATTACGACCTCAATAGCCGTGACTGAGCGCGACCTTTTGCACGCCCCTCATCACAGATTGGTGGTCACTATCTCATAGATATTTATCACAGCTCTCCCGCTTTGTGATTGGATGACGCGTCATAAAAGACGACGCATCAGCACTCCTCTCCATTGCTCTCGAGCAGAAGCGGTTCTTTCAAATCTCCAGCATCGTTCCAGTGTGTCCTGCTAGCCTTTGTAGCTACTACTGCGATCCAGTTTGCGCCACTATTGCGGTTGCTGC
>JARQOD010000010.1:102263303-102306805 GCA_033576555.1 Oophaga sylvatica
GGGCCCGTCTCACATAGCGATATCGCTACCGAGATCGGTGCTGAGTCACTAGTTTTGTGACGCAGCAGCGAGCTCACCAGCGATATCGCTGTGTGTGACATTCAGCGACGATCAGCCCCCCTGCTGGGTATCGCTGATCGTCGCTGAAATGTCAGGACATTTTTTTTATCGCTGGTCTCCCGCTGACAGGCACGCATCGCTGCGTGTGACAGGCGGGAGACCAGCGATCCGCTGGTAACCAAGGTACACAGTGGGTTTCCAGGAGCGGGGCTGTGCCTAGAAACCCGCTGTGTACCTTGGATACCAGCGCCCTGATGCAGGGAGCTGGTATCCAAGGTACACAACGGGTTTCCAGGCACCGCGCAGCGCTTGGAAACCCGCTGTGTACCTTGGATACCAGCTCCCTGCATCAGCGAACTGGTATCCAAGGTACAATGCGGGTAACTAAGCGATGTTACCCGCAGTGTCGCTGTCCCAGATCGCTGCCTGAGCTGCCTGTTTGGCAGCTCAGCAGCGATCATGTAGCGATACACCAGCGATCCTGACAAGTGCATATCGTTGTCGGGATCGCTGGTGTATCGTTATGTGAGACCCAGCCTTAAGACAAGCTTTGTAATTGAATTCTTTGTTTAACCATACTGGAAAAAACACTGATAACACACTGATGGTAAAAATGGACATACTGATGGAAAACACTGATAGCGCCTGTAATGTTTTTTCACATATGTTTAAACACTGATGACTGTAGAAGCCTTACAGATTGCTATGTTGTTAGATATAAAATATAAAAAAAAGTTTATCACAAAATATCAAAGTACAATTTCATGCAAAAGCTGTAAATTCAGCTGATGGTCAATAATAGAATTCTAAATACCCCAAATTTTCACACTCCTGAATTGCTAGAAATCACAGCTAAACCACTGGGAGTAGCCAAACCTAGACATATATAGCAAACAGTATCGCAAAATCATGATTACGATTCATAAAAATGATGAATCCCCCCATTCATTAGATACATTTTACTACAATAAAATGGAAACTAATGCATTCAGGGTATTCAGGGGCATTTTGCCTGGTCTGCTACAAATCACACTTAAAACCCAAATGTAAACAGGATAAACACAACCATTGTTTTATTTTCTGATGGCAAAGTGTGTTTTTTATGATAACTTCTGTTCAGTATAAAACAAACTCATTCAGTTACTACTGATGAATTTGGCCTTCTTCCTGCATGACAGCTTGATCTTATGATGATGACGGCTTGAAGCCCTTATTTAATTTTTCTTTCAATCCTTAGAACTTTTTAATGAATCAGTTTTAAATGTATTATTGCACTTCTGCATCTTTTCTCTGAAGGATGAGTCAGATTTGAATCTTCGTGACAGTTCTTCAAGTTTTTCAATCACTGTAGCAGAATTATTTACTACTGAGTTTTCTTGAATCTTTTCTTAAAGTCTTCAGTACATTATTTGGTCTGGATTTAGAGACAGTTATATAGTATTAGAGAAAAATAAGATTTGTATTGACTTTTACATGGAGTATGTGGAGCACCCACCAGGGCCATGGGTTACTCGGTATCGGGCCGGGCAGTTCCTAAAGGGGAAGTCACAGCAGCAGTGACCCGGTCCGTGGCCCTGGGTATCCAATAAAATGTCAAAGATGATGGTAGGGGTAGTTTGTAGGGGAATTAGTTTGTGACGCCACCCGTGGTGTTCGGCTATATATGACCGACGCTGTAGTTCAGGTCCACTGGGGTGGATGGTGACGTAGCAGAGATGTTACTGCTCCCCACGGGTACAGCTAGGCACCAGGGCAGATATAACAGGCTGTTCAGGTGATGGTGAACGTTGAGGTGCAGAGAATAAACAAGGGACACAGAAAAGTGCAGTTTTCTTTTCCTTTTACTTCTTGGTAGATGAAAATACAATCCGGGATACTAATTACAGATGCTAGCAGGAGTCCAACTTACCTGGAAGCATTCACGGGATCCAACCTTCCAGGTGGGGTTAGAGGCCTTCCTGCTGCGCTCTCTTTTCTGGTCCCTGCTGCCTGTAGCTAATGAAAAAGAAAAGAGAGTGGGCACTGCTTCAATATGAGTCACAGGGATCTACCATGTGCATGAGACACAATACAATAAGCAACCAAGAGAAAAGGATATGCACAACTTTTGCGATCAACCTGAACAAATAATCTTTTTATTACAAAAATCACAAAAAGTATATTTACACAACGGCATAAAAAAAGATAAAAAAAGACAATATAAAAAAAATTAAAAGGCAAAAGAGGAAAGCACTGACCAATAGTGGTCTAACCCTGGACCATAAGGCACAAATAGCATCTAAACATATTCAAAATAATCAAGGGTAATATTTAGGTCACAAAGACACAATAAATTACTAGCACCCAGAAAAAAGGGGGTCATCCCATATAAAAAAATAACAAAATATATCACATATTTACCCAATAATAGCATTTGGCATTCTAACAAGAAGTCCAGAATAGGACAATGAATAAATGCCAATAAATGACATAAATGTTACAAAGCCCCAAAATAGAATAATTATGCAAAAGCAGATAAAGACAAATATTAGTTACCTATAAATGGTGGCCTGTAAATGTGAACCTAAAATGTCCAAGTGGTCAAAAGGACATATCATGAAAAAGTGCTAAGTCCGGTCCATGGAGAGGTCAGGCCCCAGGCGTATCGACACAAAGTGTCTTCATCAGGGGAAAATAGAGGAACACAATCAACCCATGCCTTTATATAGCTAAATAATAAGAAAATAATTACCAGATGTGAGGCATCAGAGACGTGTTGCATAGTCACGGTGTTCACACATACAAGCATGCAGGTTCCAGTTGCCATGTCCAACATTGAGGCAAAATCACACCCCCAATGTCCCAGTGCGCAAGTGCTAGAGTAGCCAAATCAACCAGGGACGCTCTGACGTCAGAACCAGTGTGAAGCATCCAAACTGCGCATGCGCATGTCTCTACTCAGCCGGAGGAAAAAACATACATGCACTTTTGATCAGAAAAAAAGGTTTTTTTTCCTGTGTTAATACAGACTGTAAATGAACAATATACGAACATATCACAAGATCCTGCTGCCCAGATGATGAGGTATTAAGGAAATGCGTAATTCAAAGGAGGAATGGATGAAAAAACAAGCAATGATATAAGGATTGAATTATTCACTTGGAGTTTGGCGGGGCATGACCTTATCAATGTATATCAATGTATAGCTTGTACTGAGCACTTTTAAATGTTTTTAACTTTTGCAGTGTTGGTGTGTTATCTAATTAATAAAGTATAATAAAGTGTAAAAAATGTTTTTGATATTACTATTTTGGTGATTCCCGTTTTCTTTGCATGCTACTTTTCTTTGTTTAAGAATCTTGCGATGTGTCCCACCTTGTTGCAGCAGCGACAGATGGGCTGTCCATCCTCGTCATAACGATCGCTGTCTCTCCCTCTGGTCGGTGGAATTCTCCTCTGCCGTCGCCACAAGATGTCATCTGAACTGGAGGCCAGCTGGATCTTCTTCTTTGGAGCCACTTTCATGAGCTGCACAGTTTTTGTGAGTGCAGCCACACTTTTGGTCAGTTCCTTGACCTGGAGACGTAGGTCTGCAGCAGAGTCATCATCTTGGGCTGGTGTGTCGGTCTCAATATTGGTCTGGAGAAAGGATGCTGCCTCCTGCTAGTAGGTAATTGCTGGGCCTAGAGAGCTCTCTGCCGCTAGGATTTGGTTCACACAGCACCCGGATGTCCCTATCCTTAAAGTATGCAAAGTCCAGTTCAGGATTTTGTAGGGCCATTATGCACAGCTGTGCCCTTTGATTGTTAACCAAGGAAATTCACCGCACACTAAACAGGCAAATAGTTAGCAAATATTGAGTTTATTCTGTGGATTACAAGTCCAAGAAAAGTGCAAAAAATTACAGCCAATACAGAGTAGTCACCCGACGTTTCGATCCTCCCGGATCTTAGTCATGGGGTACTAATAAAAGGAAAATAAATGTGAGAGAAATACGGAGAACGGGCATATATATACAAATATATACAATATATACAAGGTTATGCAAAATTATACACATATCCTGTACTGCAAGGATATATTGAGAATCAGAATATACAAAGAGGTACATTGATATGGCTTTTACCTACTACCATTATAAGTACTTGGTTTCAGTGGTTCCATCACCTCTAGGAATACTCGATTATCCATGGGACTACAATGCCTTCTACCTATGCTATACACCATCCAGCTGTCCCAAGGACGTTATATTGCTTGCTCTACTATGTGATGTTATATTGCTTGCTCTACTATGTGACCTTCTGATTGATATTAGCATTTTGCACACTCCCCTTACTTCCTATTATTAGCGCTGTATGCCATCTAATCAGCGACACCGCCTCTTCCAACTAATAATTTTCTATTTGCCCTCCTTCTCCATGGCAACCTCCGAGGCCAAGATGGCGACGATCGCCACTACCGCGCATGCGCGGACTCCTGACGCGGCACCGTGTCACTTCCGGCCGGAGGAGTGACGCACTTCCGGTCCGGCGGTGAACGGTGTTCTATTTAAACGCCACCTTGTTTCAGGGCCACACACCAGCCGGTCCAGCACATTTGGCAGGGCGCTAGAGCGCCGCCTAAAATCCAGAAACATTCTCCAATGGCTCCCCAGGTAACACCCTCATCCCCCAGGTGCATTCCTCTGATGGACACAGCCTTTTGACCTATACTTACTCTTCCTTTTTATGCCAATATACATTCCCCTGTTTCTATGCAGATCTGGGATCTTTACATACTGCCAAGACAGCAAGTTCCATTACTTGGCTACTGATATCAGGTATCCAGCGGTCTTGCCCTTCATTTAGGCTCATTGTCCTGCAATTTTGCTAATTTTTGTTACATTAATTACACCACCTGTTTATATCCTTAAGGGATCCATATTGGTTCGAAGGCCACATTATTTCTGACACTAATATTACTAAGGTAATCACAATAGTCTCTTGTACCCCTATATTCTTGCATCTTATGAAACACTATGACTATAATACAGTTTCAGATAATTCTTGGAGACCATATTCTACCTACATGTTCCTATTACTCATGTACCTGGGTTATTTCATTGTACCTCTTTGTATATTCTGATTCTCGATATATCCTTGCAGTCCAGGATATGTGTATAATTTTGCATAACTTTGTATATATTGCATATATTTGTATATATACTGTATGCCCATTCTCCGTATTTCTCTTACATTTATTTTCCTTTTTTTAGTACCCCATGACTTAGATCCGGGAGAATCGAAACGTCGGGTGACTACACTGTTTTGGCTGCAATTTTTGGCACTTTTCTTGGACTTGTAATCCACAGAATAAACTCAATATTTGCAAACTATTTGCCTGTTTAGTGTGCGGTGAATTTCCTTGGTTCTCTGTAGTTGGTTCCTTTTTGGTCCAATTCACCAGCACCATTTTATTTTGATGACCTGTGTGCACACCATCCTAAAGATTCCTTTGATTGTTAGACTGGAGTCCCTCTATAAACTGCTCCTTTAGCAATCTATTCTCATCTTGCACGCTGTCAGGGTCAACCTGCTTTACGGCCTGTAGCACCTCCTGAAACTTAAGGGCATAGACCCTTATACTATCCTACATCCTTTGTTTGCTCCCGAAGAATCTCATTTTTATCTCTGGTGCAGTGTGGGTGTCAAAGGTGTCCTTAAGCCTGGCCAAGATTTGTTTGACAGTTCCTTTATCGGTGTCCGGCCAGGACTTTACTTCCCTCTGGGCATCACCAGTTAACTGGCCAATGAGGATGCTGACTTTTTGACTCTCAGACAGGGAGTACACTTTGAACAAACTACACAGTCGCTCCTTGAAATCTCTCAGAGTGTGTGACTCCCCAGAGTACTGCGGTAACCAGGTCGCTCCTGGTATGTATGGCATTGATAGCGGCACCATGGAGGCTGTGGCTGTGGCCACCGCTGGATCTTGCTGCACTATGGGGGCTGCGGCTGTGATCGCCACTGGATCTCAATCCTTGTTGGGCATTTTCTTCCCCCCCTCAGTGGACTTCATACAGGCTCTGTTTACCTTTACTGTGGTCAGCAGCTGCTCCTCGACGGGCTGGTTTGAGCTCGTTCCGATCTTCAAACCCGGACTTCCTGCTTTTCATCCGCTCCTAATAGAGCGCGACTCCAGCTTCACTTTGTCTGCTGACATCAGAGCGCAGGGCAAGGCTTCATTTCACACTCTTTTTCAGGCTCCGCCCATGACGACACGAACCTCTCTTCTCACGAGCGCCGTGTGACACAGTTATGACTGCGATTTGAATATTCAATAAAGTCTCTGGCACACAATTCAATAAAGTTTCTGGCACACAGTACAAGATCCTGTTCATGATGCCAAGTTGGAGCGCTCACCAGGGCCATGGGGGTACTTGGTACCGGGCCGGGCAGTTCTTAATGGTGAAGTCACAGCAGCAGGAACCCGGTCCGTGGCCCTGGGTGTCCAATAAAATGTCAAAGATGATGGTGGGGTAGTTTGTAGGGGAACTAGTTCGTGAAGTCACCCATGGTGTTCGGCTATATATGGCCCACGCTGCAATGCAAGTCCAATGGGGCGTATGGTGACTAGGCCCCAGGGCAGATATAACAGGCTATTCAGGTGGCGGTGAACATTGAGATGAAGAAAATAAGCAAGGGACACAGAAAAGTGCAGTTTTCTTTTCCTTTTACTTCTTGGTAGGTGAAAATGCAATCCGGGGTACTAGTTACAGATGATAGCAGGAGTCCGGCTCACCTGGAAGCATTCAGGGGATCCACCCTGCCAGGTGGGGTTAGAGGTCTTCCTGCTGTGCTCTCTTTTCTGGTCCCTGCTGCCTGTAACTAAGCCGTGACATTCTCCTGCGTGTTGGCTTTAACCTATATGGCAAACAGCATGAGCCTATCACAGGCACTGTCTGTTCACTGGCAGCCCTGGGATCTTGGTCTGCTGCGGTGCCTCCAGGTGTTTGGTGTGGTCAGGCAGCTTGCAGTCCCCTGCCCTCCAGATTAGGCTGTCGGGGTGTACAGCACCCACACCGCCCAGGACTCTGGCGTCCTTTTTATCAGAACTCCGCTATGGGATCAGCTCTGATGCAGCTGCAATTCCCAGAGCCCTTGTCTCCACTCCTATATCTTCCCTCACCTCAGACTGACTCTTTCCAGAACAATCTCCTTACCTCAGCACTAACTCCTCCTACCAACTGTCACTCCCTTAAGCTCTTCCCCTTTTGGTCTGAAGTTAGAACAAGTGTTGGATGCTGTGTATTACTTCGCATGGGGACCTCTTCTCTGCTTCCAGGCATGACTTCACCACCCTGTAGAGGGAGGCAATGTCACCATGGCAACCGGACTCTGGGGTGCCACATATGATCCTAAAGAAATAAATGGTGTAGAGATTTAACAAAAAATGAAAAACTCTTTAGATAACCCATTTGCTGCTGATGGTATGCAGTACACTAAGAAGTCAGGGTTTGGCAAACATCTACAAACTCAATTAGTAGAGAAGGAGACAAAATGATAATTAGCTCACCTTCCAGTATGAAAACCTCTTGTATTCTTATGGGAACCCAGGTAGAACTTGTTTGGTCTGGGTATGGCACAAGGAGTATAGAAACACACCAGGCTGGTAGGCAGGTCAGAAATGGAAGAAGGGTCCATGAGGACTGTGCTCCACCACCAATGAGAAAATGTTAATACATAATTTATACTATGCAATTAAAAACATGGTCAGAAAAAGCAAAAAAAGATTAAAGATCCACAAGCTAACGTGTTTTATGTTATCTATGATTAACCTTATCGATCCTTGATCCTTTTTATCTTTTTTGCTTTTTCTCACCATGTTATTAATTGCCCAGTAAAAGTTATTTTTTTAACATTTACTCATCGATGCAGTAGCTCAGTCTGCATGGACCCTTCTTCCGAACTTAATAAGTGCTAACAGTTGAAAAAGAAATACTGGAAACAAATGAGTCATTACTAGGATAATTAAAAGGTAAATAACTGATTGTTAAAAATTAGTCTCATGAACAAAAGATGGTGAGATCACAAGTATATAAGCATATCTTTAAAGTATAGGACTCTAGAACAATCTTGGGGAAAGAGAAAAAGATATATTAATTTAAAAAAGGATTCTAATTTAACCACCCATTCCACAAAAAATAAAACTATGGTCCCTAGTTGACCCATTTGGGAGCAATAAAAATTAAACATTAAAAACAGTTATCTGTTCAAAATTCAATATACCGTATGTTACTTTTTGGTAGTCTAGTGCAATCATTGTCAATATTTTAAAAAGGCAGATTCCCAGAAAATCATTAACAGAAGTCTGATCCAATTCACAAAACAGGACAGAAATCGATTGTTGATTTGCTATTTACTTTTTGGCATTGTTGTTCAAAATGACAATTTCAACAGGCTAACACTGATGGATGTTTTGGAACAACGAACATTTAAAATCTCAAGGTTTTTGACAGCTTTAAGAGGACTTAACACAATGTTCAGCCAGAAGTCAGTCCAAGAGCTTGCCCCCATATTACCAACTGTAAATATAAGGCCGGCGTCACACTGGCGACAGAATCGGACGACTGCAATACGATGAAATATCGTATTGCAGTCTGCCCTATGATGATCTATGGAGAAGCACCCAGTATCCGATTTTTAGTGGTCCGTTTTAATCGTCCGAGTGCAATCGCAGCATGCTGCGATTGTCACCGATTGTGGGTCGACTATCGCCAATGCAAGTCTATGGGAGCGATGAAAAATCGGATTCCAAATGGACCGCACGTGTGACTTCCGATTAAATTGCACCACTATCCCAGGTGTCAGGAAATTGCATCAGGATAATTGCCAGGAAGGGCTGACATGCTAATTAGGCTACGAAAATTCAAACCCAAACAGGAAACCGTCTCCACGGAGTCCAGAACCATGGCCAGTCACATCAATGTGGAGATGTTGATCGTTCTGGTCCAGGAGAGACCAGAACTTTGGGACCAGCGGGATCCAAATTATTCTAACCGATCGCGGAAGGACGAGGCTTGGCGGAGAATATGTGGACAGATGTTTCCAGATTTTGGAGACAGGTCTATGGAGGACCAAGAACACATTAGTAAGTAACGTCTTGAAAACGCTTTAAATACTGTATTACTACTCAGTATGTACCAACAACAATGTGTTATAATGTCCCTGTACCCTTATATGTGACACATAAATGTGGCCAAAAAAACACTTATGCCTGTTGAACCCCCAGTGCTATGTGAGTACTCCAAGCACATCTAATATTTAGCTCCTGTAATTTTAAAAACAGCCGCACTCCAACAATCTTTAAATGCAAGTGCAAAAAGTTTAAATTGAAAACAGCACAGCATCAACAAGGTGTAGAGGTAATGTTTCGACCCTGCAATGGGTCTTTCTCAAACCTTAAGGAAGATACCACAAAAGGAACAGAGGAGGCCACTGTGGGATATGAGAACTTTAAAAGGCTCCAGCCCATATATACAGGAATCCCACAGGGCAGGGACGAACTGAAGGTCCTGGTAGGATGAAGGTTCAGGTGCCGTCAGTGGTGGTGTGATATTTAGCTCCAACTGCAATGGTCGCCAAGTTTCAATTTAAAATGTGTGCCTACGCAATAAATGCCTAGGTGAAGTACTTAATATGTGTCCCTTTTGTTAATCCCATCGCTGTGTCACAAATAAATTCTCATTATTGTGACACATATGTCATAGAGCTTTGTATGTATGACCCCTTGTAATATTAACTTATTATTTCATCTACATACAATATGTTGTGGTGTTCTGTACCCCTAACACGCCTAAAAAAAATCTAATATTGCTGTTGTACGGTTTATATTTTTCAAATACATAACAAGGCCAGTATAATTTCGTATTTTATCCGTTACTTTTTCAGTCTCTGATGTTACAAGGCGTTGGCGCAGCTGTAGAGACTGCTACAGGCGAGAGAGACAGCTGAGGGGGCGCAGTGGGGCAGCAGCAACCAGTAAACGCAAATATGTCTATTATGATAGACTGAATTTTCTGGCTCCAGCTATGGATTTGCGACCGTAAGTTAATGTCTGTACTAATTTTATTGCTATTTTTAAGAATAAATTGTAATATAATTTTTTTATTCTCTAGCACCGAGTCAAACCTTACTGAGAGAGACCAAGCTTCTGACTCTGAGGCAGTGATCGACCCCGTGGGGGATGTTGAGGAGGCTGGGCCGTCATCAGCAGCAAGTGCAGCAGCAGCATCACCACCACCACCACCAGCAGTGGAGTCAGAGAGCTTGCCTCTTGAGTCCCAAGACTCTCCCCTCAGCAGCAGCCCTGGTAGGCCCCTCGATGTGGCTTTGCCTCCTGCAGTTGTGGCACGGCGAGCCAGGCGTAGAAGAGAAGGAGTTGGTTCTGGCACAAGGAGGCAGGTGGACCGAGGAGTTCTGGACTATTTGTCCAGTGTAGCAAATGATGATGGGGAGGAGGGATTTTGCCGCAGTCTGGCCCGTTACCTCCGGGCTATTCCAAGACAGCACAGACTGCGGATCAGAAGTGGACTGCAGATTGTTTTCGATGCTGGAACAGCGCCTAATGATCCAAGCAACCTACTAGATTATCTAGATAGATGGGTGGTTGGTCCTGAAAATGTCTTAAGGTTGCTTGGACCAAATCCATCACAATCTGCTTCAGCCTCTGATCCTTCTCCTCATCATCATCCTCCTCCTCCACCTCCTCCTTGTGTCCAACAGAACCCAACTCCTCCTCCTACTCATCCTACTGCAGCTCCTTCTTTATACGGAGCTCCCCAGCTCCAATCCATGGGACAGATTGGCCATTCACAATATGCCCACTCGACCATACCCAATGTTCAATGCTGGCCACAACATGGGTATGGTCGACATGGACATTTTGGGGGCTACAATGTAAGTGGGCAGTCATATTATGACTACCCACAACAGTTCCCAAACTTCCCTTACCCAAACACACATACAGAGCCAGCAACAAGCAGACAGCAAACTACACAGTCAGCCACCACTCATGGTGACACAGTGGCTGGAGAGCAGTCAAGGCAGCCCTCACAATCTGGGCCTCCACCTTCACCACCCCACACCTACCACCAGTTATAGGTGTAATGTATTTTTGTTCAATTTGTTTTAAGTTATGAACATTATAGTTTGTTATAGTCCTTCAATTTTCTCAGGAAACATGTTTTAAAGCATTTATGAGCCAGTTGTAATTGTTCATTATGTTTACAGCGACAAAACATGAGCTACTACATAAAAAATTGTTTTGCCTTGCATTAATTGTATGTGATTATTTAAATATGTAGCTGTTTAGTTAAATATGTTATGGTGTGCCAAACTTACACACAATATGACACAAAAACAAACACAACATATACAATTAAGTGAGCATAAATATCTTTATGACACAGCAACATAGGCACACTACATGTGTAATAATAGAAAACTAGATCTGAACTGAAAAAGTAAGTTAATGTGTATGCAAAATGTAAATGCATATTAACACATGACCATTACACAGAAAAACAGGCACAAAAAAACAAATATCCAAAAATGAAATAAAAAATCTTTTTGCAAAAATGCATGAAGGTAGTAATAATCATAGGTATTTAGTAAACATAATTTTGATCAAATAATGTACAAGCATCCCGCACGTCAGGCACCTCTGGACATCCAACCTAAATGAACCTTCCACTTGTAAGGACTAATGAACAGGCAGGATGACCACCTTAAGCTTGCCAACGATGATTTTCCACTCGAAACAGGGCGTCACACCCTTCAGAATCACTAGAATAGAATAGTCTAAGAAAAGTAAGTAGTGTAGCAATAAGATTAAACAGACCTTAACAAAACAGACAAAACAAATACAAATGAATAAAAAATCTTTGCAAATGCATGAAGGTATAATCATAAGGGATTTGAAAATTGACAAAATAATGTACAAGCCATCCCGCCACGTCAAGGCAACCCTCTGTGGGACAGTCCAACTCTAATATTGAAAACCTTTCCACTTGTCAAGTGACTTAAATGTGAACAAGGGCAGGGACTGAACCCACCAGTTGAAGCTCTGGCCAGACAGGATGGATTTTCTCAACTCAGAAAACAGGGCGGTCACACCCTTATATGCACGAAGCACTATGAACACATAAAACTAGATCATGAAAAGAAATAATTGTGCAATGTAATCAATAACATGACATTACACAGAAAAAGGCACAAAAACAATACAAAATGAATAAATCTTTGCAAAATCTGAAGTATAATCATAGTATTTAGTAACTAATTTGATCAAATAATGTACAACCATCGCCATCAAGACCTCGTGGAGTCCACAGAGGTTGCCTGACGTGGATTTACATATTGATCAATTTTACTAAATACCTATGATTATTACTACCTCAGCATTTGCAAAATTTATTTCATTTGAATTGTTTTTGTGCCTGTTTTCGGTAATGTCATGGTATATCCATTACATTTGATACAATTACTTACTTTTTCAGTTCAGTTTTTCTAGTAGTTCATATATTCCGTGCATAAAGGGTACCCGTTTCTGGTTGAGAATCCTCTGTCTGCCAGAGCTTCAACTGGTGGGTTCAGTCCCTCTGCCCTTGTTCACATTTAAGTCACTTGACAAGTGGAAAGGTTTTCAATATTAGAGTAGGACTGTCCCACAGAGGGTTGCCTTGACGTGGCGGGATGGCTTGTACATTATTTTGATCAAAATTATGTTTACTAAATACCCTTATGATTATTACTACCTTCATGCATTTTTGCAAAAAGATTTTTTATTTCATTTTTGGATATTTGTTTTTTTGTGCCTGTTTTTCTACATGTGTAATAATGCCTCCTCTTGCCAGGCAGTAGCACCCTCAGGGGACACAAAATATTGAGTAAACAAATCACGTACTTTTAGGCCTGAAGGGGGACGACGGGGATGGATGGGTGGTGACATAGGCAAAGACACATTCACAGAGGCTAACTCAGCCACATGTTGTGAGGAGCATTCATGGATTCTACAAAAATTATGTAGGACCACACATGCTTTGAGGACCACATTAACATTGTCTTCACTGAGTTGAATTGCAGATTGAAGTACCCGCCATTTAGCACAAAGAATTCCAAATGTGCACTCCACCAGACGCCGAGCACGTGACAGCCGACAATTAAATATTCTACGCCGATGGGTGAGATAACGACGGGGATATGGCCTCATAACATTACGAGTTAATTGAAATGCCTCATCCGCAACTATAACATAAGGCACATGTTCTTGAATAGAGTCTGTAAGTTGACTTGCTGGTGGTAGGTCCAGTTGGTTATTGCGTATCCGCCTACCCATGATGGAAGTATTGAAGACTCTTGAGTCTCCAGTCCTTCCATAGGCCCCAATGTCTACAATTATAAACATGTAGTTTGTGTCGACCAAGGCCAACAAAACTACTGAAAAATATTGTTTGTAATTGAAGAATTGGGAGCCTGAGTTAGGAGGTTTACGAACATGTATGTGCTTGCCGTCCAGGGCTCCTATACAGTGTGGAAACTGGCAATTTTCGGCAAAACCCTGTGCTATCCTCAACCAGTCACTCATTTTTGGCTCAGGCATGACATCTTCATGTAGTCTGTTCCAAATTTCAACACAAGTTGACCGCACAATGCCTGAAATTGTTGATCGGCCTATTAAGAACTCTAAGTGCAGAGCAGCGTAGGACATGCCAGTAGAAAGGAACCTGTAACACACATAGAACATGGAGAAATCAGCACCAAAAACAACAAACACAGCATGCACAACACTTACAATGCTTGAGTTTGTTAGACCACACATGCTTGAAATTAGATTACAAGCCATGGCTTCTGTGGAATGCACCAAAGCCGATCATTTCGATAGGTAATCTTCAGAAATACATTATTCACATTATAATTTTCCAAGAAGTGTGCTCAAACACTTGCAAAGTCAATATGTCGAGGAAAACATCATCAACATATCGTTCACACACATACCTTATTGTTAGGAGAAGGCGTTCCTCTGCAGAAATTGCTTTTCTCATCCTGGTGTCCTGAAATGTGATCCCAGGGCGCACAATGTCAAGCAACTTATCAAAGGTAGCTATGCTCATTCGACAATATAGGAAAAACTTATCTCCATGCCTACTCAGTGACAAATATAGCCAGTGAAAATGGCCTTTAGTTATCCTTCTTGTCAAAAGTGGATGTACCCACATTCTTGTGCGTCTTCTTGGATTTGCTATTACAGGATATGGCTCCCCAAAACGTCTGGATATAACCCAATGGAACAGCACACGCTCAGTGGGAGTAAATCTGAGTGTGTCGCTCATGTTTGGATAAAGCAGCTAGCAAGCACTAAGCACAAGGAACAAAATGACACCAGTGCAAAGGTGGGAGAGTCACACCTGTAGCAGATCACCTAAATATAGCTCTGCCTGATGATTTAAATGAGTATCAGGCCTCAAAACCGTTATTGGTCCTTTTTGGTAAGCTGCAACAAAAAAACGGTGGTCGGATGAAAATCGGATGTTACAAGGTACACACACATGCGACTAAATTGCATCTTTGAAGGAAAATCGGATGCCAGGCGGATGTGTGATGTTTGTATTTTGTTCCGATAATCGACCGACTAAAACGGTCCGATTTTTTGTAGTTGTGTCTGACGCCGGCCTAAGTCCTCTTCTATCAAAAATTTGAGCAACTTCACAATAGCATCTATTTTTGAGGAAAATGGGTGACTACAAACCATTACAGATATAACAGGGCAGTTCTGTCTAGTCTATAGAGCTGCATGTAAATGTTTGCCTAACTGGACAGATTTACCACCCAAAGGTTTGGACAATCTCAATAACACCTGAATGGCAGTTGCAGTGGTGGTTCTAGAATATAATATAGAGGGTAATTTATTAAAACTGCAATGAAGTAAAAGTAAAATCAGCGATCTGACAGGCACTGCAGGAGGCTTTCTTCTCACCTGCTCTCAGCAGGCACTGAGGAAGCCGCCTCCCTGCAGGACCCGGAAGGACCCCGTGACCATCTTGGATCCAGGGTCCTGCAGGGAGGAGGCCCTCAGAACAGCGCGATCACATTGCGCTGTTCTGAGGTTCTCTGAAGGGAAGGGTCGTCTCAGAATGTCTCAGGGAAGGACTTAAGGCCCAGGTCACCTGGACGGGATAGTACGTCATCTGTAGGAAAGGGTTAATTGAATAAAAGAGTCCCTCACAGTAACCCTCTTGTACCCATGTATTCATTTAAAAATAAAAACTCAAAGTTATACTCACCTTTCTGTCGATAGTCCATAATGCTGATGTACTACGACAGTTCCCAACTCTGCTACATCTGGTTGCATTGTTGAATGGTGACAAATATTACAGCTCAGCCCAGCAATCCACTCATACTGAGCTGAGTGGGAAAACACGTCTGAGTAAAAACGGCGGTAAAGTCATTAAGGATACCGCCAATCACATACAGCTGTGTTCTTACGCTCAGCTCAGTGTGAGCTGGTTGCCGGGCTGAGCAGTAACATTTGTAACCATTCAGCTTTGCAACCAGATGAAGCAGAGTTGGGGATCGTTGTCAGACATCAGCATTATGGATTATCAGTGGAGAGGTGAGTATAACTTTGATTTTTATTTTTCAATAATAAATGGGTAAAAGCATGTCCGGGAGTGTTTGCTCAAATTAAGTACTTTAGTCTGTGTGTCTTTATTTTTTTTTACTTACTGTGTAAGTAATGGGGGAGTCTGATAGATGCTTTTCCTTTACTAACCCCTGAGCTTGATGTCAGAGGACATAAAACTGCTGACATCAACCCCAAAACCATGATCTCACTTGCCAACGGGCAAGTGGGAAGTGCCGAGGCTAAGGTCCAGAATTGGCCCATCTAATGGATGCAGCTAGCAGCTGTCAGCTTTACCTGCACTGGTTATCAAGAATAGAGGGGACCGCACATATTTTTATTTATTTAGTTTTTAATATGATACTTGATATACTTGACATTGCCGGAAGTGCCCATAAAGGAAAAGCTTTTTGATTCTCTACGCTGCAGCCTTTCAACATTGTTCGAGCTGCTGAATCCAAACAGTAACACTTCCAGGAGAAGTCTGTGTTCGGGGATTGTGCACAGACTCTAGGTGTTCAGTACAGACCCCAAACTTTGCCATTTAGGTTCGCCCATCTCTACCTATGAGTCATCTCGCTCTTGAAAAAATATCTAGCGATAGAACTTGTTGATTAGAAAATCTTGCATTTTCCCACTATGCGTCTCTGTATGTTATCCTGTATTTATTTTTAGCTTTGTCTTCAATTAACATACTTTTAAGCTTCTTTTTTCTGTCTCTGTAATCTCAACTTAGGGTGACCAAGATAAATATATAACGTATGTAATATTTTTATATAAGCAGAAATACTGTTATGTAGAGAAATAATTAGTGTCATAAAGTTTCAATGTCTTATCTGAATGCAAAGTAAACATGTAATTATCTAAAAAAAAAGAAGTAGAGTATTATAAATGAAGAAAAGAAAGAAAGAAAGAAAGAAAGAAAGAAAGAAAGAAAGAGAAAGAAAACAACAGTATATACAGTAGATATAATGATCAGTAATAGCTAGAAAACCACTAAAAGATAAAGTGAATAACATTGATTATCTCATTACAATGGCACCTGTCAAGAGGTGGGATACATTAGGCAATAAAAGAACAGTTAGATCTTAATCACTGACTAATCTTATATCGCTCACTGGGCTTGCTAACTAAGTGGTCTGTGAACAAAATGAGAGTTAAAAAACAGGAGTTGAAATCAGGAGCTCAAGACCTGTAGTTAATTTTCCATTGATTTTATTATTTTTTACTGAGGTTTTTTTGGGATAATAGCAGGAATGGATGTTTCCTTCAATGCACAGTCTTCTTTACATATATTCAACTGTAGCAGGAGTTTCAGAGTGAACATCGCTGTGACAGATGTGACCATGTTACCAACTTGGAAGCTCGTATTAGAGATCAGGTGGAGCAAAATGCAATACTAAGTGTGATTCACAATCTTGAGAGAACTATGCTTCTCACTAAGCAAACATTTAGTTAACTAGACATTAAGGATAGAGCAGTGGGTTAGGAAAAGCAGACAAGTAGCTGGTGTGGCAAGACGACTCGCTCGGTTCTCCTGGAGGCAGACTCAGGACACACGTTCTCAGGTTTTTCTTTCTGCTGGTTTATTATCAGTCATAAACTCATGCAGGTTTCGCAGGAAAAGTAAACATGACCCCTCAGGGTTAAACGGGAAAACATAAAAAAAAAACAATAACTCAGTCCATAGATGAGTGGGTTCCGCCCGCTCTCGGTAGCATAAACTGCACTGCTAAAGTCCTTGTGGAAAGCTCTGCAGCTTCCACTATACTGTCTGGAGACTTTCCTCTCCAGACCACACACCAGAGAAAAAAAAAAACAGGACTGAACTTTTATACATTGCTCAGCCACACCCTGAGGGAAAGTAGGGGGAATGCGTCCCGCCCTCTTTAACATATAACATGCTGGCAGATAAATAAAGTAGGTCTTAGTTCACACAGGAGAGCATCCTGTGTGACACATACCTCCCCTCACATATAAAACCAGTGACACTGTCACACTGGGTTAATGTAGAAAGGGAAAGAAAGAGAAAAAGAAAACCACTTCTGTTTCTGTACTTCCAAGCAAAATTGGCAATTGAATGATTATGCAAGAGACCCATTAGTTTTTGAGACCACTTTGATGTTGGTTGATGGGCAGACAAGAATTTGCCAAATTATGTGCCAAGCATCTCATTTTTTTCCTGATATTCAAAAGCCATATTTCTATTCATATTTCATATATTTCACATTGACATGCTTTAGCACGATAGAGTGCAACTTTTTTTGTATATTGTTTATGGAGGTAGCTGCTCCTAGTATGCACCTGTTCACACTAGATTGGATGTGCCAATCAGTGTTTTGTTATTTGTTTGTTAGCTTGCTGACCGAGCACTCCGCCCCTTCACCATGTGATGATTTTAATTGCAGCAGATTCCTACCTACCCATGAATGGAGGCTTTACTGAGAGAGGTGTCCACATTCACCCAGGAATTCAGACATCAGCCTAAGAGGGGAATTCACATTGATACGTAGGGACCCATCAGTGTTTTGAGACCACCTTGACGTTGGTTAATGGGCAGACATGAATTGGCCAAATTATGTGCAAAGCGTCTCATTTTCTTCCTAATATTCAGAAGCCATATTGCTATTTCATATTGACATACTTTAGCACAATAGAGTGCTACTTTTTTGTATATTGATTATGCAAGAGTGTCAAACTCAGAAATCGAAACTCAAGTGGATACTGTTCTCCTTATCAGTTAGGAAAATAGCTAAGCTAATAGCCAGAGGTAGGATAATGTAGATATGCTAAGACAGTTAATAGTTATAGTTGTATAAAATTTTATAATAAAGAAGAATGCTAGAATAATTTGTCATTCAGACTCAACAGAATGGTTTGCTGTCTCACTCTTACAAGGGTTTGACATGTAATAGGAAAAAAATGCAAGACAATAGCGCAAAATAGGGTTTTACTCAGAGAGAGGATATGAGAATGGTTGGTCCTGGGATGTGCTTATCTGGCAGGGTTGTGTGCCACAACACCAAAGAAGCTCAGTAGAACGGCTGCTGCAGATTCAGGATACATGCCCTGGAAAGGAAAACCATGGAGTATGGATCTTTAACTGTGCTTCCAAAGACATCATATGATGATAAAGGAGAACCAGGAGGCGATGTGTTGAAAACTGCGGCTTTATTAGCCAACATGTTTCAAAGTTCAAAATATATATATGTGTGTAGCGGCGCACGTGTATACGTGTCAGATCAGCAGCAAGTACAGAACTCCAACCACAAGGAGAAAGGGAGGGGATTAAACAATGATAATATTAAATAGTACTCGCGCTAATGGATCAAACACACTCCCAATACTGATTAACACATACCTTAGTTTACAAGGGATAAGTATACAATCAATGCACCCGCGGTGAATTTCATATGATAGTAAGGCTTTCATGTAGTGAGGGTACTAGAAGGAAAAGAAAGCATATAATAGAACAATGATCAGTAACACAATGAGTCGCCCTGCGATAGAAAAAAGGGGGAGGGGGGGAGGGGGGATATAGAAAAGCAATAACTACAATACCAAGGAAGTGACAATGGTGCAACTAAAAAGTGCAAAATATTTAGAGGGCCAATTAGGTACAGTGTATCATATTCCCATTTGCTAAATGAATAACGTGGGGTGACATCATGAACCTTAAAATCCTAGTGTCCAAAAAGGCACAAAAACATGAAACCGGTGATACAAAACAAATACTCTAGCGATACCTTTTGTGAAAAAAACAACAAATGCTCAGCACTCCTGTTAAGAAAAACAGGGGAGAGTGGTACTTAGCTGCAGATGCCAGTAATGGAACGATCCGGTGCAATAAGAAAAAAGAATAGAAGTCCTGGAGAGCTGTCCCGGCCGGCGACAGACACTCCTCCCTGCCAGCGCCGTTCACGGCTACAGTCAGGGAAATGCTTGATGCTCCTCAAGTGCAGTTGCCAGCGAAGCGCTTCCTCATATGCGATGCTGGTGTCCGGGGATAAACAGGCGTCTGCAATGTCCGGGTCCTCCAGGACTTCTATTCTTTTTTCACAAAAGGTATCGCTAGAGTATTTGTTTTGTATCACCGGTTTCATGTTTTTGTGCCTTTTTGGACACTAGGATTTTAAGGTTCATGATGTCACCCCACGTTATTCATTTAGCAAATGGGAATATGATACACTGTACCTAATTGGCCCTCTAAATATTTTGCACTTTTTAGTTGCACCATTGTCACTTCCTTGGTATTGTAGTTATTGCTTTTCTATATCCCCCCTCCCCCCCTCCCCCTTTTTTCTATCGCAGGGCGACTCATTGTGTTACTGATCATTGTTCTATTATATGCTTTCTTTTCCTTCTAGTACCCTCACTACATGAAAGCCTTACTATCATATGAAATTCACCGCGGGTGCATTGATTGTATACTTATCCCATGTTTCAAAGTTCACAGACTTCTTCATCCGGACAAAGCCACCTTTGGGTTTCACGTGTAATTGACCAGGTTGACAAATTACTGAAGGATGATGGTATCTGCCCCTGTAGCTTATTTTAAATAAAAGCGGTAATACCAATGTGACACATTTAACCCCTTAAACCCCAAGGGTGTTTTGCACGTTAATGACCGGGCCAATTTTTACAATTCTGACCACTGTTTTTTATGAGATTATAACTCTAGAACGCTTCAACGGATCTTCGCGATTCTGAGTTTGTTTTCTCGAGACATATTGTACTTCATGACAGTGGTAACATTTCTTCGATGTAACTTGCGTTTATGAAAAATGGAAATATGACGAAAATGTAGAAAATTTTGCAATTTTCAAAATTTGAATTTTTATTCCCTTAAAACAGAGAAATATGTCACACAAAATACTTACTAAATAACATTTCCCACATGTCTACTTTACATCAGCACAATTTTGGAACCAACATTTTTTCTTGTTAGGAAGTTATAAGAGTTAAAAGTTAACCAGTGATTTCTCATTTTTAACACAATATGTAGAAAACCATTTTTTTTAGGGACCACCTAATATTTGAAGTCACTTTGAGGAGTCTATATGGCAAAAAATACCCAAAAGTAACACCATTCTAAAAACTGCACCCCTCAAGGTACTCAAAACCACATTCAAGAAGTTTATTAACCCTTCAGGTGCTTCACAGGAGCTGAAGAAACGTGGAAGGAAAAAATGAACATTTAACTTTTTAGTCACCAAAATGATCTTTTACAAAAAATTTTTTATTTTAACAAGGGTAAAAGGAGAAAATGGACATATAACATTGTTGCGCAATTTCTCCTGAGTATGTCGATACCCCATATGTGGGGGAAAACCACTGTCTGTGCGCAAGGTAGGGCTTGGAAGGGAAGGAGCGCCATTTGACTTTTTCAAAGCAAAGTTGGTTGGAATTGAGATTGCATGCCATGTCGCGTTTGGAGAGCACCTGATGTGCCTAAACAGTGGAAACCCCCCACAAGTGACACCATTTTGGAAACTAAACCCCTTAAGGAACTTATCTAGATCTGTTGTGAGCACTTTGAACCCCCAAGTGTTTCACTAAAGGTTATAATGCCTGGGTGTGAAAAAAAAAATTCCACAAAAATGATTTTTTAGTCCCCAATTTTTAATTTTTCCCAAGGAAATTGGACCCCAAAAGTTGTTTTCCAATTTGTTCTGAGTACGTTGATACCCCATATGTGGGGGAGAAATATTGTTTGGGCGCAATTCAGGGCTCGGAAAGGAAGTAATGACGTTTTGGAATGCAGACTTTGATGGGTGTCATGTTCAGTTTGCAGAGTCCCTGATGTGCCTAAACAGTTGAAACCCCCAACAAGTGACCCCATTTTGGAAACTAGACCCCCTAAGGAACTTATCTAGATCTGTGGTGAGCACTTTGAACCCCCAAGTGCTTCACACAAGTTTACAATGCGCTGGCATGAAAATAAAAAATCCTATTTTTTTTCCCACAAAAATGATCTTTTAGTTACCATTTTTTAATTTTTTCCAAGGATATGGGGAGAAATTGGACCCCAAAAGTTGTTGTCCAATTTGTCCTGAGTAAGCTGATACCCTATATGTGGGAGAAAACTACTGTGTGGGCACACGTCGGGGCTCGGAATAGAAGTAGTGATGTTTAGTAATGCAGACTTTGATGGAATGGTCTGCGGGTGTCATGTCGCGTTTGGAGAGCCCCTGATTTGCCTAAACAGTGGAAACCCCCCACAAGTGACCCCATTTAGGAAACTAGACCCCCAAGGAACTTATCTAGATGTGTGGTGAGAATTTTGTGTTAGGGTCTGCGGAATGCACCAAATAAATATAAATAATAGGTGCGTTCGTAGCCTGGGGTCCACCGTGCAGGCAGAGCCTGCTGCTAGTAAGATGACACTAGATGGCGGTATAAGCGAACTCTGTTACACCACAGAGTCACTGACATAGATGCTGTGGCACTATATGGCAGTATAAGCGAACTCTGTTACTCCACAGAGTCGCTGTGGTAGAGACTGTGTCCTATTAACCCCACTGGCGTACACAGATAGCTGCAGAGTGGATAGCAGTCCGTGGTCATGCAGACAGCAACGCAAACAACCAACTGTTCACCGGAGTAGCCAGTATTCTAGAGGCTATTTCAGCCAAGCCCTGAACACGTGCAAACAAAACTCACCGGAGGTGCCAGTATTTTAGGGGCTTGTTTCAGCCGAGCCCTAACCACATGCATACATGACCACACTGGCGCAAAGCACACGACAGATTTGATACTAGCGCATGGCCATGCGGCAATGCAAGCCTTACATAGAAGCAGCAAGTACAGGACCTTCCGGAAAGGACCAATGGAAAGCTGCTCCAGAACTACAGCAGCTTCAGGACCTTCCTGGAGGACCAATGGGAGTCGCTGAAGTAGCCGAGCATGTGACCCCTGATCTCCTATGAGAGATCTTACTCTGGGCATGCTCGGAAGAGGAAAAGCAGGACTTAGTCCCACAGCCGTCTGCTCGCCGCTGACCAGTACTGGCTACAATGACAGAACCTGGAGAGGCAGCAGTAACCCTTTGTACCGTATCAGGCTGTGCAAGCCGCTGGGACCAACATCTCTGCTGAGCAGGCTCCACTGTGGCAGGAGAAGGTTAGGAGACCGCATCAAAGATGGTTCGAGTTTCCCCCTGTGCAGAAGCGGGAACTCGACCCCTAACATTACCCCCCATAGGGCCCCCCTCCTTGGGCCTCACTACGCTCGAAGGCAGCAATGAGCTGAGGAGCCTGAATACGCTCAGAAGGCTCCCATGACCTATCCTCAGGCCCATAACCCCTCCAATCCACTAAATAAATTTTTTTTGCCACATACCACCTTGCACCCCAAATTCTTCTCTGCTGGTGTGAAGGTCTTGGAGAAGAAGAAGTAAGGATGCTTCCGACCTTGAGCATCCTTTTGAAAGAGGACTGCTCCAGCACCAACGGATGAGGCATCCACCTCCAATATGAATGGCTTATCAACATCAGGGCGGTGTAGGATGGGAGTGCTAGCAAAATGAGACTTAATTGAGGTGAAAGCCTTGGAGACTTCTTCGGACCACAATTTGGGATTTGCTCCCTTCTTGGTGAGGGCTACCAAGGGAGCTACCAAATTTGAGAAATGGGGAATGAATAGGCGATAGTAATTAATGAACCCCATAAAGCGCTGCACCGCTTTAAGAGAATGGGGTTCTTGCCAGTCCATCACAGCCTGTAGTTTGGCAGGATCCATAGCCAATCCCTGGGCAGAGATGATATAGCCCAGGAATGGTAAAGACTCCTGCTCAAACACACATTTCTCCAACTTTGCATAAAAGACTCTGCAGACATCTCTCCGGTGGGAGTCAATATCTGGAGAGAAGATGAGAATATCATCCAGATAGACTACGACCGAGGTGGAAAGCATTTCCCGGAAGATGTCATTAACAAAGTCTTGGAAAACGGCTGGGGCATTACAGAGCCCAAAGGGCATCACCAGATATTCATAGTGCCCAACCCTGGTATAAAAAGCCATCTTCCATTCGTCCCCCTCACGGATGCGAATCAGGTTATAAGCACCCCGCAGGTCTAATTTGGTAAATTATTTGGTAGGCTCCCCGGAGCCTATCAAAGAGCTCAGAAATCAGGGGCAACGGGTATTTATTCCCTTCCGAGTCCTGCCGTGCGCCCAGAGAGTGGTTTTCCCCCACATATGCGGTATCGGCGTACTCAGGAGAAATTGCACAACAACTTTTTCTTTCCATTTTCTTCTTTACCCTTGTTAAAATAAAAAAATTGTTTGTAAAAGATCAATTTTGTGACTAAAAAGTTAAATGTTCATTTTTTCCTTCCAAGTTGCATCAGCTCCTGTGAAGCACCTGAAGGGTTAATAAATTCTTGAATGTGGTTTTGAGTACCTTGAGAGGTGCAGTTTTAAGAATAATGTCACTTTTGGGTATTTTCTGCCATATAGACCCCTCAAAGTTACTTCAAATGTGAGGTGGTCCCTAAAAACATGGTTTTGTACAATTTGTTGTAAAAATGAGAAATCGCTGGTCAAATTTTAACCCTTATAAATTCGCAACAAAAAAAATTTGTTTTAAAATTGTGCTGATGTAAAGAAGACATGTGGGAAATGTTATTTAGTAACTATTTTGTGTGACATATTTCTCTGTTTTAAGGGAATAAAATTTCAAAGTATGAAAATAGCAAAATTTTCAAAATTTTCGCCATATTTTCATTTTTTTTCATAAATAAACGCAAGTTATATCGAAGAAATTTTACCAATATCATGAAGTACAATATGTCCTGAGAAAACACTTTCAAAATCGCTAAAAGACAGTGTGCAAATTGCCTCTTCAAACAAAGAGGACTTGTACAGTCATGGCCAAAAGTTTTGAGAATGACACAAATATTATATTTTCACATGATCTGCTGCCCTCTGGTTTTTATGTGTGTTTGACAGATGTTTTTATCACAGACAGAAATATAATAATTGCAAACATATGAGTAACAAAAGCTTATATTGACAGTTAGAATGAGTTAATGCAGCAAGTCAATATTTGCAGTGTTGACCCTTCTTCTTCAGGACCTCTGCAATGCTCTCTGGCATGCTCTCAATCAACTTCTGGACCAAATCCTGACTGATAGCAGTCCATTCTTGCACAATCAATGCTTTCATTTTGTCAGAATTTTTAGGTTTTTGTTTGTCCACCCGTCTCTTGATGATTGACCACAAGTTCTCAATAGGATTAAGATCTGGGGAGTTTCCAGGCCATGGACCCAAAATCTCTATGTTTTGTTCCCTGAGCCATTTAGTTATCACCTTTGCTTTATGGCAAGATGCTCCATCATGCAGGAAAAGGCATTGTTGATCGCCAAACTGCTCTTGGAGGGTTGGGAGAAGTTGCTCTTGGAGGACATTCTGGTACCATTCTTTATTCATGGCTGTGTTTTTAGGCAAGACTGTGAGAGAGCCGATTCCCTTGACTGAGAAGCAACCCCACACATGAATGGTTTCAGGATGCTAAACAGTAGGCATGAGACAAGACTGGTGGTAGCGCTCACCTTGTCTTCTCCGAATGAGGCGTTTTCCTGATGTCCCAAACAATCGAAAAGGGGATTCATCAGAGAAAATAACTTTACCACAGTCCTCAATGTTAGGGTTCGAGTTCCCGCTGCTGCACAAGGGGAGTCTTGAACCAGTCCCACTGCGATCTCCCATTCATCTCCGGCCGCAGTGGAGCCTGCTCAGCAGAGACGTCGGTCCAAGCGTCTTGCCCACTCCACTACTGTGCAGTGACTTGCTGCTGCCTTTCCTGGATCTGCTATTATAGCCAGTGTTGGAGCAGACGTCTTTGGGACAAAGTCCTGCGTTTTCCCTTCTGAGCATGCCCAGAGTGAGATCTCTCATTGGAGATCAGGGGTCACATGCTCGGGTACTGCAGCGGCTCCTATTGGTCTGTCAGGAAGGCCCTGCGATTACTGATGTTCGGGAACAAGTTTCATTGGTCCTGGTTTCTGGCAGGTCCTGTAGCTGTTGCTATAAAAGGGTAGCATGGCTGGGCCGCCATGCGCTAATATCAACCATTGTATGCTATGCGCCAGTGTGGTCATGTGTGTGTGTGGTTAGGGACCCGGCTGAAATAAGCCACTAGAATACCGACTTAATCGGTGAGGAGTTTGGTGTGCTAGCTGGTCAGGGTCGGCGTCCTAGATGCCCTAGATTACCGGCATAACCGGTGAGGAGTTTTGATTGCCGTATTCAGGGTCTGGCGTTCAGACGCCATAGATTGCGGGTGACTCCCGCGAGGACATTAGCACATGATCACGCTTTATGTACGCTTAGCACTTAACTGTGTACCTGAGAGCCTGACAGGACACAGCACTTTTTCTCAGCGGCCCTGTGACGTAACAGGGTTCGCTTTCAACGCTAGACAGCGCCCTAGCGTGTTTTCTTTGCGACTCAGTTGTGTTTAGTGAGTTCGCACACATCGCCATATAGCGCTGCGGCTCTCCTTCTAGCGGCTCTGTGGAGTAACAGAGTTCGCACTTATTGCCACAGCGCGTTACGGCGTTTATGTTGGCGACTCTGCGGGATAACAGAGTTTGCTTCTTACGCCATTTTACTAGCAGCAGGCTCCGCCTGCACGGTGGACCCCGGGCTGCGAACGCACCTCTCCACATCTTATATTTGGTGCGTTCCGCAGACCCTAACACTCAGCAGTCCACTGCCTGTACCTTTTGCAGAATATCAGTCTGTCCATGATGTTTTTTCTGGAGAGAAGTGGCTTCTTTGCTGCCCTCCTTGAGACCAGGCCTTGCTCCAAGAGTCTCCGCCTCACAGTGCGTGCAGATGCACTCACACCTGCCTGCTGCCATTCCTGAGCAAGCTCTGCACTGCTGGTAGCCCGATCCCGCAGCTGAAACACTTTTAAGAGACGGTCCTGGCGTTTGCTGGTCTTTCTTGGTCGCCCTGAAGCCTTTTTGGCAACAATGGAACCTCTCTCCTTGAAGTTCTTGATGATGCGATAGATTGTTGACTGAGGTGTAATCTTTCTAGCTGCGATACTCTTACCTGTTAGGCCATTTTTGTGCATTGCAATGATGACTGCACGTGTTTCTTTAGAGATAACCATGGTTAACAGAAGAGAAACAATGATGCCAAGCACCAGCCTCCTTTTAAAGTGTCCAGTGGTGTCATTCTTACTTAATCATTACAGATTGATCTCCAGCCATGTCCTCATCAACACCCACACCTGTGTTAATGGAGCAATCACTGAAAAGAGGTTAGCTGGTCCTTTTAAGGCAGGGCTGCAATGATGTTGAAATGCGTTTTGGGGATAAAGTTCATTTTCTAGTCAAATATTGACTTTGCAAGTAATTGCTGTTAAGCTGATCACTCTTTATAACATTCTGGAGTATATGCAAATTGCCATTAGAAAAAGTGAAGCAGTAGACTTTGTAAAAATTAATATTTGTGTCATTCTCAAAACTTTTGGCCATGACTGTACTCTGGTCAGAATTGTAAAAATTGGCCAGGTCATTAACGTGCCAACCACCTTTGGAGGTTAAGGGGTTAATCATTTGACAGCCTCTTTTCATGGAGTCAGGTAAACATGTGAGGGCAATAGTGGTAAAATGAGACTTTTTTTGTGAACATTGAACTGCCATACGCTTTAGATCGCTGTCAACTGAATGATGATTTGGCCAATCATTCAGTTGACTGCCATTTTGTCCATCTTTCCCATACACAAGAGCACTAGCTCTGCTGCTTTATATTCTCTATAAGAGAGAGTCACTACTAGACATCTTTTGCTCCTGCTTATCTCTAGAGAACAAAAGGAGTATGAAATCCGACATGCCAGATGATTATCTCCCCTACATCACAGGTTAGGGGAGAGTTGGAAAGCCCCCATATACATTAGACTGTCAGCTGAACCTGCTGATATTGGCACGTTCAGCTAATATTGATCTGATGTGTATGATGGTCTTTAGGGCTGCTACTAGTGTTGAGCGATACGATACTGCAAATATCGGGTATCGGCCGATATTGGCTGTATCGGAATTCCGATTCCGAGTACCGATATTTTCGTCATATCGGATACCGGAATTGGAATTGTCACTGTCACTGTCAGTGTCCGTCGGTCGGGTCTGTCAGGAGTCAGCGGCACTTACCCGGCAGAAGATCTCCGGCGGTCACATCCCGGACTGCTTCATGGCCGCCATCCTCTTCTCCCCGGCGGTCACATGCAGTTTCTCGCGATAACTGCAGTGACTGCTGGGTAATCCCGGCCGTAAAGCAGTCAGTCCGATGACGTCACCGCCGGGGAAGCAGGTAATCAGCTGTGCTGCGTTGCGATGTAGCAGAGCTGGATCGTCGTGGGACTGTCGTTATGGACTGCGTCGGACAGGTGGTATACTGTTGGTTTGTTTTTTTTCTTTTTTCACAGGAGATCGATGGCGTCGCAGGAATGAGAGAGTAATAAAAAAAATGAAAACTGTGTTGTTTCTTTTATTTCATTAAAAGACTTTTTACTTGCTGTGTCTTTTTTTATACATTTAATAACTTGGGATTAATAATGGATCGGTGTCTTATTGACGCCTATCCATTATTAACCGGGCTTATTGTCACCGTGCAATCAACGGTGACATTAACCCCTTATTACCCCACTTGCCACCGCTACAGGGCAGTGGGAAGAGCCGGGTAAAGTGCCACAATTGGCACATCTTTTGATGCGCCAAATGTGGGGCTGCTGTAGCCTGGTATTATCAGGCTGTTGAGGGCCAAAATCCATGGGCCTTGACAGTCTTTTAATACCAGGCCGCAGCAGTCTGCATTTTACTTGGCTGGTTAACAAAAATAGGGGGACCCCTACGCCGTTTTTTTTTCGAGGGATCCCCTATTTTTGTTAATCAGCCAAGATATGCAGACTGCTGTGGCCTGGTATTATCAGGCTTGCAAGGTCCATGGATATTGGATCCTTACCAGCCTGAAAAACCAGGCCTCAGCGGTCTGCTTCATCTGGCTGGTTAACAAAAATAGGGGGACCCCACGCCAATTTTTTTCGAGGGGATCCCCTATTTTTGTTAATCAGCCAAGATATGCAGACTGCTGTGGCCTGGTATTATCAGGCTGGCAAGGTCCATGGATCTTGGCTCCTTAACAGCCTGAAAATCCAGGCCTCAGCGGTCTGCTTCATCTGACTGGTTAACAAAAATAGGGGGGACCCCACGCCATTTTTTTTTCGAAGGGAACCCCTATTTTTGTTAATCAGTTCCCTCTGACGTCACTGATGGTGTCCCTGGCTGACCTGAAGTGAAAGTGGAAAGCAATCAATTAAGCTTTCCACTTCCTCTCCTGTCAGCCAGGAGAGGAGCTCATTCATTTGGGGTTTACTGTGAGGCTGCAGCATTAGCTGCGGTCCCTGCAGTAAACATTAACCCTTTCTGAAGGATTACACCGTGGGACCTGACTGTGCATCGGATTGGTAAGAATAATTTTGCTTTATTATTTTATTTTTATTACAGGAAATGGTTTTAGCAGGTAAATAAAATATGGTCAAAAACTGTGTGATTATTTCATTAAACTTCTTTTTTATTAAAGTGTGTGTGTTTGATTTTTCTTTCATACAATAGGATTAATAATTGATAGTTGTCTAATTGACAGCTCTCAATTATTAACCTGGCTTAAAGTGACCTTTCAATTGCAAGATCATTTTAACCCCTTATTAACCCATTCGCCACCGCTACAGGGCAATGGGAATAGACGGGCAAAGTGCCAGAAAGGGCAAATCTAATTAGAGATTTGCCCTTTCTGGGGTGTCTGGGGGCAGATGTTAAGTAGCCGGGGGGCCAAAAAAAATGGTCCCTCTCTGGGCTATTATTATCTGCCCCCACTCACTGGCTTTGTCTGTCTGGTTGCGAAAATAGGGCGGGAGCCCACGCATTTTTTTTCAGCAATTTTACACCTCATATATATATATACATGTCATTGAATTTGTGACACATATATATATATATATATTTATATTTATAGTTCATACACTTCTACATAGTATAATAGCCGCTAATTCAATTGCCGGCTTTTGTGAAAATGCAGAACCCGACATGAAATGACACTTGGTGTACATAGGGTTAACCATGTCTTTTCATGTAGTTTGATATCTGATTTGCACAAACAATTACATGAGTGTAAGTGTGCAAAATTTCACACCTGTAGGGGTTAATTAAAGGTGTAAATTCGTAGCAAAAAAGTCCGTTTTTTTTACAACGAATTTACACCTTTAATTAACCCCTACAGGTGTGAAATTTTGCACACATAGACTGATGTAATTGTTTGTGCAAATCAGATAGCAAAGGACATGAAAAGACATGGTTAACCCTATGTACACCAAGTGTCATTTCATGTCGGGTGCTTCTGTCTTTTCACAGAAGCCGACTTTACCCGGCAATTGAATCAGAGGATATTTTACTATGTAGAAGTGTATAAACTATACATATATGTATATATATATATGTCACAATGACATGTATATATATATATATATGTATTCTATGTGTGTATATTTAGTGTTTACAAGGAAAGAAAGAGGTTTTTTTAGTTGCGATATTTTGTTCCCATAGACTTACATGGGACTTCCGGTATCGGTATCAGGTATCGCCGATATTTTAATGGTATCGGCGATACCATTCCGATTCCGATACTTTTGGATATCGGAAAGTATCGCTCAACACTAGCTGCTACCTTTTTATACAGAAAAAACACCAAACAGGCTCGCAGTGCCTTGAGTTAAAAGTTGAGCAAAAACTATATACCTGTATTTATGTACACACATACATAAGCAAATATTCTTATAATAACTAGAGATGAGCGGTGTTCGAATCGAACTGTTCGCCAATCTCAAATTCGAGCTGTTTTGGGAGGTGTTCGAGCAGTTCGGCGAACCCGAACGATTTGGGAAAAAATCAGGCTGTTCGAGGTTATGTTCGATAACTGTTCGTGCATCAATATCGTAACTGGATTTTTTCACAGTAATGCTGATAATCACTGTTAATACACAGTTTGAGTGTACAGTGGGGTGGGGAAGGGGCATGGGATGGATCTCTGCAGAAATAATGAAGATCTCCATTTTTTTTCTGTTTCCCGCATTTACAGTGGGCGGTGCAGTCTGTCAGCCTATTAGCAGCGCACACACGGAGCGAAGTGCTTTTTTTTCACACAAGCAAGGGCATGTGTCATTGGCTGTGTATGTCACATGTCCTTGCCCTATAAGACCCAGCCATTTTCCCCTTCGCCACCATTTTCTCACTGCTGCAGCTCAGTGTTAGACGGCACTGCTGCTGCTGTGAGCGCTATATTGTCACTGTGAAACTGCGAATTGCAAGCGATTTTTCTGGTAATTAGACAGGAAGGTTTAGGGAGTAGGGACTAGTTTGTAATTGCAGCCCTTTTGAGGGCTAGGTTACAGCAGTTCCTAGCACTTTTAGCAGGCAGGTCTGTGCTCTTAAATAGACAGCTAGGTCAACTTGGGAGTAGTGACTATTTGTAATTGCAGCCCTTTTGAGGGCTAGGTTACATCAGTTCCGATCACATTTTTCCAGCTCCACCAAAGTTCAAATAACTACGAATTTATTTCTGCATCTTGCCTGGACAATAGTTTTGGGCATAGTAGCAGTGTGTGGTACTCATTCTATTAGGCCATCTATACAAAGCTCCACCAGCGTTCATAAAAAAAAAGAATTTTTATCTGCATCTTGCCTGGACAATAATTTTGGGCATAGTAGCAGTGTGTGGTACTCATTCTATTAGGCCATCAATACTAAGCTCCACCAGCGTTGAAATAAATAATAATTTTTATCTGCATCTTGCCTGGACAATAATTTTGGGCATAGTAGCAGTGTGTGGTACTCATTCTATTAGGTCATCAATACTAAGCTCCACCAGCGTTGAAATAAATAATAATTTGTATCTGCATCTTGCCTGGACAATAATTTTGGACATAGTAGCAGTGTGTGGTACTCATTGTATTAGGCCATCAATACTAAGCTCCACCAGCGTTGAAATAAATAATAATTTTTATCTGCATCTTGCCTGGACAATAATTTTGGGCATAGTAGCAGTGTGTGGTACTCATTCTATTAGGCCATCAATACTAAGCTCCACCAGCGTTGAAATAAATAATAATTTTTATCTGCATCTTGCCTGGACAATAATTTGGGCATAGTAGCAGTGTGTGGTACTCATTCTATTAGGCCATCAATACTAAGCTCCACCAGCGTTGAAATAAATAATAATTTTTATCTGCATCTTGCCTGGACAATAATTTTGGGCATAGTAGCAGTGTGTGGTACTCATTCTATTAGGTCATCAATACTAAGCTCCACCAGCGTTGAAATAAATAATAATTTGTATCTGCATCTTGCCTGGACAATAATTTTGGACATAGTAGCAGTGTGTGGTACTCATTGTATTAGGCCATCAATACTAAGCTCCACCAGCGTTGAAATAAATAATAATTTTTATCTGCATCTTGCCTGGACAATAATTTTGGGCATAGTAGCAGTGTGTGGTACTCGTTCTATTAGGCCATCAATACTAAGCTCAACCAGCGTTGAAATAAATAATAATTTTTAACTGCATCTTGCCTGGGCAATAATTTTGGGCATAGTAGCAGTGTGTGGCACTTATTCTATTAGGCCATCTATACAAAGCTCCACCAGTGTTAAAAAAAAAAGAATTTTTATCTGCATCTTGACTGGACAATAATTTTGGGCATAGTAGCAGTGTGTGGTACTCATTCTATTAGGCCATCTATACAAAACTCCACCAGCGTTCATAAAAAAAAAGATTTTTTATCTACATCTTGCCTGGACAATAATTTTGGGCATAGTAGCAGTGTGTGGTACTCATTCTATTAGGCTATCTATACAAAGCTCAACCAGCGTTAAAAAAAAAAAAAGAATTTTTATCTGCATCTTGCCTGGACAATAATTTAGGGCATAGTAGCAGTGTGTGGTACTCATTCTATTAGGCCATCTATACAAAGCTACACCAGCGTTCAAAAAAAAAAAAAATGTTTTTATCTGCATCTTGCCTGGACAATAATTTGGGCATAGTAGCAGTGTGTGGTACTCATTCTATTAGGCCATCAATACTAAGCTCCACAAGCGTTGAAATAAATAATAATTTTATCTGCTTTTTGCTTGGACAATAATTGTGGCATAGTAGCAGTGTGTGATACTCATTCTATTAGGCCATCAATACTAAGCTCCTCCAGCATTGAAATAAATAAATAATTTGTATCTGCATCTTGCCTGGACAATAATTTTGGACATAGTAGCAGTGTGTGGTACTCATTCTATTAGGCCATCAATACAAAGCTCCACTAGAGTTCAAAAAAATAAGAATTTTTGTCTGCATCTTGCCTGGACAATAATTTAGGGCATAGTAGCAGTGTGTGGTACTCATTCTATTAGGCCATCAATACTAAGCTCCACCAGCGTTGAAATAAATAATAATTTTTATCTACATCTTGCCTGGACAATAATTTTGGGCATAGTAGCAGTGTGTGATACTCATTCTATTAGGCCATCAATACAAAGCTCAACCAGCGTTGAAATAAATAATAATTTTTAACTGCATTTTGCCTGGGCAATAATTTTGGGCATAGTAGCAGTGTGTGGTACTTATTCTATTAGGCCATCTATACAAAGCTCCACCAGCGTTCAAAAAAAAGAATTTTTATCTGCATCTTGACTGGACAATAATTTTGGGCATAGTAGCAGTGTGTGGTACTCATTCTATTAGGCCATCTATACAAAGCTCCACCAGCGTTCATAAAAAAAAAGAATTTTTATCTGCATCTTGCCTGAACAATAATTTTGGGCATAGTAGCAGTGTGTGGTACTCATTCTTTTAGGCCATTTATACAAAGCTCCACCAGCTGTTAGGGTCGAGTTCCTGCTTCTGCACAAGGGGAATCTCGAGCCATTCCGGCTACGGTCTCCTTTTCGTCTCCGGCCGCAGTGGACTCTGCTAAGCTTAGACGTCGGTCCCAGCGTCTCGCCCAGTCTAACAGTGTGCAGAGGATTACTGCTGCCTCTCCAGGCTCTGCTATTGTGGCCAGTACTGGTTAGCGGCGAGCAGATGTCTTTAGGACAAAGTCCTTGTTTTCCCCTTCTGAGCATGCCCAGGGTGAGATCTCTCATTGGAGATCAGGGTCACATGCTCCTATTGGTCCGCCAGGAAAGTCCTGTGACTACTGGTGTTCTGGAACAGTTTCATTGGTCCTTGTTTCTGGCAGGTCCTGTAGCTGTTACTATAAAAGGGTGGCATGGCTGGGCCGCCATGCGCTACTATCAATTGCATTATGTGCTGTTCGCCAGTGTGATCATGCACGCATGTGGTTAGGGCTCAGCTGAAATAAGCCCCTAGAATACCGGCACCTCCTGTGAGGAGATTTGAGTGCAAGTGGTTAGGGCTTGGCTGAAATAAGCCCCTAGAATACCGACTTCTCCGGTGAGGAGATTGCTTGATTGCGTTGCTGTCTGCGTGATCACCGACTGCTATCCGCACAGCAGTTATCTGTGTATCCCTGTGGTGTTAACAGGACACAGTCTTTCTCTCAGCGGCTCTGTGACACAACAGGGTTCGCTTTATAACGCTGGTTCAGCACCCTAGCGTTTTACTTTGCGGCTCACTGAAGCTAAGTGTGTTCGCACCTATCGCCATATAGCGCTCTGGCATTCCCGTTAGCGGCTCTGGGGATTAACAGAGTTCGCACTTACTGCCACAGCGCGCTACGGCGTTTATTTTAGCGACTCTGCGGGACAACAGAGTTCGCTACTTTCGCCATCTTACTAGCAGCGGGCTTCGCCTGCACGGTGGACCCCGGGCTGCGAACGCACCTCTCTAATATATCTATTAGGTGCGTTCCGCAGTAGCAGTGTGTGGCACTCATTCTATTAGGCCATCTATACTAAGCTCCACCAGCGTTCAAAAAGAAAGAATTTTTATCTGCATGTTGCCTGGACAATAATTTTGGGCATAGTAGCAGTGTGTGGTACTCATTCTATTAGGCCATTTATAGAAAGCTCCACCAGCGTTCAAATAAAAAAGAAATTTTAGCTGCATCTTGCCTGTAAAATAATTTGGGGCATAGTAGCAGTGTGTGGTACTCATTCTATTAGGCCATCTATACTAAGCTCCACCAGCATTCAAATTCCTAATAATTTTTATCTGCATCTTGCCTATAGAATAATTGTGGGCATAGTAGCGGTGTGTGGTACCCATTCTTTTAGGCCATGTATACAAAGCTCCACCAGCGTTCAAATAAAAAATAATTTTTAGCTGCATCTTGCCTGTAAAATAATTTGGGGCATAGTAGCAGTGTGTGGTACTCATTCTATTAGGCCATCAATACTAATCTCCACCAGCGTTGAAATAAATAATAATTTTTATCTGCATCTTGCCTGTAGAATAATTGTGGGCATAGTAGCAGTGTGTGGTACTCATTCTATTAGGCCATCTATACAAAGCTCCACCAGCGTTCAAATTCCTAATAATTTTTACATGTCTGACTGGGCACTGGGTAACTATGGTGACAGCAGGACAAGGGGCTGCTGTCCAAGTCTTGCCGTTCCCATGAGTTGGGCGTCAATCCTCTTTATCTTGAAGTTCCTCCACTGCTTCTGCCTCCTCAAACTCCTCTCGGTCCTCCACCTGCACCCAAAGCCTGTCAGGTCACGCCACCAGCTTTCTAACTGCGCAGAAGGGATCCTGCACACCTCCTTGCTATGCTGGCAGCAGGGCTCAAAGTCATCAGGCGGGTTTTACATTGAAATGTCTGGGAAATGTGAGTCACACAGCTGAGGAGTTGTGGTCAGCTCTGGAGAACCAGTTTCATGAATGGTTGTCTCCACTGGACCTGCAACCAGGAAAGGCCGTGTGCGACAATGCAGTAAACCTGAGTGCGACCCTTCGCCGGGGCAATGTCACACACGTGCCTTGTATGGCTCACGTGTTGAACCTGGTTGTCCAGCAATTTTTATCCCACTATCCCGGACTACATGGCCTTCTGCAGAGGGCACGGTCGCTGTGTGCGCACTTCCGCCGTTCGCATCCCGCAGCTCAGCAACTTACATCTCTACAGAAGTCGTTGGGCCTGCCACTTCACCGGCTAAAATGCGTTGTGCCAACACGGTGGAATTCAACTCTGCACATGTTGCAGCGACCGTGGCAACACCGACAAGCCTTGGTGCAATATGTTCTGACTTATAGCCTGGGCCAACGAGATCCAGAGGTGGGGCAAATCACGCTGAAGGAGTGGTCTCAGATCAAGGACCTATGCACCCTTCTGCACAGTTTTGAAATGGCCACGAAGATATTTTAGTGCTGACGATGCCATTATCAGCATGACTATTCCGGTGATTTACATGCTGGAGCACATGTTAAACAGATTTCGGAGTCAGGTGGTGGAACAAGAGGAGGTGGAGGAAGTAGAGGAGGAGGAGTTGTATGCGGAAGGGCTAACATCTGCAAGGTCCAGACGGACAGCAGCACCAAGGCGGCTGACATGGGAGGGTGGGGGAGAGGGATTAACCAGGGCACATGGTAGCAGCCATAATAGTGAGGAAGGTGCAGGAGCCCAGGAAGAAACATTTATCCCATTGTGAGTCACAGAAGGACTTCCCCAGTTCCCTTTCCCATGCACCGCATAATCCTGGCCTATTGTCAGTTACCTGGGCAATGAGGAGATTATACAGTAGGGAAATGGAGTGTGTAGGGGTGACAATGATAGGCTCAATTTTTCAAAGTTTGTGAGATCTCTATGAAGATGTGTGCGCTTCTTCACAGTTGAATAGAAGTGTTGTAACTGGCAATATTCAAAATTTGCCTTTGGGGAAGTGGCTCTTCCCTGTAACAAGTCATTGAGGGGAGCAGCGAAATATTGGAGATGACATGAGAAAATAATATCGAATGGGATTTATTTGAACCGAGAAATCTATTTGCAGATAGTCCTGGTGGGAAATCTGGATTATCTGAAATCGGGAGCAAGGTGCCCTGGGGGTTGATTGAGGATAAGCTTTTTTGGGGGGATCTCAAAGCCAAAGCAGTGGCATAAGTACTATATGACATGAGGCCAAGAGAGGGGACAATTAAATGGGCGCACCATGGGAGAATGGTAAGAGCTTTAGGACAAATGGATTGAGCTATTTTGACCCACAATTTTCCCTCCAAATGATGGAAGAAGTCCTGGATTCTAGCGTGTACTGCTGCCATGTAATACCTTCTTCAATCCGGAAGGCTAAGGCCCCCCTTTTGTTTGTGTCTGATCAGAACGTCCCCCCGAATGCGTGGATGCCCACTTGCCCAGAAAAATCTGCAAAAGCTAATGCGTAGTCTTTTCCAAAAATTTGAGGGAATTACCACGGGAATGGTTTGGAAGAGGTATAAGAGTTTAGGTAGGACGTTCATTTTTAGTATATTTATTATGCCGAACCTGGAAAAATCCTTCACCATCCAAGAAGTAAGATCTCTATGGAGTTGTTCAATAAAGGGCCCAAAATTAAGAAAAAATAGACGGGAGAGGTCTCTATGAATACGAATTCCAAAGTATTTGATACCCTGTGAGGTTCAGGCAAAGGGAAAGTTGGACTGGATGGAATCCTGTATGGATTTGGGGAGTGAAACATTGAGGGCCTCAGACTTCGCTGCATTGATTTTAAAATTTGACCATGTACCAAAGTGATCTATTTCAGCCATAACAGCAGTGATAGATATATGTGGTTGAGTGATATATACTAGGACATTATTCATCAGCAAATGCAGAGCACTTGTACTCGGTGCCTCCCACCTCAATCCCCCTAATATTGGGGTTATCGTGAATTGATGAGAGCAGGTGCTCCATCACTAGGATGTATAAGAGAGGGACAGAGGACATCCCTGCCTTGTCCCATTGGTGATTATGAAAGGTGATGATAATGTTCCATTTATGTTCAGCCTAGCTGACGGATTGCGATACAGGGCCATGATTTGGGCTATAAAAGGGTCCCCTACCCCAAGCTTTTTAAGAGAATAATATATGGCGTGCCAGGAGACTCTTTGGAATGCTTTCTCAGCATCCAAAGAGAGTATCTAATTACAATTTTTAACTGCATCTAGCCCAGACAATACTTTTGGGCCTAGTAGCAGTGTCTGCTAGTCAGCGGATTAACCCAGCTGTTAAGCAAGCTACACCACCTGTAGTTTGGACACTTAATTTTTTCAAAGGAAATGCTTCGGGCCCCCGGGACACTCAGTGAAGAACATCGGGGAGGCACCCCAAGGCACAGAGGCTGTGACTGACGGTAGGACGCCTTGCGGTGGACCGCCAAGCTCGATTCTTATAAAAGCTTTTTAACTGCAGCAGCTTTAGCGGACGCTACTGGAGCTGGAATTACCGCGGCTGCTGGCATGAGACTTGCCCTCCAATATATCCTTGTAAAAGGATTTAAAGTGTACTCATTCAAATTAGAGAGAATTTAAATTAAAAAGATTAGACCTGCTCCACCGCAGGGGGGCTCGCTTGACCCACCAACGGACAGGCACCAGTATTGGGAGAGGGAGGCTAGCCGTCAGGGTCCACCGCAGCTCTGGCACAAACCCGGTGACACGCAGGTCGCACGAGCAGGAACGGACTGGCCGTGTCGGCTTGGCACTTTTTTTTATTTTAGAAGGGTATGACATGCCTATATCTGTGTCTCCCCCTCCTTTTAATCCTCCAACCCTTTTCTTTTCGCATGACTATATGTACTTGTCACTTTTCCATGTGTTAATTGTGTCTTCTGAACAGTTTGTCAGCTTTTGGACACCTTTGAAGTGTTTTCTAAGTGTTTTCTATGTATTTATATGTGTTTTAGTTGTCCTGCCATTGGTTTTAACGGTGTTCGACGGTGTTCGACGAACCGAACCGAACTCGAACACAACGGGGGTGGCTCAACACTAATAATAACATTTAAAAAAAAAAAAAGTGCAGCTATATGAACAGTAAATGCAGCTGTATGCATGGTGTCATTTGCACAGCCGCACAGTCTCCCAAGTGGTAAAAGGGCCCATTTCCACTTCCAACACATGGGGAACTGTGCATTATGATGAGCTATTGGACTGCAAATGGACCATATATTGCTTTTACACATGGGCCTCTTCTGTCTGTGTCTGCCAGTGCACGCAGTTCACACATGGCACCTCTCCTTTCCAGGCTGTTCAATGTACATGACAACTATACACTGTATGGAGATGTGTTGTCACATCCAGTGGGGCTTTTCCTGATGAGACAGTGGCATATATGTGAGGTGGCTTTAGTGAGGAATGCCTCTACACAATTGGCAGGGGGTGAGGTAGTACGTAATTGAACATGTATATACAATGGTGTTCAGTTCAGTGTATACAAGGAGAAGGCTTATAAAGTATTGAGCAACACATGGTCTAAATAAGTTATAATTGTACATCAAAAAAATTGAGGAGGCGTTGAAAAGTCCAGGACAAAAAAAATGAATAACCTTTATTCCCCAGGTAGGTCTTCTCCATGCACTTCATCTGTCTGCCTGAATTCTTTTTATTTGTAGCACTGTGGGATATAATAATATCTCTACTCCATGGACACTGCTTTTCATACATATATATTTATGTATTTATATAGATATAGATATATATGATATCTGGGAAGTTAATATATACGTTAGCTATGTATCCTGGATAACCTGTTAAACACACCGGGCTCTGTGATGCTGACCCTTCCTTCCTTGGAGCTTCTGTAACCTTTCATGGGTCATATTCCCTCTCTGCAGGGGATAATAGAAAAGTTGCCAGCACAGAGAATGAACTGCTAATCAGGATTTATACCTAAAATGTAGAAAGGGGTCAGGATCTTGCAGTATCCAGTGAGCCGGCAGCACTCTGACAGTCCCAACATTGCTACTTGGAGACTGTCCGAAGTCCGGACATCCATCATGACTAGAGTTGAGCGAAACAGGTCGGTCAATTTGAAAAAACACAGACTGTCGCCAAATTCGGGTTTCGCCGAGTGAAACCTGAACATAGCGTGAGGTCGGTCATGTGTTCGTCGACCATTGCGCCCAAGTTGGTTTTCCCATAATACTTTAAGGGCCTTTTCTCGACCAATGAGCAAGGACGCAGACTGTGGGCAACGCAATGACATGGGCAGCGGCCAGCTTAGAGAAGGGCATTGTAGTGATTGGCTGGCTTTGTGTGGCATCACAGTGCATAAAAATCCCTCACCGCCGACCGCTATTTTACTTCTGCCGATCTTAGTGTAGGGAGAGGTTGCTGCCGCTTGTTCTCAGCAGGCAGAGCATTAGGCAGGCCCAAAATAAAAAATCTGTGCTTGTGCTGATAGCGATTAGCTGCACAGTTAGTGTGCAGTGACAGGGGAGGATTTTGATGTGTGCAGCAGCGCTGGTTATTAGGCTGCCTGCCAGTGACATTGGAGGAATTTCTAGTGTGCAGCAGCAGAGCTGATTATTAGGCTGCCTGCTAGCTGTATTGCTGTGTGTACCCTGCAGTGCAGACTCCTTTTTAACACAGCACCTACACAGCACTAATACTTAATTTTTTTCTGCACAGTTACAGAGCATTCATTTTTTTCCACACCATATACAGTCATGGCCAAAAGTTTTGAGAATGACACAAATATTAATTTTTACAAAGTCTACTGCTTCACTTTTTCTAATGGCAATTTGCATATACTCCAGAATGTTATAAAGAGTGATCAGCTTAACAGCAATTACTTGCAAAGTCAATATTTGGCTAGAAAATAACTTTATCCCCCAAACACATTTCAACCTCATTGCAGCCCTGCCTTAAAAGGACCAGCTAACCTCTTTTCAGTGATTGCTCCATTAACACAGGTGTGGGTGTTGATGAGGACATGGCTGGAGATCAATCTGTAATGATTAAGTAAGAATGACACCACTGGACACTTTAAAAGGAGGCTGGTGCTTGGCATCATTGTTTCTCTTCTGTTAACCATGGTTATCTCTAAAGAAACACATGCAGTCATCATTGTAATGCACAAAAATGGCCTAACAGGGAAGAGTATCGCAGCTAGAAAGATTGCACCTCAGTCAACAATCTATCGCATCATCAAGAACTTCAAGGAGAGAGGTTCCATTGTTGCCAAAAAGGCTCCAGGGCGCCCAAGAAAGACCAGCAAGCGCCAGACCGTCTCTTAAAAGTGTTTCAGCTGCGGGATCGGGCTACCAGCAGTGCAGAGCTTGCTCAGGAATGGCAGCAGGCAGGTGTGAGTGCATCTGCACGCACTGTGAGGCGGAGGCTCTTGGAGCAAGGTCTGGTCTCAAGGAGGGCAGCAAAGAAGCCACTTCTCTCCAGAAAAAACATCATGGACAGACTGATATTCTGCAAAAGGTACAGGCAGTGGACTGCTGAGGACTGGGGTAAAGTTATTTTCTCTGATGAATCCCCTTTTCGATTGTTTGGGACATCAGGAAAATGCCTCATTCGGAGAAGACAAGGTGAGCGCTACCACCAGTCTTGTCTCATGCCTACTGTTTAGCATCCTGAAACCATTCATGTGTGGGTGTTATGTTTCGGTAGCTGAGGACTGCAGGTAAAAAAGGCAATACACCAGAGAAGTTGGAATCTATGAGATTGCAGTACCCTGACTAACCACCACAACTAGAGGCAGCCGTGGAGCGTTCCTACGTTGGTCCTAGACGCCTCGTCACAGCCTGAGAAACTAACTACACCTAAAGATAGAAAGAGGAAAGCTATCTGCCCCGGAGCAGATCCCCAAAGAATATAGAAAGCCCCCAAACATGTAATGGCGGTTAGACAAGATGAAATACTGACACAGACAGAAAATAGTATGAGCAGACGTTGGGGCCCAAACTACCTAAATAGAAAGGGATAGGAAGGGCACTTACTGCAATCCCAAAAAACCCTGAAAAGCACCAACTCTACTAATTTCAAAATCACCTGAGATCACACGACCTCTACCACCTAAATTAGTTCTCTGGTGTAACAAAATCAAAACAGCAGCCACTGAAAAAACTGGAAAAAGCAAAAGTACAAACATCAGTGGCTGAACTAAACTGAGAGGGCAAAAGCCCCCGGAGGGGACCCTGAAGGCCCCCACAGAAGTGCAGGACAAAATGCAAAAATCAAGCACAAAAACAAAAAGAAGAAAATGTCTTATCTGTTAGCAGGAGATGCAGACACGACACAGCAGGCTACAAAGGAAACAGGACTCAAGGATTGAGATCAGAACAATTGATTACCGGCAACCCTGATGGGAAGGCGACTCCCTTATATAAGACCAGTCAGTAACACCTGATTCCCACTCCTCACAATCTTCACTGGACAGTCCAGTACCGCTTGTAACCACCAGAGGGAGCCTCTGCTCAGAACTCATTTCAAGTCCATTCACAACATGTGGGGTTGCTTCTCAGCCAAGGGAATCGGCTCTCTCACAGTCTTGCCTAAAAACACAGCCATGAATAAAGAATGGTACCAGAATGTCCTCCAAGAGCAACTTCTCCCAACCCTCCAAGCAGTTTGGCGATCAACAATACCTTTTCCTGCATGATGGAGCACCTTGCCATAAAGCAAAGGTGATAACTAAATGGCTCAGGAAACAAAACATAGAGATTTTGGGTCCATGGCCTGGAAACTCCCCAGATCTTAATCCTATTGAGAACTTGTGGTCAATCATCAAGAGACGGGTGGACAAACAAAAACCTAAAAATTCTGAGAAAATGAAAGCATGATTGTGCAAGAATGGACTGCTATCAGTCAGGATTTGGTCCAGAAGTTGATTGAGAGCATGCCAGAGAGCATTGCAGAGGTCCTGAAGAAGAAGGGTCAACACTGCAAATATTGACTTGCTGCATTAACTCATTCTAACTGTCAATATAAGCTTTTGTTACTCATATGTTTGCAATTATTATATTTCTGTCTGTGATAAAAACATCTGTCAAACACACATAAAAACCAGAGGGCAGCAGATCATGTGAAAATATAATATTTGTGTCATTCTCAAAACTTTTGGCCATGACTGTAGAGCTGTACGCTACTCACACTACCGTGTACCGACTGGTATCACAGACAAATACATGCTGACTATCTGTGTGTGACTCCTGAAATATATATGGAGATTTACAATTCCCCCAACACTGTATACAGCTGTACGCTACTGATAGAGTACATTTTTCTGATTTTCATATTCTGGTGTTATTCAGACTGGGCCTGTGACTGTGTGTGTTGCTCCTGAAATATATACGGAGATTTACAGTTCGCCCAACACTGTATACAGCTGTACGCTACTGATAGAGTGCACTTTTCTGATTTTCATATTTTGGTGTTATCCATACTGGGCCTCTGACCGTGTGTCTTACTGCTGAAATATTTATGGAGATTTAAAATTCCACCAGCACTGTTTACAGCTGTACTCTACTGATAGAGTACATTTTTTCTCATTTTCATATTCTGGTGTTATCCAGACTGGGCCTGTGACCGTGTGTCTTACAGCTGAAATATATACAGAGATTTAAAATTCCCCCAACACTGTATAAAGCTGTACGCTACTAATAGAGTACACTTTTTCTGATTTTCATATTCTGGTGTTATCCAGACTGGGCCTGTGACCGTGTGTCTTACTGCTGAAATATATATACGGAGATTTAAAATTCCCCCAACACTGTAAACAGCTGTACGCTACTGATAAAGTACACTTTTTCTGATTTTCTTATTCTTGTGTTATCTAGACTGGCCTCTGACTGTGTGTGTTACTCCTGAAA